>OY731402.1:53537447-54137447 GCA_963425845.1 Sphenostylis stenocarpa
GTGTTCTATTTCAAGCTTCTTATCATTAACTCTGCTCTCTCAAGAAATGAAACCTCTCTCAAGAAATGAAACCTCATTTCTATATGTTTGCTTTTTCCATGAGTCGATGGGTGTTTAGCTAAGTCTATTGCAGACTTATTATCAACAAACAATGTTGGTGGTTGGACCAATTCGCATTCGGCTCCTTCAACGAGCATCCTGAGCCATGCGGCTTGACATGCGGCATCGTGCAGCGGCTATATACTACGCTGACGGGAGGAGAGAGCTACCACGAGTGCAGTGTTACACGGGTATCTTAGACTTCCAATGATTCTGCGAAACTCTGTGTGATCAACATCTTCCTCCTCGGTGCCCCTTTCTAATCTCGGACCCATTTCAGTTGGAGTTTCTTGCAACATTGCAATTCTTCATCCCGAACCTGCTAAGAATATCACGTGAGTATTTCATCCGATGCATAATAGTTCCAATGCCTGTATACCTTGTGCTCTTCTCCTTTGACTATGAATCCCAATGGTCGTGTTACATATATTTCCTCCTCCAAATAGCCATTTAAGAAGGCGATTTTACGTCTAGTTGGTGGAAAGACCAACCCTCCAACCATGTTTATATCAGTTAAAACATTTTACAAACATTTTCTGAGAGTGATTCAATCGATTGATTTACTTTAAAACTTTCTTATAAAACTTTTCAAGTTATTTTAATTGATACGAAGAAGTTTTAATCGATTAAAAAGCTGCACGAGAATTTTTCTAAGTTGTTTTAATCGATTGAAACGCGTTTTAATCGATTGAAACTCCGTACAAAGTTTTTCCAAGTTATTTTAATCGATTGAAATGAGTTTTAATCGATTGAAATAGGTCTGATCGGTCATAATTCAATTCTGATCGATCATAACCACCTCTGATCGGTCATAATTTCATTCTGATCGATCATCCTGACTTCCAAAGTGGTTTTAATCGATTAAAAGAAGTTTGTATCGATTAAAATACTGTAAAAACACTTCTTTAAACATTCTAAGTCTGCGTCGCTCGAGCGAAACAGAACCCGAGAGTCCCCCTTGTTTCCAGGTGTCCTCGCTCAAGCGGTGTGATTTTCGCTTGAGTCACTTTAGATAGCGGTTATTTGCCCAACCGCTATCTAAAGTAGTAGTTTAGATAGCGGTTGGGCAAATAACCGCTATCTAATGTAGTAGTTTAGATAGCGGTTGACCAAATAACCGCTATCTAAAGTCATATATGTCAAAGTGATCGACTATAATGGGATAATAGTCGATCATACTTTTCGCTCAAGCGAGAAAACCTTCGCTTGAGCGAGAATTTACCCCAGACTACCCCTTTGTTACAGGTTTCCTCGCTCAAGCGAAGGTTTTCTTCGCTTGAGCGAGAGTTCAGTACGCGAAATAATATTATTTTAATACAGTGAACAGTGAACAGTTGCGCGAAATAATATTATTTTATTAAGTGAACAGTAAACTAGTTGTGTAAATAAAGTTGCAGAGGTGCTATTTGGGTAAATATTTTTGAAAACAGTATTATTTATGAAAAAAAGTCTAAAAGATGCATTTGAAATTAAAGTTTTAGTATTCAGGTTTAGGTGAACAAATAAAATTATAGCAGTTAAAAACAAATAGACCAAAAACATTAGATACATTTGACACAATTGGTTTTTTTTTGGGAAAAAGGCTTTTTTGGGTAGGTAGCCCAAGCCCAAAAGAATCCATAGATCCTACTACTTGCAACCCTTATTCTTGAACACCATAAATAAATTGTTGGACACCTATTCTTTCTGGAATGAGTTCCTATTTGTTATGAAATAAATTTTTTCCAAATATAAAAAACTACATTTATTTTTGTCACTGTTTCATAACCCTTTGAATTACTAACTACAGAACCTACTGTGTTTCTATTTATATTACTAACACATTGAGATAAATTTGAGTTTTTATTTTTAAAAATATATATTATTTGAGAGTATAATAGGAGTGCTTGTGGAGAGGAATTTTTTGGCATATTGCAGAGTGTATCTTATTTTATGGTATTGTAATTTGTAACATTTAACAATTCACGATTCATATTTAATTTCTGCGGTTAACATTAATTACGTTGTAATTGCATTAGAATATTACAAGGACATAAAAACATACATACTGAGACAAATGTATACTGAAATTGATGTTGTATTTTCCTTCTGTTGGGGCAGAAGAGCATGTGATGTGACAATTCTGCGCACTTTCCTTGAAAAAACGATGATCAAAGGGAAAGATTCTCTTTCAGAATCTTCATGTCATAACCTACGATCCCATTTCCTCAACAATTCTCCATCCTTGCCTTACCATCAACTTTGGGTCACCCTTCCTCGTTACATTGCTCAACAATCACTTCTTAAACTTCTTTTATATCAATAATTTTTTTTAATTTATAAATAAAAGTACATATTTTAGTGAATTTACATATGAAAAAAATGAGTTTAAAATTTTTATTTATTACAATTTTATTTTTAAAAATGAAGAGAATAATGTATATAAATTATTATTAAATTTTATTATCAGGTGACGTGAGATTGACAAATATACCGTAACACTATTATAATTTAAAATTTTAGATTAAAAATGATACAATGTGTTTTCAATTGATTTATATGTCATTAGTATATATATATATATATATATATATATATATATATATATATATATATATATATATATATACTCCTCAAAATACTAACATAAATTAAGAGAATCTTTCTTAGATTATCTCTTAATCAAATCTAGAATTTGAATTAGGAGATATTATACTGCAATAATGTAATAATATTATTATTTTGTATTTAAGTAAAATAGATTACTGGATTTTATTTCACTTAAATTAAATTATATATATATATATATATATATATATATATATATATATATATATACTGTTTAAACGTATAATGTTGGGATCTTCACGTGCTTAATAAAGCTACTTTTTAAGAAAATTAAAATATCAAATATTTAATGAAAGCTATTTTTTTAGAATGGATAATAAATTATATAGTTTATATGCAATTTACTTATAATTTTTTTCTGTGTTTGATGACAACTATATGTTTGCAATAGTATGTTAAGTTAAGAGAAACCCCTCCTTCGAAGTAAGATCCTTCACACCCAATTCTATTTAGATTTTGTCAAAAACTAAACACAAACATTCTTTTCGATAAAATTTAGATTTAGATTGGTTAATTATGCTATGAAAGATTAATTACTTCTAAAATTTAAGATGTAATCAAACATTAAATATATGTTATGAAAAAAATAATCACTTCCAACCAAGCATCTTGGTCTAATCGTGAGCACAAATTAGTTATTGATTATTGGCTTTAGCATGTTATTGGATGAACATATTCATTGAAAAAGAAAAAGAAAATTTTGTTAAATTCATCATATCCTGTTGCTATTCCCTTTTGAGTTTGGTTCTTACCAGTTACAAACTAAGTTTAAGAATTCCTATGATATGACTAAATACCATAATTCAGAAGGTACTCAAATCAGTGCTTACTTATACACAAAGTATCTGTTTCTAAAAACTGAAACTGATATAGCTTCATATATTTTGCAAGAACACCATAACCCTCTTGAACAAAAATAGAAAATAAATACACAAAAAAGTGATGTAAAAACCCTGAGGACTCACTAAATGACAGTAATTACAAAGAAAGATCCATGCACATGTGATGGTGAAAACTAAGGACCTCACCCAACCCTTTTCACCTGCTGAGGAGAGGAAACCACCGTTCTTGGAAAGAAGACTGGTAAGAGACCATGAAGAGAACAAGAACAAGAACCAACCCAACACCCCAAGGAGTTCCACTAGCTCTATGCAGCGACTCTCTCTCTGGCAAAGGAAGCAGCGAAGACAAGACCCCTCCACCTCCTCCATAGTTGGAAAGGAAGTGCACAACTAGCAGAAGCAGCAGTGGAGAAACCATCAGCACCAACTTCACTTGGTCCATGAAGCTCTCCATTATCGGCTCGTAGCTTGAGTACCATGAGAAACCAAGGAACATGAACAAGGTAAGCAAGAAGAAACACAGGTGCAGAGGGAGAGCAGGTTGAGAATTTTGAGAAGAAGGGTAAGCCATTTTTCTCTCACACAAGATGAAACTGTGTGGTTGTTTGTAGCAGTTGTTGTTGTGAATTGTTTGTGGGAGAAAGTTGTGCAGCAAACAAGGTTTTATATAGTTATTAACATACTAAAACTGTTGTTTACATTTTAAGTAAAAAGTCTTAAATTTTCTTTTTGACTTTTAAATTAGAACCTTAGTAAAATTATACTTGAAATGGTAACTATAGTTAGATTCCAATATATAAAGAAACCAGTGGAAATTTATAGAAAAGTTGTTCAAATGAATTTGGACAAGATTTGTTTATGATGAATATTTAATAGGTTAAGAAAAATACGTGACTTTTTAAGGTTTGTTTATGGCCAAAGGATGTGCTTTCTCAGAAACCAACGTCTTTGGCAGAAATGTTGTGGGGGTCGGTGAGTTTTATAAGGTAGTGGTTTATTGATAACAAGGTAACAAATGAGAAGCTGCCACGTACGACCGACCAGGACCAATATTGAGATGACTTTTCTTGCTTTATGGCAAAATGATGAGCCATTTTTATAATAAGTAGCAGAAAGGAAAAAGAGTGTGACTCACCCCAGATTTTAACAGTGACATGATTAATTTTTGAAGTTTATAACTTTTATGAGATTAAATTAGTGAATGAGTTTTAGGAACATGATTAAAGAACAAATACAAGTTCAAAAATTCAATTTAAAAAATCATGTTTAGGAACATAAAGACAAAACCTAAAAATAATAAGTAGTTTAAAATCTGTGTATTATATTTTCGTCAGAATGATTTTTTCACCTTTATAATTATATAACAAAGTTTAATATAAACTTTTGTCTATATTTTCAAATTTTCCATATACAAAAATGAGAAAGTTTGGTATAAATTATGAAAGAAAGATTTAATGGGTATGTTTAGTTCATAGAAAAGAATACACAAGATAAAAATTTGTGGAGTGAAGAAAAAAATGTTTAAAAATGATTATTTAGTAGGATACAAATAAGGAAAAAAAGTAGTAAGAAGGTGTTTTGAAAGTTGTTTAATTTAATTAATTGAATGGATCCCACCATTTTTTTTACTTCTCTTCTATTAACCTTGTTTCTTTTTTTACTTTTAAAAGTACTTTCCAGTTTTTTAAATTTTTAAACTAAAAATTTGTTTAATAATTGTTAAAATAGTTTTTGAAAAATATTTTTATTTTTTAGTTTTTAAAAACTAAAAAAATATATGTTTTTATGTAATTTTAAATTTTCACTGATATCAATATTTTATTCAGTAACTACATTAAATCAATTACTTTCATTATTATAAAACTATGAAAATTATTTTTTTAATTTCCACTACGATTTTTATGGTGTTCTTTCGATTAAAATAATTTTTAAAAATAGAAAACTATTAAACAATTTTTTTAAACTTAATTATAAGAATAATTTGTCAAAATAATCTCTAAAACTATTTTTAAAAACTAAATCAAACGAATCTTTCCTTTTTCTGTTAAAGAAGACTTTAATTTAATTAAAATTAGTGAAAGACTAAACAACTAGATTTGAAATTTGGTGTGATGGGCGAGTGATTTGAGCATGCAGGGTAGATTTGTGATGAGTGTCAATGTCATTGACACTGTTTTTGTTGATTAAATTAAGTGCAATGAATGAATTAGTGAGGTAATAAAAAATGTTTTTATGGGGAGTTGGGAAGGGTGGTTATTAGGAGTGAAGACCCTTGTTTTGGCTGCTATATATCTCCATGATTTTGAATTCCATGAGTGAGTGAGTGAGGGAAGATTATTTTTTTTTCTAATTTTAAATAATTTTTATTAAAATATAAGATTCGTAATAAAATATTTATTTTTATTTTTAATCATTTGACAACTACTCTAAGAAGAATTTTGCAAGACACATTCATGCAGAGTCTTAAGGTTTAAGTAATTCTTCTTGTCATCTCGTGCACCATTATTTGTAAAGTTGGCCACCACTTCTACTTCAATTAAAGGGAATAAGGGCCCCACTCAAATCCAAACATCTTCTACTCTTATAAGATTCGGATTATTTCTAAATAACTAAATTTTAACTAATAAAAAAACTAAAAAAATCAATATAAAATAAAAAAAACTAATTGAATTTTTAGATAAACCAGTTTTAATAAAAAAAATTAAAGATAAATTAATTTTTAATATACTTTTTTATAAAAAATATAATATATTTTAGTTTTTCTTATCTTATATTATTTACATTAATTCGAAATAATATTTATTTTATTATATTTTTTATTTTATTTTAATTATCATTCATTTTATATTTTCTAGTATATTTTATATTTATAATGTTTATTATAATTTATTGTGACCATGATAATAAATTTTATTAATTTTAAAAAAATATTATTATTAATAAACTTATTATATATTTATTTTATTATAAAAAATATTATTTTATTAAATTTGATTAAATCCTAAACATTTAAATTCTAAATTCACGTCTTTACCAAATTCATCCATCGATCCAATTTTAAAAACCCCTTAACATCTTCACATACAAATAGAGAGTGCTGCATGTTATTTTATTGGAATAATTACATTTTTTTTTACTTACGTCTATTTTATAACTCCTATTTAAAGGTATAATAAATAAATATAAAAATTTAAGGATTTTTTTCTATAAAAGCTTTAACCTAATATTTCTGTAAATAAGTTTTTCGAGAAAAACTTAACTTATTTAGGCCCTTAATCAACCTCCCATTCTTATTTGTTCCCTAAACCAAACTACAGAAATCACTCTTTTACTTCTTCTCTCTTCTCAGTTCTCATTTCTCATTTCTTCCCTTCCATTATATATTATTATTGGACCGGCCTTGACATAAATAATATTGGGCCAATTGATAAGCCCACCTCAAGTTCCATGTGTTACTAGTTTTTTTGTATACATATTCTTTATATTAATTGAACCCCCTCAATTTATTACTGCACTCCCCTTTCATCCTAATTCTTCAGCATCCCAAAAAACACAAGTAAACAAACAGAAACCATGACCAAATATTTACTTGTTTGGATAATTTTTTTCTCACATACGCTAAGAAAAGAGATGAAACGAAAAGTATTAAGTTAATTTCTCCATAAATTAAAATTATCTTATGGATAAGTAAATTTGAAGAAGAATTCTTAAAGAATTTCACTCAATTCTTACTTTTTAACTTATACATAAGCTAAAACATTTTTTGAAAAATTTATCCCCCGACATGTGATACACCCATACATTACTTGCTAACGAGGTATAATATTTTTTCTTGAAACAAGCATGAGGCAATTCAAACTCTTCTTTTAGAATTATTATTCATACAACTTTTTCAAATAATTACTTTAGCACAAAGAAAAGTAATCTTTGTTTTTTCTAGCTTAATAAAGTTCGAGTTTTTAAAAAGTCTCTATTTTTTTTTATTAATTTTATAAATACTTTTAAAACTTTCCTTTACACAAGTTTTTTTTTATCTTAAATTAGTTCCTTAATTATATGATAGTGATTGAAAATAATAATTTATATATTACAATAATAAAAACAAAAGGATAAATATTTTACATAAAGTAAAACAAAATAGTAATAACCCAAAAAGTGTTATAGGTTTTTGTTTCTATGTGCACTAGTATTATATTCTCATTCTCCTTTTTTTTCATCCTTTTCTTTTCTTTACATGCAATATAGAACAATTTTATATCAATCAATGAAGCGAACCAAAATAGAAGAAAAAGTGTTATCAATATTATTAACAAGTGATTAACAATATCAATTCTAAATTATCATTGTTTATATTTTCCTTATTATCAAATTATTTTTAATTATTTAATTACAAATTATACTTTAAATAGACGGTCTATTTTTGAAAATATTAAAGCAAACTCCTTATTCTGCCGTTCTCTTTCTTCTTTATCTTTCTTCGGTCACTATTATAGTTTATAATTTTGTTTTAATTTTCAAAATAAATATGATTTTTTTTATTTTATTTTCAAATTCAAGTATAAATATAAATGCTTAGAGGTAAGTTTGGTAGAAAAAGGAAGAAAGGAATGAATGAGTGGAAATAAGAGAATTTAATAGGAAAGAAACTTAAAGAAAAAAAATGTGAAAAAAGAAAGTTGGTAGGTTCTACATTTTTCCCTTGTTAAGCCAGGGAAAAAGTAAAAGAAATAATTGACTTACAAAAGTGTAAACAATTATATTATTTAAAGTACACATTATCCATTAATTTATAATATCATAATGAATTATGAACACTCAAATCAATTAAAAAATTGTTTAGTTTTTTTAAGCATTATATTATAATAGAAATTAATAATTTTAAATTTTGTTTTTTACTACTTTTTTTCATTTCTCTCTAATCAAACATCTGTTTTCGCCACCTACCTTTCTTTACATTTTTTTTCTTTCTTTTTCTCTTCCACTTCCTCTACTTCTTTTCTCTCAATCAAACATCCCATATCCTATTCAAACTATATACAATATCATGGATTGAAACTTTTTTCGTACAAGATTCATATTTATAAAGAGTAATGAACAAAATGTTGTGCAACCATTATCTTATCTGATGATTTGATGCTAATCATTTTGAAGTGGCCTGTATATACTAGACTGATAAAGAAAACAGATATTGTAATCTTTTATTTCTTTATTCGTTTCTTTCCAATATACTCCTTAATCATTAATTGGTTTTCTTTGTTGACTAAAGCTAAAGGCGTCATATTTTATGAAGATTTGTTTAGAATAGGTTTTTCTTTATATCTCATTAATATGGTTTTCTTTATTAAGACCAAAGCTAAAAGCCCAGTAGACATGCAAATATCAAAGTCTTTCTATACATTAATTTTGAGTAATAATACAAAATAGCAGAAATTTTAGATGGTTAATAGACTATAGTAGAGTATGAAGTACTGACCTCTATATAGTTCTGACTAATTTTCTTGAAGAATCCTTCTTGTAAAAATAGTGCTATACATAAGTGGAATATGATCCACTTCATCATTTGACATCCAGGAGAATCCACTTTCTATACTTTATCATGTAGGCAGGGCTGTCTCATGGCTGATCCAAACTAATTGACATTTGCAGAGAAATTCATCCAGAAATTTGATTTAGAATTTTTGCTAAGGATAATGGTCATAAGACTGCTTTACTTAACAGTTTGGACTATTTTCTTGATGGATCAATATTGTTATGCCTCTCGTGCATAGATGGAATATGATCCATTTGATCATTGACATTCCAGGGAGAACCTCTTTGTGACTTTATTCTTGATACCCCCATTTAAGCATGGCTTTCTCTCAAGGCTGACCTACACTGAAATTTTTGCCCATCTCCATATTCGTGGCTTTTAATGTCATACACATGACTCTTTTACTTTGCCTCTTCCTTTTATTTTCTCTTTACACGTTCCCTTTCTCAAAATTTCAACCATTTTATAAGCAGATACCTAAAACCATTGAAGGGGCAACAAAGATTAGATAAGAACGACAGCCAAACACCACAGGATCATGATCTGATGGTGCGAATAGCGTTGCTTTAGTAAAGGAGATTTAGACAAATTTCTGTAAAGAAGCATAAATGAAACTTTGTTTCGAAAGCATATAAGCATGTAAAAGATATAAAAGAAATGTAATGCACAAGAAAGAATACCACCATTTGCATAACTTTAAAGATCTATACATATCAATCTCATAGACCCCGTCATCACCTCAGCTCAACAAGTAAAAGCCTAAAATAATGTAATGAAAAGTTCACAGCATATATAGAAGTGCCCAACCAAATGAGTAACTAAGTTACAAATCAACATTTTCAGTAACAATCTAATGATATACTTTCATTTTTGTGCTATAGTGGATTGAAATCTAACATTGTCACGGTTGCTATGGTATATACAGACTATAAGTACAAGGGTGAAAATAAGAAAAACCTGAAGAGGCTATTATTTTTAAGAAAAAAATATCCAATGGGTCCATGCAAAAAGATATAGTGAATATAAATTTAAGCAGTGGTTTCGTCCGTACCAATTCGAACAGATACGGTGCAGTACAGTAAAACATGAAAATCATCACTAGCACATAATCATCCCCTTATTATCATCTCCAACTTGACACTCATCATGAGTGACTGATGAGTTATAATAATTCATCAGAACATTCTCTGACCTCTGAAGGCACAAATTACTATAACAATTGGGAAAAAGATAAAGTGCGACTTGTCAAGAAAGAAACAAAAGCAGCTTCAATTCAACGAGATCCACTCCATACTATTCCCTAACAAACCCCGAGTGTCAGCATGCGCGCGCCGCCGTGATTCACTGCTGTTTGAGGACTATCTCTTGAAGACCTTTACTAAAGCTAGCTGGCGCGTGTGCATTGTAGAATTATGGGCATCAGATGCAACTTAAAGACCAAGATGCTTGCAAAAATTGATTGAATTTTAATGAATATACCAAAAGTCCAATAATATTGAACAAGTAAATGAACCCTCAAGGTTTTAAATTGGTATCAGTAATTGTTGCTGAGAATAAATTTTGTATACTCCAATTATTCTTGTTAATTTTTTTTCAAGATCATCAGTATTTTTTTATTAGAGATAATTGGACTTAGGAACATTTATAAGCTCTAACTCTTAATGATTTATTTTCTTTTCATTTACTAAATTGAGATCTTATTAATAGTTATAACCTATTAATGTAAATCTTTTCAATGACTAGTGTTAATCTGACATTTTTTTTCTAAGAACATACAGACAATCCGAACCCAAAACATTTGTAGGCTCTAACTCTTTCAATGAGTTTTTATTTTTTCATATTCAAATACCAAATTCATACTTTATTTAAGAAAAATCAGAAACATATTATCTGAAGCAGCAATTTATTAGTCTATTCATTTGACATTTAATATTTATACATTAAAGACGTGTACAGAGAGAAAAGAGAGAACTATCTTCCTTTGGTAAATCAAAAGTTCAGTAAGTTAAGTCCCAAAAATTTACGAGAGTGAAGAGAGATCTTAATAAAAGAAAGCATATAAAGATAATTAAATTATTTACAAACAAAAGCCCACATCTCTGAGAAATATGAATATATGATCGATATCAACTACACTAACTTTTAATACATTAGTGGATATGATATAACTGAGGGAGAGATAGCAAAAAAGTAAGAGTGCCCATATACCATTCATAACCCATGAAAGGAGCATGTAAGACAGTTTTTATATTTTTTTTTTCAAAAGTTGATGGATGGATCATTGATATGTCTCATATTCTTCATTCTTAATATGACAGCTTTTTATTTAAAAAGAGTAAAATAAATTAGTCGCAGTACATAACTTCAACGGAAGGAGTATGCAAGACAAAAAAATCCATAATTATTTGCAGAACAAAATTACAACTGAAACAACTATATATAGATGCATGCAATTATCTTTTATTTCGACACAACTGCAACGAAAACCACGATATATAAATCCATCCTCACTACATACAGCAAGTAGTAGCCAATGCAACAAGAGGGAAAAAAATAACTATTGAAAGTTTTTCTTTTGGTCCATAACAAGTGAAAGGTTGAAGCTGAAACTTTGGCAATTGGCAAACCATTGAATTTTTGTGTGATTTTGGTGTTTGAGCCCACAAAACGAACTGAACCGTTCAATCGATTCGATTCCAAAGCAGAAAAAAAGCAACAAAACTAAAGACGGGACCTTTGGTGTAAACAAAAATCTGCATTTTCTGAGATTCTGTACGCATTGCAATGTATGTGTAGCGGCAAGGCTATGGCCATAAACCCCCCAAAAACTCAATTATCACATTCTCACATCTTCTTCAAACGAACAAAGGAAAAAGCAAAAAGCAAAGTGGTCGGCTTCATCACCATCTTTACCTTTAACTTTTGCCTACTCTACCATATGCCCAACCCAATGCTTCTTTTTATCAGAACCATGTTCCTGCTTTTACGCACAGTATAAGAACCTCAAACCCAAACCATTCAATTCCATTTTCCAATTTCCACTTTCCACCAATTCTCAATTAAGCAAACACTAAATCACACAAAAATGGAGATATTATCTCAAATGTGGTCTCTGTTAGGGTTACTCACCGTGCTCCAAAACGTTCTCCCATCGCAGCTTCTCTCATTGCTCCATTCCTTATACGAATCTCTGCAAGATCTGCTTTCTCCATATTCCTACTTCGAGATTCCAGAGTTCAACGGCTACTGCGGTGTCGACCTCAACGACCTCTACCGCCACGCACACCTCTACCTCAACGCGGCGAACCACGCCCCCGCCTCAGCGTGCCGCCGCCTGACACTCTCTCGCTCGCCTTCTTCGAACCGCATCTCCTTCGCCGTCGCGCCAAACCACACCGTCCACGACACCTTCCGTGGCCACCGCGCTACTTGGACGCACCACGTGGAGACCGCGCAGGACTCGCTCGAGGAGAAGCGCAGCTTCACACTCCGCCTCCCAAAGCGTCATCGCCACGCGCTCCTCTCCCCATACCTCGCTCACGTCACGGCACGCGCCGAGGAGTTCGAGCGCGTCTCGCGCGAGCGCAGACTCTTCACCAACAACACCACCGGGTCGGGCTCTTTCGAATCGGGTTGGGTCTCCGTCCCCTTCCGTCACCCCTCTTCCTTCGAAACTCTCGCCCTCGAGCCCGAACTAAAGAGACAAATAAAAAACGACTTAACGGCGTTCGCTGACGGGAAAGAGTTTTACAACCGAGTGGGCCGGGCCTGGAAACGTGGGTATCTACTCCACGGCCCACCCGGGTCGGGTAAATCAAGTTTAATAGCCGCTATGGCAAATTTTCTCTGTTACGACGTTTACGACTTGGAACTAACGAAAGTCTCTGATAACTCCGAGTTACGGTCGTTACTAATCCAAACGACGAACCGTTCAATTATTGTTATAGAGGACATTGACTGTTCCGTTGACTTAACGGCAGACAGAGCAATGAAGAAAACGCAGGCAGCGAAATTGTCGTTGAAGAGAAAGAAGCCTCAAACGGCGTCGTTCACGCACTGCGAGGAGAGTGGGCGAGTCACGCTTTCAGGGCTCTTGAATTTCACCGATGGGTTATGGTCTTGTTGCGGTGAAGAGAGGATTGTGGTGTTCACTACGAACCATAGGGATAGTGTGGACCCCGCGCTCGTGCGGTGCGGGCGCATGGATGTCCACGTCAGCCTCAACACGTGCGGGGTTCACGCGTTCCGCGAGCTCGCCCGGAACTACCTCGGTGTGGAGTCGCACGTACTGTTTGAGGCGGTTGAGGGGTGCATTCGCTCGGGTGGGTCCCTCACGCCCGCACACGTGGGAGAGATTTTGTTGCGGAATAGAGGGGATGCTGACGTGGCGATGAGGGAAGTCCTGGCAGCAATGCAGGGACGGATGCTTGCCGTCGCCGCCGTCGCCGACCAGACGGACAACGAGGAGACGATGGTCGGAGTGAGGTCGCCGGAGAGCGTGCTGCTGATGGGGTCGCCGGAGAATTGGGACGCGTTGAGTGGAAAGAAGAGGAAGGAACAAAACGGGGGTAATAACAATTGGGACAAAAAAGTCAAGTTTTTCGTTAGGTTAAGGTCGTTGACCAGATCAGACCCAGGTAGATAAAATTTAATTGTATTTTTTTTTTTTGGAGGGAAAGACAAAATTTGGATGAATGTAGCTTTGTTTGTGTTTTTTTTTTTTTTTTTTCTCGTAAAACATATATAAGTGTTTGACTCGTGTTCTTAATGTTTTGGTTTGTCGACGAACCTTGATCAAGCAATCATTTTCGTGAGAATTGGCTTTCGGGAAGTAGCACCACACACTTACATACGACTAGAAAAAAATTCAAATGATTATTATTTCTTCTTTTTTCAACAAAGTTGATTGATTCAGTTGTCATAACTAACACTTAAGTGCAACCAAATCATTTAAATCTTTTTTAAAAAATACTTTTCATGAAAATCTTAAAGAAGTCATAAAATTATAATATTTTTTGTCCAAAGTTTTGCTTATATTAAAAAGTAAAAAAGTACAATATATAATTCTAACAACAGTTGTCAGATTTTACACGATTAGCATGTCAAAGCGTGAAAATCGAGTAAAGTTGGATTAGAACGATTTTTATATATGGGTCTTTAATATGATGAACAAAGTTAGTCATATGACTCCTTGGTCAAGTTAAATATATTTGATAAAAGTTTTAAACAATTTTATCACCACTTCATTCTGTATCGATTATTAATTAACATATATATATATATATATATATATATATATATATATATATATATATATATATGATGCAGTAAATGTTGAAACTAAGAATGAAATAAGACGTAAACTATCCGGAATGAATTCTGTATTTCCTAAAGTCAATGTTAAATATTTATAGTATTTTATACGTAGTGAAGAAAAACAGAAAAATCATATTTCATGAATGTACGTAGGAATTAAAACCAACCTCAAGAATCGGGTTTATTAACAACGTGAAAAAAAAAACAAATAAATAATTAACTTTATTGCACATTAAGCTTAAACCTCTACTATTATCATCATATAAGTATGATTCTAAATCCTTTCAATATAAAGACAGTTTTGATCTCCTGTCAATCAATCTTTAATTCTCCTACAATTTATTAGGTTTTCTTAAAAGAATTTTGGTTTATTAACAACGTGAAAAAAAAAACAAATAAATAATTAACTTTATTGCACATTAAGCTTAAACCTCTACTATTATCATCATATAAGTATGATTCTAAATCCTTTCAATATAAAGACAGTTTTGATCTCCTGTCAATCAATCTTTAATTCTCCTACAATTTATTAGGTTTTCTTAAAGGAATTTATCGGAGAGAAATACACTAATGAGACATGAGTCTAATCCACATAAATAATTAATATTATTTTTAACCAAAAACTTTAAGACATTAGGTTATGACTCATTGTCGATTCAACATTTAGTTTTAATATCACTTATTGGATCTTTTGAAGGGGGGTTTACAAGGGAGAAACACACCAATAAAACATAAGTCCAACACACATAAGGATTGACATCACTCTCAACCCAAAATCTTAAGACATTGAATTACGAGTCTTTCTTTCTTATATATGTTGTTCAACTTTCTTATTTTTACACAATGTAAAACTTAGAATCACACTTGGATTACTTAACACATCCCACAGAGTTTCACAAATTAATTTGTGAGACTTTATCATTATGTTAACAATATGTCCTTTAGAGCTATAAAAACTCAGCTTTATAGTTCCATCATTTACTAAATCCATGAGAAAATGAAATCTGACTCCAATGTACTTGTTTCATCCATGAAAAACAAAATTTCCCGACAATTGAATTGTAGAGTTATTGTCACAATAAATTTGTGTACTTCCTCTTTCTGTAGCTCAAAGTTGTTCCACGATTATCATAAGTCAAATACATTGACAAGCACTAAGTGTAGCAACAATGTATTTGTTTCACTACTTGCTATTTTTTCAAAACCCATGGAATTACTCTAGATCTCATCAAATTGATAAACGTATTTCGGGAATAATAATATTCTTCACGAAGTTGTTGCTTCCTATGTTTAATTGTTCAAGGACTACTCAAGCATATCTTCTCTAGCAGAAGAAAATTTCAGCTTCACTCTATAACTTCAATTCCCATAAAGTATTCCATCATTTCCAAGTCAGACATATCAAACTCTCTCATCACTGAATTTTTGAATTTATTACACATACTCTTGTTGTCTCTAGTGAAGATGAGATCATCTATATACAGACTAACAATAAGTTTGCGACCTCCTTCTATCTTGGTAAATAATGTGAGCTCATTGAAATATTTTTCAAACCCTTCATGTGTAAAATATGCTTATATCTTATTGTACCAAGCCCTAGGTGCTTCTTTAAGGTCATGTAATGCCTTTTTAAGTTCTCCATGAAGGAATGCACTATTTACATCAAGTTGAAATATTAGACATATTATATCAAGTCTAGCCACCGGTGCAAAACTTCTATGTAGTTTATTCCATATTGTTGTGCATATCCTTTTGTCCCTAATCTTGCTTTGTGTTTTTCTATTTCTCCATTTTCGTTGAGCTTGGTTTTGAAAACTCACTTAACTCTAATTGGCTTGACTCCTTTCGGTAAATCTGTTAGCTCCCATGTATTGTTTTTCTCTATGGATTTCATCCCAGCTTTCATTGATCTTGCCATTTTATGCTTTTGGGTGCTTCTTCGAAGGATAATGGATCATTTTCGCTTTCAGTCATCAACATCATGAGATTTTCTTCTGTTGCAGCCAAATTAGCCCATGTTACATAATTGGTCATCCATATGGGTGCTCTTCTAACTATTGTGGCCCTCCCTTGAATTGGACTTTCTTGATCAACGTTGTTTTCCTCACTTGTGAGTGATCTGATTCCACTTGAATTGTTGTCATATTCACTTTCTTCTTACTCAGCTTCTTCTTCTTCTTGTTCATCTTCTTCTTTTTCAAGATTATCTTCTTCATCTTCATATACTAACACATCACCTTTCCTTTCTTCATCGGTTCTACCCCAATCTCAACTTCTCTCTTCTTCAACTTTTGTTCTTTCACTTGATGTTCCTACATCCTTTGTTCTTGAACAAGAAGGCTTCCATGGAGTTCATCAAGGGTTAAAATGTTTAAATCATTTGACTCCTCTATTGAACATACAATATAGATGAACTTAGAAGTCAATTATTTAATTAAGTATTTTAGTGACCATTGTACTTGTTCCATGTTTTCACCATTGAACTTCATCTTGTTCACCACAGTGAGAGTTCTTCCTAAAAAGGTGTTCAACTTCTCTCCTTCTTCTTCTTTCATAGCAAGCATTTTAAACTCTTTTCTCAAAACTTGAAATTATGCCATTTTTATCTTTGTAGAACCTTGGTACTTCTACCGCATTGACACCCAGATATCCTTTGAAGTCTCTTGGTCAAAAATTGTCTTCAAAATTTCTCTATCAATAAGAAATTCTTAACCTTCAAATATTTGTGCGGCTCCATTTGTCAGCAATGGTATCCTTCCGTTTTGAGATTCCATAGTTTTTTACTTCTCAAGAAGTTTTCCATCATTATAGACCAATATATATAATGACCATCAAATTTTGAAATAGCTGGTAGCATAAATTTTTTTCATATTTTTGTTTGCAGACGCAAACACACTTTGCACTCACAATCATTCACCTTGCAAAGCTATAATATCAACTATTGAAACTGAAAATGAAATAATATATAGAATAGAAAAAATAAATTATATATTTCTTAAAATGAGCATTAAGCATTTATAGCCTTCTACACTTACAAAAACAAAACACCACATTTTATTCTAGAGCAAGGTCTACTAATTATAGATAATAAGTCTACTAATAGATTACATACAAAAGTGAATCAAGCTAATTCCAAAACAACCCAAAAAAATCAAACTATTCTCATCAAATAATTTCCTATCCAAATATAAATATAAATATAACATACAAATATAACTTCAACTCAAAACATATTTAATTTTGCATTCAAATGCAAATAAAAATAAACTTAAACCTACTTGATGGGTTGGTCTCAATGTGTTGTGTGGTGGTGGCGCCATAGTTCATGTGCGGTTCCAAAGTGTAATCTATAGGTTTTTTGAAAAAATTCGCGAGATGAGATATAAGTCTATTTTATATAAAGAATTTATTTATTTAAACAAAAAAATTAAGATATTATATTTAAAATCTTTTATATATTTTTTAATTTTTTAATTTTTATTTAATATAGAATTTAAACTCACATTTATATTTCTCAATAATAATATATTATGATTTATATATTTTAAAAAATTAATAGGGAGACAGAAGAAAAAAATACGATACAATGAGTGAAAAAAGTATATAAATATATCTAAAGAGTAGATAAAACAAAATAAATTTTAAAACATAGTGCATGATAAATTAATAATCTAAAAAATATGAACACACAACTACTTTAACACCTAAATACAAAGATTATTGAATATAATTAAAAATAATAATAATAATAATAATATACAAATGTTGAGATATGATATGTTTTCATTAATATATAAAAGATTTTTTTTAATTTTTTTTTCACGTTATTTATAATATAATATTACTTTTTATCAAATATATAAATTGGAGAGAAATTAATATCTTAAAACTATGGTTTACTTTTCTATAAATTTATTTATATAAGAATAGTGAATTTTAAAGTTTATAAAAAAATCATATATATTTAATTTGAATTATTTTTATTTTAAATTATTTATTTTTATATTATAGTTTAAAAAAATTCATTAACTTTGAGAAAAAAATAAAGTTTTATTTTTTTGAAATAACAACAGCAAAAAAAATTATATGAATGATTAAGGATAAGATGATATGAAAGTGTTTATGTTTTTGACATATATTGAATCTTAATTAAGTTAAGAAGTGACTCTTAATTGAGTGATATATCTCAATCACTTAGGGCAGCTATTGAAAGATCAACCATTTCGTTGATAATTTTCTTCCCACATGCTACGCTTCTTCTCAATGGTGTTTAGAAGAAGTTGTAAAAATAGTTGAATGCAAACAGAAATATAAATGGATTGTAATCCGTGTTTTTTACAAGGTGGCACCCAGAGATGTACGACATCAATCTGGGAGGTAAAAAAAAAAGCATTTCTTAAGCATGCACTAAATTATAAGAGCAAGGTGCAAATTTGGAAACGTGCTTTGAAAAAATTGTTGATTTATCTGGAATTGAGTCGTCCAAATTACGGTAAACTAATTTTTTCCCATTTATGTTTCATATTCTCTAGTTGTTTTATAGTTATATGTGCTTATTATTATAATAACATGATTGTTTAAATTGCAAAAATGTAATGCTAGCATGTTTGGATCAACGTTGACACCACTTATCTTCCATCATTACATAGTATCTTTCCTGATAACTCAATATGTACATAGTATCTTGCCTGATAACTCAATATGAAGGATTTTACTTCTTAGCCAATGAGAGAGATCAATCCAACAAACATGGAACAATTTTTTGAAGAAAATTATATTTTCTAAAATGTTAGGAGAGAAAGTGGCCATATTCTTGTTTAGTCTTTCGAAGGGATTTATTGGTAGATATAACATCAATGAAAACTTGAAGTCAAACCTATACAAGGGATTGATATCACTCTCAACCAAAACTCTTAAAGCATTGGGTTATGGGTCATCTTTCCCTTACTTAATTTTCTCATTCTGATTCAATGTGAGACTTAACTCACACTTGCATTTCCAACAATTCTTTACCTAAAATTTTGGTAAAAGAATTAGTTGTATGAAGGTTCTTGATAATGTGTAGTGACGAATCATCTTGGGAGTTGAGGGGGTTGTAACCCTTCCAAAGTTTTGTAACTCTTATGTAATTTATGATTTTGATTCTCTCAAATTTAATTATCATTTAATATATTTACTTGTATATTTACAACTTTATCATCTCATCACTTTTAACTCTCATATAATTTATAATTTTGTTCCTTCAAACTTAATAATCATTTAATATATTTATTTATACATTTACAATTTTATCTTTTCACTCTTTCATATTCTTTCACCTTTTTATATTTATTTATTATTTATTAATAATATATTATTTAACCCTAAAATGAATAGTCAGACGTGTAAGTGATTCAGAACACAAAGAAAAACTGATGCAAAATCTTGCAAATTTTGGAACGGGTAGTACAGTAATTGTAACAAAGTCAATAAGGAATTTAGTTCTGATGAAGCACTTGAACTTTTCAACTTAAGTGCATTTAGAGAAAAGGATCAAGAAAGGGAGGAGTACAATAAGATATCAAAATTGGTAGTCAATTATGCCAAAGGAAATCCATTAGTTGTTAAGTTTTGCTCATCTTCTTCATAGTCTACCAAATCTTCATGTTGATATTTGCAGCTCTCCCCTGTCACTTGAAATATGCCCGTAAATGCGAATAATTGAGCACCGTTTTATTTCTTTCAATAGCTGTTGAACAGTTAAAGGAAAACAGAAAAAATTGTTTTGTTCTCAGATCCCATGATGTTGGATGAACATTCTTTAGCTGCTATTCGGTTGAATGCAAAAATCAACATGATGAAATTTGTAAACCAACACCTATCAAAACCAAATCTCCGTCCCGTTAAAATTTACAAGTATTATGATGTTTACAATCGTCGTGATCGATGTGTTTACATGTATTCTGGAAGCAGTGTTTCGGAGTGGTTCTAGTATAAGGATTGCCTTATTGTTGATCTCTCTTCTGCTTCAGCTTCTCCCAAGTTAGGCTTGATTTTTTGCTTCATTTTTTATGAGTTTCATTGGTGATATGCACCGTATTTAATGATGAGGATGGAGGTAAAAGTGGCAGTGTCGGAATGTATATAAATTATGGGCTTCTTAGAGCTGCATCGAAACTCGTGTGTATGATATACGACCAAACATGTTCTCAATTCTTAAATAAGGGCCAAAAACCAAAGTAAGTTTAAAATCCAGGTTACAATGAAGGGATATTTTTGTGACAGCAAGTAGGTGCTAAAAGGCTTCGGATCAGCCAAATAAGCACCGCGACATATAAGACATTTATATAAACAAATTGAATCTGGTGACTCATTGTCTCAATTTCATTAAAGAAATGGAATTTGAATGTCTTCCTATTATCCAGGTATTTCCTCCTTGAGCTCTCTTTTAGAAGAACTTATTGCATGACTAGGTAGAAAGATGTAGCGTAACACATGATCTGTGAATCTTTTATACATGAAATTGTGTTCATAATATTAAATGTGATATATATAAACATATTGATTTATTTGTTCATCTTATGGTTTTGTCAATTGTTAGGTTTGTTGTTAAAGTAGAATATGTGATGTGTTCTGTTAGATAATCTTAAATTACGGGGGTGGTTTCTTTAATTTAATATGCAGTTATTTTGTTGGGCTGCTGAGATATCGCAGGAAAATCTTCCTCTGTTTTAGATATTTTTCTTGTTAATCTGGTACAGTGTACATGATTATTTAAAACTATCTCAGTCAAAATAAAATGATACAGTGAGTTGCTACGTTCACACAGGGTTATTCCTCCTTTAGTTTTTACAAAGTGGTATCAGAGCTTTATGCTCTGAGTACTGAGTGTGAGAAGAAAAACAGAGTGCGCCTGTGTGCGTTTAAAAAAAAAAAAAAAGGAGAGAGTAATGGCGAAGGTAGTTAATGGAATGACCGTACCACAACTGTCAAAGAAAACCAATTATGATAATTGGTGTTTACAGATGAAGACCCTGTTGGGTTCCCAAAGTCTATGGGACATAGTAGAGAAGGGGTTCCGAGAACCCGAGGAGGATGAAGACCAATCTGTGGCTCAGATTGCCAAATTGGAAAAGACACGAGTGAAGGATAAATCAGCTTTGTATTTTTTGTACAATGCTGTGGATGAATCGGGTTTCGAGAAGATTGCAAACGCTGCGTCTTCAAAGGAAGCATGGGAGATTTTGGAGGTTGCGCACAGAGGTAACCATCGTGTCAGACAGATCCGACTTCAAACTCTCCGAGGAGAGTTTGAATGTTTGAAGATGGAAGATAAGGAGCAAGTATCCGAGTATATAACTCGGGTGGAGAAGGTGGCTAACCAACTCGGAAGGAATGGGGAACCAATGCCAGCAAATAGGATTGTGGAGAAAATCTTGAGATCATTAACAGATGATTTCGAGAGTATTGCATGCGCAATTGAGGAGTCAAAGGACTTGTCAATTCTCTCAGTGGAAGAGCTCACTGGGTCACTCGAGGCCCACGAACAAAGGAGGAGGAAGAAGGAGGATACTCTTGTTCAAGCACTACAAGCGCAACTTGATTCGAATGGAACTCGGAACACTCAGGGCCAAGGATCCGGAGGACAAGGACGAGGTAATCAAAGACGAGGTGGACGTGGCCGAGGTAATCAAGGACAAAGTGGACGTGGCCGAGGTAATCAAGGACAAAGTGGACGTGGCCGAGGTGATCATGGAGGACGAGGTAATCATGAAGGTAGACAAGCACGACAGGTATTTTTGTGTCCCAAAAGAGGTATGCCGAGGAGATTTTAAGCAAGGCAAAGATGATGAAGTGCAATCCAGTTTCTACTCCCATGGAACCTGGAACAAAGTTATCTAAAAATGGAGAAGGAGAAAGAGTTGATGCAAGTAGGTACCGAAGCCTAATCGGAAGTCTAAGGTACTTGACAAGTACAAGGCCTGACCTAATGCTAAGTGTGGGAATTACAAGCCGCTTTATGGAGGATCCGAGATATTCTCATTGGAAAGCATTAAAGAGGATAATAAGGTATGTGAAGGGGACGATGTCATTTGGATTGTGTTTCACTAAGTCGGACAACTACCGACTTACTGGATACTCGGACAGTGATTGGTGTGGAGATATGGATGATCGAAAAAGCACAGCTGGGTACGTATTCTTCATGGGAAACACGTCTTTCACGTGGTTATCAAAGAAACAACCAATTGTGGCTCTGTCAACGTGTGAAGCCGAGTATATAGCAGCATCTTGGAGTGTCCAACATGCAGTTTGGCTTAGAAACTTGTTAAGCAAACTGGAGATTATGAAAGATGAGAAAGTGTTGATCCGAGTAGATAACAGGTCGGCAATCGAGTTAGCCAAGAATCCAATCAATCACGAAAGGAGTAAACACATCGACGTCCGTTTTCATTTCATCAGGGAGAAGGTGAAAGAGGGAACCGTGGAGCTCGAACATGTAGGAAGTAAAGAGCAAGTAGCTAATATCTTTACAAAACCATTATCCACAACAACATTTCAGGAGTTAAGGAAGTTACTCGGGATGAAAGAAGGAAATATTTAAGTTTATGGGGGAGTTTTGTTAGATAATCTTAAATTACGGGGGTGGTTTCTTTAATTTAATATGCAGTTATTTTGTTGGGCTGCTGAGATATCGCAGGAAAATCTTCCTCTGTTTTAGATATTTGTTAAGAGGATATTTTTCTTGTTAATCTGGTACAGTGTACATGATTATTTAAAACTATCTCAGTCAAAATAAAATGATACAGTGAGTTGCTACGTTCACACAGGGTTATTCCTCCTTTAGTTTTTACATGTTCTGCTATAAATGAAAATGTCATTTTAGGGTACTCAAGAAGAGGCTTTATGCATGCAGCCATAACACATGAAGGATAAAGACCAATTACGCTTAATATTTTCATACACTTCCATTGAGAGACAAGACGATTTGGTGTGATGCATAAACAGAGTTAAGCGAAAATTAACAACCTAAATTTGCCATATATAATCATGTCATCCAAATGTAATCAACTAGCTAGCCATTCAATTCAAATACAGGGACTGTGCTTGATTTTCAGTGAGTAGACGAAGATGAAACTGTCTTAATCCACAAACTAACTCAAAATAGGATTCATCTAATGGACATTCATCAAATTTCTCCAGCATTGCAGAAAGATGAGGCAATATATCAAAGTATGGCCTAACATCAAAGTCGTTCACTTCATCATAAATAGTGGATCTGGTAATTTCAAATTGTTCATAGTATATGGACCAAGGAGGAGAATACACTCTCTCAAACGTAAGACCACTGACTACGTTTTCAAGTACAACACTAACAAACGAAACAACATCCACAACTTTACATGGAAGAGTTCCACCATGATCAATTTCCTCAGCTAACCAGAATAATTACACCTGCGTAATTTATGATAGCTATGTCCCTTTCCAATAGCGGCGGATCTTCATAGTAGTTAAGGGAGGACATAAAATTTTGTAACTTACTTGTATATTTATGATTTTGGCCCCCCAATATTAAATATATTATAAAAAAAAATAAAGGAATAAATTAAATAAAAAAGATTAAAAATAATTTTATTATCTCGACATTTTTATCTTCTCTCACTTTTTCATACTCAAAACGGTAATATTTTATTAGTATTTAATTATTTTTCTAATTTCTAAAGAATATATTAAATAAGAAAGGTTAAAAGTATTTCTTCATCTTCTCTCACCTTTTCATATTTTCTCACAAACGGTAATATTGATTGATTAATATTAAATTATTTCGTAGTTTGTACTTTCAAATTCATTGTTCGTCTCTCTTCCTCCCTCCTCGATTCCATACTTGAAATTATACTCGATTGACAAAGGTATTATTTCTTCATCTTTTCACTACTTATATTATTATTGTTTGATATTTTGATTTTTGTCGAGGAACATTTGTTGTTTGAGAAAATTATTTTTATTTTTTATAAATTGTTATGATTCTATAATTAGAAAATTAATAATAGATTCATTTTTTTAAATATGAAGCATAAAAGCCAAATTTATAATAAACATTGAAAATAACACACGTCGTGATGAATTACAAAATGTATCTATTATAAATTTGGCTTTTATGCTTCATATCTAGAAAAAGATGAATCTATTATTAATTTTCTAATTATAAAATCATAAAAATTTATAAAAAATAAAAATAGTTTTCTAAAATAACAAATGTTCTTTAACAAAAATCAAAATAACAAATAATAATAATAGAATAAGCAGTGAAAAGATGAAGAAAGAGTACTTTTGTCCATCAATATAATTTCAAGTATAAAATCTAAAAGGGAGGAAGAGAGACAAGCAATGAAACTACATAAATAATTTAATATTAATCAATCAATATTATCATTCCTGAAAAAATATGAAAATATGAGAGAAGATAAAGAACTACTTTTAACATTTTTTATTTAATATATTTTTTAGAAATTAGAAAGCAATTAAATACTAATAAAATATTACCATTAATGAGATAGTACGAAAAAAATAAAAAAAAGACAAAAATGCGAGATAATAAAATTATTTTTAATTTTTCTTATTTAATTTTTTTCTTTAATTTTTTTCTTTATGATATATTTAATATTATATTTAATATTGGGAAGTCAAAATCATAAATATATACAATTTACAAAACTTTGAGATTCATTATCACCTTATCAATTTACAAAACTTTGAGATTCATTGTCACTTTATCGGATCCTATCATTTGCCATTCTTTTCCTTTTTGTAGCTACTTTCTTGCTGCATCGTTTAAACAAGTCTTTATTATAAGAAACAATTTGGAGATGAACATGCAGTTAACATATGTATGAGTTTGAAAAAACGAAAAGTCGTGCCTTCAAAAAAAGTGAAACATTCTCCAACAGAAACACACTGAAATGAAACGAAATGAAGATAAAAAAATGCATGAAGAAAATATTAGAAGGTGCGACCTTGCTGTAATGTAAGAGAAAAGTTGGCAGGATTTGAGGTAGGATTTAGCAGGCGATGATTTAGTCCCTAAGGTTTCTTCAATTTTCTTAGGAACATCCTAATTTTGGTGTGACGTCAGAAGCTGAAATTGTACTATTTTATAAGCAATCGTGATGGACAATGCGTCTCTTCGTTTCTGAAGCAAAAATGAATTAAATATTGAACACAAAAAACCATCCTTCTTGCAGCATTGAGAAGCGGACGAGTTTTTGTGTTTTTCAGGGACATAAATTCGAAAAAGGAAATTACACCTTTTAAAAATATAGTTTTTGGTTAGGTTAAGAAAATATGATAATGTAATTATGATAGAATTAAAAGTCGTTAAGGTGTTAAAATAACATGTATATACTCAGGACTTTTTTATTTATTATTTAAAAAAAGTATTTTAATTTTAAAAATTAAAAAAATTGTTTAGTAATTATTTTATTAAAAAATAAAAAATAATTTATTTTATTTTTAAATACTAAAAAACAATTATTATTAAAATATGTTTTTTTTCCTTCTTAAAACAATCAAAATGTTAAGAATAGAGTAATTTTTTTAGTTTCCATTCATTATAAAGATATAAATATTTAAAAATTAAACTCTTCACGTTCAAACTAAAATATTTAATGATATATTTTTTATATTACTTTTATAATAAATTTAGAATTTAAGAAATCTCTTTGTATTACATCTTCTATTACTATTTTTTTTTATTTGTCAAAAATATATGGTGTTTTAGGTAAAGAATATAAAACGTTTGAAAATGTTAAGATTGTATTAATTATAATCTTGTTTTTAATTATATGTATTATATAAATAAGAGATAAATTTCTTAAAAGTATTTTTGTTAGAAAGAAAATATTAGAATAATAATATAATAATAAAAAATAATAAATTTATTAAAAATATTAATAATTAATGATTATATTGATATGTATATCCAAACGTCTTCTATTAAACTTGTACATTTTTAGGCTGTTCAACTTCTTTTGATATTATAAATCATTTTGTTAGGAAATAACTTTTTAATTATTTTAACGGTTTCCTCAATAATAGACATTTTCTTTTAAATAGGTATTTTTTGTTTATATTTTTAATTTATTTTTATGTTATTTATAAATGATAAATAACGTTTTCTTATTTAATATTCATTCTTTATAGATGCCAAATAGTACTGAAAATAATTATTCAAAACTTTTACCTTTCTTATCTTCACTTTCTAATATTTATAAAAAAAATATTTGTAAAGAAACAAAAAATATCTTAGACTAAAGTAAAATACACTTGTTAAAAAAATATATAAAAAATTATATCTAAACTGATTTTATTGCTTTAATTTTTAAAATTATTTTTAAAAACAATTTTATCAATTTTTTTCATTTTTTTGTTTCTAAAATATTTTTTAATTATAGTTGTTAAACAAACACTTTTTTCTCTAACTTATTCTCAAAAATATTTTTTTAAATTTATTTACTAGAACTATTTATTAAAACTAAAAAATAAAACTTAATCAAGTATTCAATTTTACAATATATTACAAACACAAGAATAAATTATATATAAAGCTAACATTTTTATAAATATCCCCTGATTTTACAAAAAATCATTTCCATTTTTTATTTATTATATAATATATAATATAACTTCTATATCAAAATATTTGCATATAGATTTATAAATAGATTTCAATATAAATGCAAGAGAAAATATCCTATACTAAGTAAAAAGAAAACAAATAGGAAATTAGTATTCATTTATTAAAAATTAATTTCAGAAACTAGATAAAATAAAATATTGAATAAATTATTTAAGTAACAAGAAAAAAAAACAAAAAAATGCATTTATTTTAACAATAATAAATTAAATCATTTTAATTTTATCACTGTAATTTAGATGTTAAGAGAAATGTAAATTTCTCCGTTTCATTTCATAAAAAAACAAACAAAAAAATCTGCATGAGTTTTAATTTTGTATATGCTTTACATTTTAATATTTGTACATATATAGATGTCAATAAAAAAATTCAAATATATGTAACTAAATAAAAAAAACAATATTTATATAAGCAAAATGATAATAATAAATGAGAAAAAATAAGAATTTATTTTTTAAATAAATTTCTTCTTATAAAAATTTATAGAAAATACATATATTCTAAATTTATTAATACAAAATTAAATTAAAAAATATCTAACTTTATAATTTATCATTGTTGCTTCATATATATTATTTATATTATATATTTTATATATATATATATATATATATATATATATATATATATATATATATATATATATATATATATATATATATATATATACCTAAATGTTTTGTCTAAAAAAGTGTCACATTGTTGTGTAACAGTATGAAAGTCAATTATTATTCGATTTGGAGTTTAGTCTCTCACATCTTCATTACTAAAATATTTTGCGAAATTCATACTAAATATAAAAAATTATACTATTTTTTTTATTAAACCTTAACTAAAATAAAATTTAAATGTTTATCTATCAAATAATGCGACAACCAATAAAAAATAAATAAAAATTTATTTAAAATATATTTGTACACATTAATAATATTTATTTTATATGTATTATAGAAAATAATTAAACATTTCTTTGATTCTATTTCTATTTTTTTTAAAATTATTTTGATTATTTTCCCATTCATGCAAACTTATGTATGTATATATTAATCAATATATCCGCATATCTATGTCATAAAATTAATACAACATTCATAAAATTCACAAACACATAAATAAAAAAATATCGTCTCAGTGGACATGCTAATTTATGTTGGGTAGAAATAATTTAGTTAATTTTATTTATTTTTTTATCTAGTCACTATTAACAATTATATAATTTCATTTGAAATTTGCGTAAACTTTTCTTAACAGATTAATACTTCGAGTGTAAAATTTGTCGTGCAACAGACTTTAATCAATAGTTTTAAAATTAAATAATATACTATTAATAAATATAAAAAATAAAAGAATATAAAAAGTTAAAATTCTAATTTTTTTTATTTAATATATTTTAATGATTTATTTGATATTTATAAAAAATAAAATAAAAAATTATAAATATATAATCATTAAATTTAAAGAAAAAAATTGTAATATAAATAAAGATAAGAGTCTTCCAAGAAGTTTCCTTTCCAATACAACCTTTTAATTTTGCATTAATACCTGACTTAACGATGTTGGCCATGTTAACAGTCAGTTGCATCAGACGTTAAATGGAATTTTTTTTAATTATGTTAATAATTATAATTGTTTATGATAATTATTAATTTAAACATGTTATGTTTATCTTGTGATCATAAATAGTTTGTATAGATAGTTTTTTAATATATATTAAATTTTATTTGATTCAACCTATAAATAAATTAACAACACCTTTTAAAACATATCCAGAATTATTTATTATTTTTACAAACTGATTGGGACAACTTGGGTCACCTGTTTTTGTTTGGTTGAGACATGTTTGTTTCCAGTACAATTATTGTATTTTAACCAATAATAACTTTTTATACATTCTCGAAAAATCTAAAATAAGGTTTTGATCTTCATCATAACCTATTTAATCCCCTTAATAATTAAATATATATTTTTTTTAACTAAAATTTAAAGATTCCTTTCATATTGTAACTTTTTAAACGTTAAGTGCAATACATTTTTTTGTTTCTTCTTGAAATTTTCACACATTATACTTTAAAGTCAAATTCTATTCTTTTTTATTTTTTTTATCATCTTAATAATAAATTGATGATTCTATCCAGATCAATTCAATCATAGTCAGTTTGATTGGATTCACATCAAAAACCTAAATTAAAAAAAAAATGGTTTAATTAAAATCAATTCATATTTTAAAAAAATGTCACAAATTCAAGAAAATCCTGGTCACATCTAATCATAATTAGATAGTGAGGTAGAATCAATGGTTTCCCTTTTTGCCTCCAATAAACATGGTAGTCCAATGTAGAAATGATTGGTGTGAAGTTGTGGTGAGAGTGGTTGCAAGGTAGTGGGTTGAAAGATCCAACCTGATGAACATAGAACAACGGTGGAGACTGTTTTAGTGACTAGTGAAGTGGTTGGATTGGTTTTGTTGTTTTCTTATGGAATATTACAAATATTAAGAATCGGTTGGGTTGATTGCATGTCTTTTTGTTGGATGCTGATATCTCATCTTTGATGTAACCATTCTTTAGTTACCACTTCAAATATTTCAAACACATCATCTTCATCTTCATCTTCATATTTCTTTTATTATCATAAATACTCTCCTTTCCCATTACCAATAAAAAAATGTTACATAATTGTGATGGTGTGAAAGTGATTTATTAACTCTCTGTTCTGAAGCCAGGTTGAAGTTTATTTGATCTCGTGGTACCTAGATTTCATCACTGATTAGAGAAGTTTCTTTCTTTTAACAACTTTCACATTAATATTTAAAAAGATTTTATCATTCATTTCTCTACATTTTAAACAACTCTAAACACATAGATTAGTGAAAGTTTTACAAATTCTAATACATTTTTTTTTTCTTCCTATCAGAAATAAAGTGTATTATTTTAAAGAGGAAATTTAAATAACATGACTTCTGAAAAAAAGTGCCGGGTTAATTGACATTTATGTAACAGCACGAATCATGGTTTAATTTAATTCATCGAATAAATTAATCTATACATTCTGTGGTTGACACCACTACCTGTGCTGTGCAAGTCTAATACAAAATAATACAAGCACTGAATTTATTTAATAAAATTAAAAACCCATTAAAAAAAGAAACCTAAATTGATTATAAAAAGACCAAAAGATTATATTTTAGTCAAAATAAGACCTATTGATCAATTAATAAAATATATTTCAAAATTAATATTTTAAAATATTAGGTTTTGAAAAATAAATCGTCGCCTGAGAGATTCGAACTCTCGCGGAGAAACCCCATGTACTTAGCAGGCACACGCCTTAACCACTCGGCCAAAGCGACATCGTTGAAAATATAATAACTTATTATTATTTATTAGTAAAATCAATAAGTGTTATGCTATGTCTTTAAAAGGTTACATTAGAGAAGTATCAAATAAAAGAAAAAAAAAAAAAGGGGAAATGCGATAGAGAAACGAACCATTGAAGTCGGTGCGGGCCCTACTTTTTTTTTTCTCTCTCTAAATTCCCCACCCAACTCACTCCTCACACTCTCATTATTTGTGCTTCTCTCCTCATTTCCTCCGCCACCGCCACCACCACAACTTCCTCCGATGGAGACGGCGGCGGAGCCAGAACCGAAGACCTACTGGTGCCATGAATGTGACATGAGCGTGTCCCTCACGCTCCCTCCCTCCCCTCTCCTTTGCCCCCACTGCCACACCCACTTCCTCGAACTCATGGACTCTCCCTTCTCACTAAACGACGCCGAATCACCGCTACTTGATGTCGTTTTCCAGGACGCGCTCTTACTTCTCTCCCCCAAGCCCCTCCCCTCCAAATCCCGTCCTCTCCCCTCCGTCCACGTCACCGCCGCGCTCCTCTCCGCTCTCGACCCCAACGGCGTCGTTCTCTGCGCCGTGTGCAAAGACCAAATTGCCCTCGATGCTGAGGCCAAGCAGTTACCCTGCAAACACCTCTACCACGCCGAGTGCATCACGCCGTGGCTTGAGCTCCACGCATCGTGCCCGTTGTGCAGGCTCCGCCTGGAGGAAGAGGCGGAGGAGGAGGAAGAGGAAGGTGACGGTGTGGTGACGGAGATCCGGAGGGAGCTGATCGCCAGGCTGACGGAGTTGACGGAGGAGGATTTCTACGGGCTGAGGACCACGCTCAGCCACATTGCCTCGCGTCACGCGCTCATCGAAGAGAACGAGAACCGCGCCCAAATCGGGGAACCTCGAGGTGGCGAACCGCCTTTGCTATAAGGTGCTCTGTCTTTTCTTTTCATTTTCTTTCTCAGAATTTAGACTCATGGCCTTAGGTGCATCGCTTTTAATGCTAATTTACACTAGAATTCAGGGTCTGATGAAGGGAGCTTCTCCATAATCACTTTTAGAAGAAAAAAAAATGTTTTTTTCATTAACTAAGTTGAAAATAAAATTTGTGCATTTTTTCTCGACTATAATTGTTTGTGGAGGAAGTCATCCAAAGAGCCCTCAATGTAAACTTATATTGTCCTGATTATATAGGGCTGATTTTGAACTTGAGACTCGAATTTTGGTTGGAGATGATCGTTTGAGTATAGAACTTTGTTTAGGTTAATATGTGTGTGCGTGTGTTGTAATTGCCGAAGAGTATTATTGATGGCCAACACTGATTGCAATTTTCAACTGGGACCTTTAAATTTGATGGATGATTTTCTGTATTTTATTGAAGGAGGGGATTCGTTATAATTACTGAGTGGATATCGCATAATTCAAGATTGCTGAAACTGGACTTTTATGGCTGTTTATTTTTGCCTAAAAATTGTTATGAATTTGATGCTTGTTGTTGACTTGAAGCTGTTTTTTTTTTTTCGTATTGGATTGGGGAACGGAAGATAAGTGTCAATAGACTATAGCCGATTCACTGGGATATTATGTCTATGTACTAGAATGTGATTGGATAAACATTTTAATTAAGAGCTTAATCAATAAGTGCTTGTCATGTAAGTACTTACATGAGTTGTTTTTTTTAGTTGAATAATGAAGTCTTTGTTTGGATAAAGTTCTTTTAAGTACTTGTAAAAGAAGAAGAAAGAAGAGGATAAAATGTCTTGAGTTTTATGCGCCTTAATATTTGGAGACGTTGAATGGATCCTATTTGGATAAGTTTTTCCATAAGTATTTATAGGGGAAAATTAAGAATGAAAAAAACAAAGTTTTTGCTATAAGATAAAACTAGTTTATGTATTAGTTAAAAAAACTTTTTAGAGAAACTTAAAATTATTTAACTTATTCGAAAAGTTGATTTTTTAAGTTTTAGATAAGCTAATTTTAGATTATGGGAGAAGTTTATTTCATGTTTGCTTATTTTCTTCTTTCATTAGTGTTCCTGTAGGTGTTAAATGAGAAATTTATCCAAATAGGAGCCAAAAAGAAAATCTATGAAAGTCAGGTGTAACTTAATCCATCCTACCTTCTATGATTTTGTTTATTTCTTATAATAGTACTTGTAGAGAAATTTATTCAAATAAATTCTAGATATATTAAATGATAAGTTTAAATTAGCTCAAAATAAGTTAGCAACTTCAACCATTTTCTGTCTGCTGCAGGATAGTCAGTAGTGCTAATATTGCCTTGTGGGATCATAAGCTTAATCTAATGTCGTTGTCACCCACTTTTATTGACCATATATCTTCTATTCTGAAAGAGATTCAATTGTTGCTTATACACTAATGGCGGTGCTGCTATGATATGTGATTGCAGGTATATAGTATTAAAATAATGTTGAAGTTGTATCACCATAGATCGTCTTGTCAAGTGTAAATCTGCACCGACGATTATGCTGCATCTTTTCTTTCCCTTTTTTTTTTGGGAATCTCCAACTATAGTTGTAGTGTTATAGCCAAAAATACAATAAACTGATGGAGTGCACGAGTAATGTGCACTTCTCTTCCCGTCTTCCACTATCTATCTATGTTGGTCCTAGGAACTGGTCTTCCTTAGCCAAATTTCTTCTCCATTTTAGGGAATAAAATCTTGTGTAAAATTTAGCTTTCATGTGTTGTGTATGAATTGCTCAAGTGGATGGATTCTTCCCACTGAATCATTTCTTTTTTCTTTTGGCATTACAATGGATGATAGTTTTCCTGCCTATATTTCTGTAGTTATTGAGATTATTGAGGGATTGAATTATTTGAGTGTGGATATGTACCATGGAAAAGCCTTAAAATGCATATTTTGTTGTTGCGTGTAAGTTGTGTTGTGACCTATATACTTAAGGAATGTTGTGAACTAAACATCAACCTCTTTTCTTCCAAATGATTGTGATGGAATTTGATGATTCAGAGAGCGGGTGGATGGTTTTTTATCTTCATATCGGTGGAATAAATGTTATTATCTATCTTAAAATGAAATATAAAAACTAAAAATAATAATTTAAAATTTTGAACGGATGAAAGTAATAAAAAAAATTATATAGATAAATTTAACATTCAAACATTTTATAAAGGCTTCGAGAGTGGTTTCAAATTTTATAAGAATGAAAAACGAACAAATATTTATACGGACCAAAACTTATTAATTTTATAAAGACTAAAAACTATATTTCTAATTTCTTTTTAATTGAACATAAGATTTTAAACTGGATATTAGGTATGATTTCTAAATGGCATTTTATATCATCCTCAAAACATATTAAAACTAATTATTTATACAAATTTACTTCAGTCCATACGCGTTAGATATTAAGAATATGTTTGAATAAATTTCTTTCTATGTTTTGTAAGTCAATTAGTTTGTCTATAAATTTATATTTTTCAGTTGTGAAAAGTTAATTTTAGTTTATGAAAAAGATATTTATATACTAATTTTTTTTAACGGAAAGTTTGTTGAGTTGAGGCCCAAAGACGAATGATTGATAGCTTAAATAGGAAAGGTTAGTGTTTAGGTGGGGAAGGCATTGATTGAGTGATGAATTAACAGATAAACCTTTTGATGAATGTCCCACATCGATCATAAACAGTTCCTTAGACACTCTTCAAAACCTTTCCAACCCAAGTTTACCATCCTAACACGTATAAGCAGGTGGCACCCGTGTGGTGCAAGTCAATTTACTTCCCTTCTTTTACACTTCATCAATACTTCATTTTACGCTATTATTTTCTCGACAATCTATCTATTCACAATTTTACTTTTTAAATATTTATCTATAATTATTAAAAATGACGGATGAGAGAAAACGTCCAACTTTTTTCCATAAAAAAATATATAAAAAATTGTAGAGATAAACGAAATTATTATTAAACTCTACTTCTAAATTATGTGTTATCTTTTGGAAATACTAAAGCAGTTAACATATTGAGTGAACTAGAGAGAAAAATAAAAATAAAAATGGAAGAGTAACATCACATCACATGGTGTCGCACAAGAACAGGGGTTAAAATCGATTGATGAATCACCACCTTCATCAGAAGCCCTAAATTGACCAAATTTTTATATCTTTCACAAAACGTGCCAACTTAACCTATTCTCATGTGTCAACATGCAATCCTGGGTTTTCCCTTCAACTATGATACTTTATTTCCAACTACACTTACAACACGTATTCCCACACGTCAATTTCTAGATAACTACGAAAATTCCACCTCAACCCTACATATTCAACGTGAAACACGGGGTCAACATTCCATGGTGTTCCATGCTTTACTTTTCCAAATCACTGCTCCAAAACATGTCCCTTTTCCTCCCACGCATTAAAAACTATAAAAGGACCCTTGCATGCCACTTCTCTCCATAACTCATTCATCAATCCATTCATTGCTCACTTGCAGATCAAAACTTACATTTGTGTTGGCAGAAAACAACCTCAAAAGATGGAGATCAGCTTAGGAGACACGTTGATCAAGGTTGCTGTGTTCATACTGGTTCAAGCTTTGGTGTACCTTATCCTTTCCAATTCATCAAACATCTTCTCCAAGAACATCAAGAGAGCCAACAGCTTCAGGCCTGCACGCTCGCTGAGCATTCGTCGGATGATGGCTTTGATCTCTGACTTTCCACCTGAAGGGGAACCCTCTCCTTCTCCAAAGGGTCCTAAATCACCATCACTTCAAAGTTAAGTGATTATCAATTCCAAGGTTTTGAGATTACAAATTGTAAAAGGTTGAGACGATTAAGTTTATGGGGTGGCCTCATTAAGGTTCACAAACCTCCAAAATCATGATCTTTGATTGCAATTGTGGTTATGGAGTGTACTTCAAAACCTTAAACTAGACCAAGTTGTATGTAAATTATTTTTCTTTCTCTGTTTCTTAGTGTTGAGGCTATGTATTAAACAGTCCAAAATCATTGGGTTGTTTTAGGTATTGAATTCTTTTGTTCATTTATTTTTTCACGATGAATTGTGTACTATATCTGTGAGTGGAATGTTGATATTCATTTACTTTCGTCACTTGTTTCCATTTGAAGCTCTGAACTAAGAGAAACTTTTTAACATATTAGCACTAGCACAGAGTTGCATATCAGGTTAATTACTCTTTTTTTTAATACCAATGTTCTGACATTAAAACTACTGTTTCTACATAATTTGCAAGTAGAAAAGAAAAGATGTTGCTTATTTTTTATTCATAACAGACGCATTTGACTTTTTCCCCTTTTTACTCTTTGCCTATTTGTGTATGCATGAAAGGATGATGATTAAGTATACAATATCGCATAAGAAAACTATTTTTGTAATGGATTGATAAAAGTTACGTGGATAAAAGCACCTTATCCAAAATCTGAAAGGTGTGATGGTTTTATTTGAATAGTTGAGTTCAGATTGATACGTACAAGACATGAAAAGATGATATTCCATTTTGAACTATTTGAAGAGAATAATATTCCATTTTGAGCCACACTTTGCAGAGACGCCACGCGTTTATTCTCTGTTCAGAATTATTTCTTTCAAGTAATAACAAACCATATTAGTTCAGAAACTATCATTGTGTCTATTTAATTATTCAAATCACAAAATATTCATATTAATCTTTTCATTTCTACCAAAAAAACCTAGATGGAATGTTTTCAAAATGAAAACATGAATTCAGTATTTAAAGTTCATTATGAGTTCAATCAATATTTGATCAGATTTAATAAAATTATATTTTTAAAGTATATTAAATATATAATAAGTTTATTAATAACAAATTTTTTTATAAAAAAGAAAAATAATAAATGTTAAATTATAATAAAGGTTATAAATATAAAATAAACTAGAGTATAAAATGAATTATAATTAAAATTAGATGAAAATATGATATAACTTTTTGAAATCTGGTTTTATTCATTAAATTAATAATATAAATATATAATAAGTTATCGTTAATCAACAAATTACAATAACTAAAATTATTTATGATTAGGCTCAAAATCTCTTAAATATAATAATAATAAATAATTATAATGATAATATTTCAATAATATTTTAATAATTTCAATATTTTTTTTAAGTTAGAACATGAAGATCTCGAATGTGTAATTTATAAAGAAGAAATTTAAATTATGTTTTCACATAGTCTTTGTAAAAATGTCTCGCTAGTTGTACCTTAGTAGGAATATATGAGGGATAAATGATGTCGGCTGTTATCGCATTACGAATAAAATGATAATCAACTTTAATATATTTCGTTCTTATTTAGCCTCTACAGAAGAATGAGAGACTATTAATTGTTTCTTAGTTTTCCAAGACATCAGAGAAGAACCAAGAAGCATCCAGCCGGTCAAAGAATGTCTTGAGTGGGCAGCCTGCCAAATCCGAATCACACCATCCCTCTAAATTCAATTTACTATACCTTGGCCCGAATGTTTCTTCAAATATTTAATAACTCTTTAGGCTACCTTCCAATTCTCTTCATGAGGTTGTTGCATAAACTGATATAAAACATGTATAAAGTAAGCAAGATTAGGTCTAGTCATAGACAAATAAATTAATCACCTAATAAGTCTTCGATAGGGTTATGGATCTTCAAGTGGTGTCCAGAAGCCAATGCTAGCTTATGTTGTTCCATTGGAAAATTCATAGGCTTGACACCTAATAAACCTATATCTTCAATGATTTCCAATGCATATTTTCTCTGATAGAGATAAATCCCCTCAGGATTGTTGAGATGCAGATATTTAATTAGTTAAATTATAGGTTTGTATAACTGTACAAAATCGTGCATAATCAAAACTTACTTTATTTAGTCCTGATTTGTAGGAGTAAAATACTATAAGAATATGGTATCTGTATCCAAAAAAGATATGAATAAAAATTATAGAATGAATTCTATGTTTTTCAATTTAGTATCAGAACTTAAAATTTTTTTCTTTTTCCTTCTAAATCCTTGGAGATCTTAACTGGAGAGATGACAGAAAAACCAATTCCAGTGGTAGTTCAATCTGAAGGTGTCTTCAAAGTAGACATAATCCTAAATGAATCCAACTATAACATATGGTCACAACTAATGGAGATGCACATTGCAGAGAGGAAAAAATTGTCCTACATCCGTGGGAAGATGAAACCTTCAATAGAGAAAGATGAGAGATATGAAAAAAGGCATGCTGAAAACCAAAAAGTGAAAAGATGATTACTAATGTCCATGAAGGTAGAAATCATGAAAATATATCTCCGCTTACTCACTGCCCTCGATATTTAGAATGTTTTGTCAAAGGTGTTTTATGATGGAAGTGATGAGCTACAGGTGTTTGTCCTGAATCAAAGGACATTCACTGCAAAACAAAATAATAGAACCCTAACTGAATATTTTGGGGAGTTAGTTGAGATTTTTAGGTAATTAGACCATCGTGATAAAGTAGTCATGAAGGACCTTGATGATGTGAAGTCATATCAGAAGTCCATTGAAAGATTGAGGGTGTATATATTCCTTATTGGACTGGATGATGATTTTGAGCAAGTTCATGGAGAAATCTTGCGCGAAGAAGTGAGACTTGATTTGGAAGAATGTTATGCATTGATCTGGAGAGAGACAGTCTGGCGAACAACGTTGAAAACAGAAGATATGATTTCTAATTCCACAGCTATGATACTTGCTACAACCATAGGTAGTGATGAGTCCAATGGTAAGGCCTTAATAAGTACATCTATAATTCTGAATAATGCATCGATAATTGATTCTGCATGTTCTAATCATATGACTTTTGATGTTATACAAATTAAAAATCTTAAACCTTCCTCACAAGAAAGTATCCACATCCAATGGTAGTAAATATACTATCATTGGAGAATGAACTGTCTTTATTTCAAACCATTTGAACTTTGATATTGTCTTTGTTGTTCCTTATCTTAAATATAACTTATTGTCAGTCTCGCAAATAACCAAAACTCTTTTATGTGTTGTAATTTTTGGGCCTGACTCTTGTGTTTTTAAGGACATTCAAACGAGGAAGATGATTGGTTGTGGTGTTAGGTGAGGAAGGTTGTATTACTTGGACCTGATAGAAAGGATTCAAAGAGATTTGATCAAGTGCTAGCAATAAAAGGGTCTCAAGAAGTGAGAAAAAGCAAAGATATTTGGTTATGATATAAGCGTCTACGACATGCAACTTTTGGTTACATAAAGAAACTATTTCCAAATGTGTTTGACCAAGTAAACACTTCAACTTTGTATTGTGATGCTTGTGAGCTTGCAAAGAGTCACAGAACATAGTTTTCTTTAATTTCAAATAAAAGTTCTCTTCCTTTTATGATCATTCACTCTGATGTATGGGGTCCATCTAAGGTTACAACGTTGGGTGGCTCAACGTGGTTTGTAACGTTTATTGATAATTGTACTCGAATTACTTGATCATGTTTGATGAAATCTAAAAGTGAAGTTAGAGGAATATTTCAGAAATTATGCAAAATGATTGATATCCAGTATAAAACACAAGTTCAGGTATTGTGCAGAGACAACGAAGAAGAATATATGTAATCAGAACTTCAATATTTTTTAGTAGCCAAAAGAATTATTCATCAGAGATCTTGTCCAAATCCTCCATAATAAAATGAGGTGGCAGAACGAAAGAATCGTCATCTATTGGAGGTAGTCTGAGCTGCACTGATTGAGCTCACATGCCAATAATATATTAGAGAGAAACTCTCACATATGCAGTATACACTATCAACCGAATATCATTCAGGTCTCTTGAGTATAAAATAGTTCTTCAATCACTTACAGATGCAGTAGTAAGTCCTAGAATTGCTGAACTAACATATAGAGTTTTTTGTTGTGTTGCTTATGTTCACTTACACAAGCATCAGAGAAGTAAGTTGTCTCCTAAAACTGAAAGGTGTGTGTTTCTTGGCTATGCGGATCACCAAAAAGGATACAGGTGCTACAATCCACAAACCAAGCAAATGTTTACTACTATAGATATAGTTTTTCATGAGACCGTGATATATTTTTCCCCTAAGTCTGAAATTCAGGAGGAGAATTATGATGAAGTTCAAACTTTTTTTCCTTAAGAAATTGATACTGAGGTCATATTGGAGAAAGGAAATTACAAAGTTATATGAGGAAATGATGAAAGTGTGCAACAATGTGATGATCAACAACTACATAATGAGGAAGAATTTGAGCATATTGAGATCAAAAATTTGCCTATTGATACTAATGATATACCACACCAATCATCCCCTCAAGAACCTAATACAGAAAAAAGAATTCTTCCTGATCGTGTCACTAGAGGTATCCTTAAGCCTACTTATGATCCTGACCTCACCAGTAAGACAAGATACCCTATGAGTAATTATATTTGTAACCGGAATTTGTCTAACTTAAATATCGCATTTATAAGTTAATTATCTATTATATATATTCCTAATAGTGTGCAGGAAGTTTTAGTTAACTCCAGGTGAAAGGATGCTATGAATGAGGAGATGAGATCCTTGCAAAGAAATAAAACTTGGGAATTGGTAGATTGTCCAGTTGGAAAGAAACTAGTAGGATGCCGATAGGTGTATACTGTGAAATTTAATGCAAATGATACAATTGAGAAATTCAAAGCTAGATTAGTGGCAAAGGGGTATACACAAGCATATGGAATCGAATACACTGAAATGTTTGCTCTCATAACCAAAATTAGTACAGTTCGAGTATTGTTATCTCTAGTTGTAAACTTTGATTGGTCCTTACAACAATTTGACGTAAAAAATATCTTCTTACACTGGGAATTGTCTGAAGAAGTTTATATGGAGCTACCAGAAGGATGTGGGATCCCAGATACACATAGCAAGAAGGTATGCAAGTTGAAGAAGTCATTGTATGGACTAAAGCAATCGCCACGAGCATGGTTTGGTAGATTCACCAAGCCAATGTTTGCTTTTGGATATCAACAAAGCAACCAAGATCATACCTTGTTTCTAAAGAAAAAGGAAGGAAAGATTATAATTTTTATTATCTATGTTGATGACATGATAGTTACGGGAGACGATCTAGAGGAATGCAAGACATTGAAAGAGTACTTGGCAAAGAAATTCGAGATGAAAAATCTTAGTCTTTTGAAGTACTTTCTTGGAATTGAGGTCTCAAGATCAAAGTCAGGTATTTTTCTCTCACAGCGAAAGTATGCATTGGATTTATTGAAAGAAATTGGAATGACAGCATGCAAACCAACAAATTCTCTAATTGAAAGGGGATTGAAATTGTGCATTGAAAAAGATCAAACTCCAACTAACATGAAAAAATATCAGAGACTTGTAGGGAGATTGATGTATCTCTCACACACCAAGTCAGATTTAGCCTAGGCTCTTAATGTGGTTAGCCAGTTCATACACAATCCAGGTGAAAAACACATGGATGTTGCTATATGGATTTTAAGGTATATAAAAGTCGTTCCTGAAAAAAGAGTTATGTTCAAGAAATACTCTAACTACAAGGATGTGATGGTTTATACTGATGCAGACTGGACAACTGCTCTTGATGATAGAAAATCAACCTCTGGATACTTTACATTTGTAGAAGGTAATCTTGTCACATGAAAAAGCAAAAATCAGAAAATTGTAGCTAGATCTAGTGCAGAAGTTGAACTTAGAGGAATGGTTCTTGGACTTTGTGAAGGTTTTTGGTTCAGACTACTTCTCCAGGATTTAGGGTATGCACATACACGTCTCATTCAGTTGTATTGTGATAATAAAGTTGCATGACATTACTCACAATCCTGTCCAACATGATCGAATGAAACATGTAGAGGTTGATAGATTTTTCATCAAGGAAAAATATTCTAGAATTGCCAAATATTTTATCTGAAGATTAATTGGCAGACATTCTTACCAAAGCTGTGACAAATCAGATTTTTAGGAGATTATTGGACAAGTTGGGAATGTATGATATTCGTTTACCAACTTAAGGGGGAGTGTTGAGATAAAGATATTTGATTAGCTAAATTATAGGTTTGTATAGTTGTACAAAATAATGCATAATCAAAACTTACTTTATTTAGTCTTGATTTGTAGGAGTAAAATACTATAAAAATATGGTATCTATATCCAAAAAAGATATTTTAAGACTTCCAAGTCCTTCATATGGAAGCAAGACCCTAAGTAAGCTTTAAAAATCTCCATGGTTGAAACATCATTCCCTGTAATAATTAAGTCATCCATGTAAGCTAGTACATAAAGATGTATTTCTCCCTTGTGTAATATAAAGAGTGAGTAATCTGAATAGGATTGGACAAAGTCATAGCTCTTTAATGTCGTAAATATCGTAGTTAACTTAGCAAACCAACAATGAGAAGCTGTTTTAATCTGTATAATGACTTTTTCAACCTACAAACCAAATTTAGGTCAATGTTTCTAAAGCTTGGAGGAACTTTCATGTACACTTCCTTAACCAAATCACCATAAAGAAATGCATTTTGCACATCCATTTGGTGTACTTCCCATTTTTTAATTGATGTTACTGCCAAGAAGATATGTATGATCACCATTTTTGCTACTGGAGCAAATGTTTCATCATAGTCTATTATCTCTCTATGATGGTGTCCAAATATAACAAGACTCACTTTCAAACGTTCTATTCTCCCATCTGAGTGATATTTTATTTTGTATGCCCATTTACTTCCTAGTGCTTTATTTCCAGATGACAATTTCTACAAAATTCATGTCTCATTCTATTCTAAGGCCTGTATGTCGTTGGCCAGTGCAGCACGCCAACCAGAATCCTTTATGACTTCCTTAAAATTCTTAGGTTCTTTCTTTGTTATCACAACTACAACAAAATTTTAATGCCTGACAGAAAATCATTCACAATTTACAAAGTAAGTAATAGGATAAGGAGTACCTAAGGCATGTTGTTAAGCACATGAATTTTCGAGTACTTTACTTTCCGAATGATATGAGTGACAAAATCCTTATATATTATTGATAGAATTTTGTTTCTCATTCCCCTTCCCATTTTTGTCTCTATATTTTCTTCTTGCACCTCCACATCATCAGTCACATCAACTTTGTGTGGAGACATTACCTCACCATCCACACCACTCATGTTTACTTCCTCATCAAATACTATAGTAGGTTCATTATAATTTTCACACAAACCCTCTTGAAGTTGTGGTTGTTCTTCTCCTTACAAGGCTAGAGATGCATCATAAGACTCTCTTCCAATATCATCAAAAACATACTTCATATCAGAATTAATGTGAGGAGTATAAGGAGTGTTGTTCGATGACCCAACAAATGGAAATTCATGTTCATAAAATTTCACATCTTTAGAAACAAAATATTCATGAGATTTCAAATCATATAATTTTCATCTCTTTTTCTCATATGAGTATCCCACAAATATACACTTTCGAGTTCTACTTGCAAATTTATCCTCATCATGACGTTGATGATGAGCATAACATAAGCAACCAAAAACTTTCATGTTATCAAATTTAGGCGCTTTACTGAATAATTTTCATAAGGAGTTAGATAATTAAGCACATTGGATGACATGTGATTAATTAAATAATATACTACTAACATGCATTCTCCCCAAAATTGCATTGATAAATTGTCCTGAAATTTGAGTGCTCGTGTAACATTCATAATATGTTGATGTTTTCTTTCCACTCTCATTTTGTTGTGGAGTACATATACATGATGTCTTAAACACAATCTCATTCTTTAAAGAAAAATCACATAGATAGTTAAATTCGGTGTCATTGTCACTTCATACTTTCTTTATTTTCCTATCAAATTGTCTTTCAACAAATGCAATAAAGTTCATAAAAATATACTTAACTTCAGTTTTATTGCATAACAAATAAACTCTAACTCCACTTGAATAATAATTTACAATTGTTAAGTAATATTGTGCCCCACATGATGAAGGGGTGTGATAAGATCCCCATAGATCATAATGAACTAATTCAAACAAACTACTTACATTGTACTCACTTAATGAAAAACGATCTCTATGTTGTTGTTTAGCACGTGTACAAACATCACATATTTTATTATTATTGCTTCTATTAAACTGACTTACATGAGGAATGAACTTTAACACCTTTTCTAATGGGTGCCCTAAACGTTTATGTCACGGATCAATTGACCAATATTTGTCAAATGTTAATGCATGCACCTTTGGAATACTACGAAAAAAAATAAAGTACATTGGTTTGTTCACCCGCTCCAATGAACGTCCTCGTCGTCTGGTTTGTATTACGCACAATGTATTAGTAAATTGAATGATACAATTTGGGGCATCAATTAATTGCGATATAGAAATTAAGTTGTAAGTTAATTGAGGCACACACAAAAACTTTATCAAGTTATAAACCACCATCCAAAATCACACTGTCCTCCTTTGTAGTGGTGACATCTTTTCCATCTGGCATTCCCACCGGTTTGTTTGTAATTTTTTTCACATTTATCAAACAAGATAAGTTTCCAGTGTGAGACTCTTATGTCAATAATCCAAGGAATGTCATTCTTATCGTGAAGACAACCCTTGATTTTGGGAACATTCAAAACGTTAAGAAGTTGTTGTCACCGTTCTGGACTGATGTTGGATATTCCTGTTGATTCACCTGGGTTTGATAGAGAATGAGACTATCCACCTTTAACACCATTGCTACGACTTCCTATTGTGGCTTTGTTGGCATGCACAGGTGCATTGTTTGTACCGGTTTAATTAAAATCCGATTATTTAAAAATAACATATCAATTTCTAGACTGGTTAAACCTGTTGATCCCATCCAATTTTCAAAGTAGCACCTGAATCACAATAATAAAACCAAACATGATTATTAATGTTTGGTAAACCAAACAATAATGTTTGGTAATTTTAGTTACAACAAATTTAAATGTTTTTTAAAAGTTAATTAATGTGAAGTATATATAATTTTAAATCTACTAATAAAAATCAGTATTTTGTTAGAAGAAAAAAAGTTCACAATTTTTCGTACATTTAGTGATGTGCCCCAAATTAATAAGTTAAGGTAAAAAAATATAATACATCTAGATATAAAATCTTTTTTTTTAAGATTGGTTAGAAACAAAGTTGTGTCTTTCCTTTCTATTACTAATCCATACCAATAATTTATAGACACATATATGTTGTAACATCTTTTTGTTTTTCATGGTGAAATGAATTTCTATATTGTTATAATCCATGCTATAGGAATCCAAAACTTCATCCCCATGAATGGCACACAACAAATGAGCCATGAGTAGGAGAATTGTGAGTGAAGGGTTTTGAAGAAGCTAGGAATTAATACACGTGAGAGTCATATGTGAAACCGTGGAAATAAACCTTATTTTTTTCTGCTTTTCAAATCAAAAGTAACTTTCAATTTGGGGAGATGATTTTTTTTTTTAGGTGGTTGATGGATGAAATAGAAGTTTTTCTACAAACAAGTTATTTGATGAATTTTTAAGAGAATTGTTTACATTCCATCAAGATAGAAAATAAGAGAATTTGTAAATGTATTTTCCTATTATAATATAGAGTTTGTAATTGATTTTTCTTTGTATTTATAAAAATAATGATTGATTTTTCATGAAAGAACTAGTTATGATATTTAAAAATAATCAATCAAATATTTAATTTAATTCTTTAAAATTAATTCTATATTATAATATTATCATATTTTAATCTAGATTTTTCAATTGTAAAAACGATAAATATTAAGAATAATGAAAATAAAGTGTTATTAAATGGGTTATGATTATAAATTAACAAAATTTTCTAAATTGATAAAATAATAAACTAAGGAATTTCGCCAAATAATTGGTTTGACATGTTGCAAAATAAGATCAAATTGGATGTGAGTAGGCCGAATAACCTTTGGAGATGTCTCTCAAATTTCTTTGTATAACTATCAATGTCAATCAACACAACATTAAATGATGAAGAGAAAAAAAATATATGTGAGTAGGAAGGATCCATTAATATGTTTCTCATCATATTATTTTATTTACTATGATTTTGGTTAGATGCATGTCCAATCTTGGTTGCCAGAAGACAGCTTCAAGTAAACTTGAGAATCTGCACCTTGTTTTCTTGTAGGATGTTACATTATTTTATTTTTTATGTAACCATCAGTTTCAATCCACTCGTCTTTCAGCACTCACAATCAACCACTAGACTGCTACTTTCTATCAGAATTATCAAAGAAGAAATGACAAAGCTACACAGTTCTTCTCCAAGTTCAGCATCCTCAAAGCTAGGAATTGACAGAGATTCTCATGCAATATCAAAGTTCAAGTCAGAGATTAGGATAGTTCATGTATTTGCTCCTGAAATAATTGAAATTGATGCTGCGAATTTCAGAGAGTTAGTTCAGAAACTCACAGGAAAGCCAGAAGAAGGGAGAGGTAGAAGAAAGTCCAAAACTGCACTAACCAAAGATCCATTGGATTCACACTGCATGGAGGCCTTCATCATTCAAGATGAAGGAGTTTCTGAGTCTGCAAAATGGGATAAGGGTAAAAAATGAATATGAAGAGGAAGAAGTTCAAGGTTATCTATGGAGATCAAAGTCAAACGAGATGTTCAGTGGTTTTGATGCAAATACAGATTGACCCCTCTAAATCACATCAGGTTTCCTTGATGGGTCCTCAGAATTTAATTGTTTGTTGGAAGAGTTAACCACTCCGCCTGATGTGAATCAAAATTAAAGCAAAGTTTTGATATGTTATTATTCAATGCATACTTATCAATAAAAACTGATGCTTCCTAATTGCAGATTGAGCATTGACAATTACTTTAATTCTGATACTGATGCAGTGCATCTGTGTTGATATATTTATTTTTTTTATTTAGTTGGTGTGCATAGGCATTACTCTGATAACTGGAAATCCCAACTAAGGTTGCACTTCCAGATTTACTTATCATTAAATATCAAGATAACATTAAAATCAAAATAATGGTACATCGATGCCACGAGTGGACTTGTTGCATCTTCTATAGGTAGGTCTTTCACATAGCAATTGGAAAATTTTGCAATACCATTTTTGCATGGTTCAGCCATTTTTTTCTCCCCAGAATATTGTTTTTTCTTCATGGAATCATTCCCAGTGAAGCGCAAGGGATATGTGCACTTTTGCAGGCTAAAAATTTACATATCCATTGACTCCATTGAAAACAAAATTATAATTGAACTTTGACAACATTGGAGTAATTGACAAGTGTCTTTGTCATGCATACAATATCAATGCAGATCTGACACAAAGAGTAATGATCTTCAGAAATAAATAGCATTACACTTTGAAAGTGAAAGAAATATCATTTAAACAGTAAATTGAATCATGATTAGAGATGAAATTGGAATTGTGGAAGAAAATAGATGAAAGATAGCATTACAACTTCAATGATGTATTCCAACGCTAGCCCAAAAACTATGAATCATAAACACAATATTATCCCTCTTTCTCGTAACAGGGCATCAACAACCTTCTCAAAATTCCATTTTGTCATTTCCACCAATAAATAAACAAAGTGTCATGCTGAAACTTAGACTTGACTGGTAAACAAACTACCAGTGGAGAAAGATTTACACACGACCCAAAAATCCTAAACCAATAGAGAAAGAAGTACACATAATCTGAAAATCTAAGCCCAAATGTGCATTATTAACTGATACTGCTACTGTCGCTTCCATCCAAAGGCACAATCATTTAACAAAATATATGTGGCTAGGTACAGTTCAAAAATGTATCACCCTACATGGAGTGAGATTGACTATCAATCAAGATCTCAGATAATACTCAATTCAGGGTGCTTCTGGCTGGGGCTGCTCTGGTTGCCTGACGTATAAGTGATTTTATTACTATATGATACCTGAAATAGAGACAAAAATTTATGTGCCTCATTAAATTATAAAATAAATATTTTAGGGATTGAACAGATAACCTTTATAGGAAAAAGAAAGAAAGAGACCTTATCCACCAATATGTATCATAGGCCTATTTGCAGTCTTTGCTATGTCAAACATACCAGCATGTGAAGCTTTCTTCCTCTTCACCTAGAACAAAGGAAAGGCAACATTAAGTAACAAGATAGTACAATACTCCATAGTATAGCTTAACTAAAGTTAGCTGTACAATTTCAAGTAGTCTATATCCACTATTGATTATTTTGTTTGAATGCAACCAAATAATCAGAGTCAGATGGAAAATGATAGAAAACAATGAGTTTGTACTGTATTATTCAATGGAAATGTTCACGTTAATGTGGTCTAGAGGTAGAAGGTGATACGAATAGTTACTTTCTCAGGGTGTTTGAGAAACTCTTGTCTCTGCCAACTACCAAACGAGGCTAAACTTTACTTAACTATATTCCAACCCCTACTCCCCATTTTCTCCCTATATACAGAATCTCTAACTAAATCATTATCAGCTAGGTTGTGGGGTTTGTTGTCCCCTGCTATGCTTCTCTTATTCCTAAAGTAGATATATTTTATCAAGAGTCCATTACCATGTTAAATTAAAATAGCAGCAGCGAATAAAAATATATTGCAACATCATCATATTAAAAAGGATGATAATCCTGGTAAAGAAAAAATAAATTAGTAAATCATTATAACCCAATTAGCAGTAATAGTCGGAAGTGCATACCGCTGCCCCTATGATCTCCCGTAGTTCATGATCCTCTGCACCACCTCTCATGGGATCTCTTAAGCTAACCTGTAACATGGACCATATAAGAAAATCACATAAATCTTTTGGTGAAGCTACACATCAGTGTCAACATACATAAAGCATCTTTGACTTGAACATTTAAATGGTTTAGAATATGATTATCAGTTTCAATGAATGGATATTTTAAGAAATGATTAAGAATTTAAAAGAATGAGGATAGTACATTAGTACATCTAAGAAATGATTCTAAGGCATCAAACTAAATGGAATATCAAATGAAATAGCATGTGCAGTGGAATGAGGGAGTAAAAGAACGGGCAAGGCATTGCATATTCAATCCCAAAATTTGTAACTCCCAAAAGATCACTCCCAAAAGTAAACAACTAAATTAGGAATCAACTCCCAAAATATGTGATCTTTATAAACTTGAAAATATGGCTTTTAATTTGGGAGTGGAATGAGGGAGTAAAGATCACTCCCAAAAGTAAACAACTCCAAGAACCAAACCCAGAAATTGCAACAGCTAACTGCAAGGAATCAGTCACACTATTTATAAAACCAGACTGCTAAAAGTTTGCATAGCATTATTAGTCCTGATTTTACTTGCCAAAAAAATTATAGGCTTTAAATACAAAATCCTTGATCCCAAGTCCTTCATACTCATGGCCCAATTATCCAAACCATTTACCCATACATTTAGAAAGCCTGCAATTAACATGATCTACGATGCCCTGCTACTCCAAAAATGGAAAAATATAGGCGTCATTCCCATGTTAGATACCGATACTTCTAGATTCATATCCATAAATTTGAAATTAAATTGTGATCATAATTATTATGAATTAACGAAAAATTATCAATGTCTCTTTCTTCATCAATGTTATGCTCTATAAAATATTTTATAATTTTTTGCTAACAATTCCAAATCGTAGCATATCCTAAATTCCAAAAGGATTGTCATATTCCTGTAAGTATCCAAGCTTCATGTATTATCATCAACTCTATCCTCACATATTCATCAAAAACATAGTATTCCAAATATATATGAGACACAGATTTAGCCCAATCGCCATCACCAAATTTACATGACATGCATAATATATTGAACTTTGATGAGTTGAATATAACTTACCTCTGAAGGACCAAATAAACAGACTTTAAAGTTTCCATCAGCAAGTAGCCGCAATCTATTGCAACCAGCACAAAAATGCTCAGTCATTGATGTGATAAACGAAACTCTACCTTCATGCCCATCTATTGTGAAATTCTTGGCTGTATCTGTAGGGTGATCCTTAACTCTTTTTAAGCTTGAAAACCGTTTCATCTGTTTGGTAATGATGGTTATAAAGTGTCTCTACTATATGAGAACAACAAAATGCTGTATAAAAGTTAGGTCTCCAGTCTGATTTCTACCTTACCACTGTATCCAACATTTCTGAGTAGGGTACAAGTTTCTTGACATTCCAAACATTTCCATCAAAAGGCATGAACTCTATAAAGCGAACATCAATTGGCTTTTCCCGGGTCAACTCAACAAAGTCACAGATTTCATCATCATTGAATCCACGCATTACAACACAATTGACCTGAAAGGCAACAGAAACATACAAGACACCTTAAAATGCATCTATCAGTGACATGAAAGTTATCAGAGGTTATGCACCCTTGTACAAGAATAATTCTCTTGCTGTAAAATTCTTTTGAATAACTTAATGAATTTGGACAAAAAAGTTACCTGCACATGGGGACACGATCAATTAGAAAAACTTGCAAAAAGTAATGATATAAAAAAAAGAAATACCTTAACTGGATTATATCCAAGGTCTATGGCAGTATTAATTGAATTCATTACTTTTTCATGCCCTTTGCGTCTGGTCATAAACTCAAACTTTGCTGGTACCAAAGTGTCTAAACTAATGTTGACAGAAGTAAGCCCACAATCTTTCAGCTTTAGAAGTTTTCTCGCAAGGGCAATACCATTGGTAGTCATGGACAATGTTCTCAGTCCCTTCAAGTTTGATAATTCCAAACATATGTCTTCAATGTCCTTCCTAACAGTTGGTTCCCCACCTGTCAGACGTATTTTAGTTACCCCTGAGCTTACAAACAGATTTGCCAATCGCAGAATCTCAGTCTTTGTTAAAAGTTGAGGGTTAGGAGTGAGTTCGACACCTTCTGCAGGCATACAATACTGGCACCTTAAATTGCACCTCTCTGTTAAAGATATTCTCAAGTAAGTGTGAAGCCTTCCAAATGAATCTACCAACATATCAGAGACAGAATTATCCTTCGGCAGATCTTCAGACGCCGAAGCACAAGATGTAGTAGCAAAAGCTCTTGTGGCATATTCATTCAAGTGTCCACTGAACAAAGCTTGACGAGTAGTACTTCTGGCAGCACAGTATGACCCCATATCACAATTCAACTGCTTCAAGAAAATTTGTGTCACAAGCCAGCCACATTTTCATAAACAAAATTTGAACACATAATAGCCCCACCAATCCCCAGATTAACTATAATTCTTACGCATAATTCCTCAACAAAAACTAACAATTTCCATCTGGGTATCAATATAATTAATTCTTCAAGTAAGCATCTGTAAAAACTCAATCGATATTGAAAAGGCACAACTAAATAATTGATTTTTGCATTTTTCGAGATAGAACCGGGGGATTACGAGTTTATTGCTGAATTTGAACATAAATCAGCAACTCCACACTACAGTCTAACACACAACTTGAATCAAGCACAGGCTAACCGGTATTATTAAAACAATAAATAAAATAACAATTCTCATCTGCATGTAAATGGGTATCACTGTAACTAATCATCGAAGTAAGCATATTATAAAAAAACTCAATTCACGTACAATGATGGATTTATAGACGTTCCTGATAGAACAGGGGAATTATAAGTGTATACCTGAAATTTAACATGGCATGGACAATTCAGTTAACTTCATGTGTATGTCCCAAAAGACCAATTTTCAATCCATTACATCGACGCTTGATTGACCAGTTACATTACCAAAAGAATAAGCTAAAAAAAACGAGAGAGAGAGAGAGAGAGAGACAAGTCTCACCGGAAAGGAGTTTGATGGGTTAAACCCAAATGGGCAGTGAAAGAATTTTGATAAGTGACGCCTCATGGCTGACGCTGAAACAATGAACTTGGACACAATTAATCAGTTGGGGTCGGAAAAGTTTTTCGTTTTCTTTCCTAATTTTTTGTCTGGGACACTTGAAGGTGACGAAGAACCAAAGACTCAAAACATATATTTGTATACAAAGGAAGAGAGAGAGAGAGAGAGAGAGAGAGAGAGAGAGAGAGTTTTGAGTGATGATTCTGAAGTGTGGATATAATAACATTGAAAGGTGATGGAACAGAGGGTGAGACAGAGAAACCCCAAAGTGCAAAATGCCGACTCCATTGTCTATATTCTATTTTGTTCTATCCACACTATTAAAATAGTATTTTTCTAAGGGATTAGTTGGTTCCAGTATTAAATATCCACCGCAGATTTTTTTTTTCCACATTTTTAATGTTTAAATTAAATCTTAGATGGGGAAGTATTTGGTCATTTTTAATTAAGGATCTGAATTATTGATTTAATCGGACTCGTATTTATTTTTCATTTAATTAGTTTTAAAAAAATTATTATTCAAATGTTATTTGAATAAAATTTATTAAATAATACCATCAATTAAAACTAGTAATTTATCAGGTGATTTTATTAATGTAATATGACTATCCCTGTCATAATATGACCATCAGAGTGTGAACATATCTCTCCCCTTCTCACTTTCACAAAACTCCTTTTATTATATATTTTTTATTTTTTTATCACTTTTTCTATTAAAATATATCTTTTATAAATTATACATTATTTTTGGTAAGATATTTTTTAGTATAAAAAATGGAAAAAATATTAAATAATAAAATATTAAATTTATAAATATTTAAATAATATATTTAATAATTATTAAATTTGAAAAAAATCATAAACCCATAAAAATGAGAGAAAAATATATTTAAGAAAAAATAATATCTAGAAATGAATGTATATGATATATTTTATTATTATTAGAATAAATTATTATGATGAATTTTTATTTTTAATTTATTATAATTTTATTTTTAAAATATATTTAAGTGATTCTATAAATTATCTTTAATTTTAATTTATAAGTAATATAAAATTGATAAACGTATTGAATATAATTCTTTAATTAATAACTAAAAATAATAAGTGAGACAATATTTTATCTTCTGTGAATAATCAAAGTAAATATATATTTCACCTTATATATTATAATAACATCTGATAACAATCTTTTACTGATAAAAATTAATAAATAAATTGTTAAATTAATGTAGTATAAGTAATATGTGTCAAATCTCACAAAGATATAATTATAGAAACATATTTATTATTATATATTATTCTCTCTAAAATAGTAAATAACAATAAATAGGAGAATGAATGAAAGAGTGAACAAGAAATAAATTGATGCAGAATAATAAAAATTAAAATTAAATTGCTATAAAAGATTGACGACAATTAAAATTAAATGAAAATAGAATTTAAATAACTGAAATTTATAAAATTAAGATAAAGTGTTTTTAATAAAAAATGCAGGAATAAAAGATTATTTTAAAACAAATAGTACAATAATTAAATTTGAAATTATTGAGAGTGATAACTATATGACTAAATTGCGAATTAGAATTGAAAATAAGATGAATTTAAAATAAAAATTATGCAATATTGAAATAAAAATTCTAAATAATTAAATTACAAAAATTAAAATGAGCACTAAATAAATAAAATAACTAAAACAAGATAAACTAAAGAATGCAATAGAAATTGGAAATTAAATAAAAAAGAACAAACCAGTAAGTACACTAGCAGCAGATGAATTCGCTTAACTAAAAATTAAATTACTGAACCGAGAGTAGAAAAAGAAAATAGGGACGAGATAAAACATCAATTCTCACCCAGGTTAGAAGATTCTGATTGTTGTAAGACCTCTATTTATAGAGGTTTGAATAAGAGAAATTAAACTTAAAATTAATTATAATAAAATCAAATATTTCTCAAATAAATAATTGCAAAATCTAATTGATATAAAGAGAATTTTTTGGGACTGATTTGGAGAAAATAGTCAGTTTCTTTCCTATTTTGAGTGATTTAGCATTGATTTGTATTTAATTCTTGATTTCTTGCTGACCTTTAATTAAGCTAAATTAGATTTCCGCATCAATTGATTTGTTTCAAAATTTCTATTTGTAATATTCTCGCAAGTGGTTGCATAAGCAAACTTGGACTTTAAATAATAGTGAAGCTTGATGACATCAATTTGAACATTTTTTTTATATCAATTTGGCTTATCTCAACTTTTTTCTCCTATAAGAGAAAAAAAAGAAATATGCAATATGGATGTATACATGTAATAAGAAGGTAACTCGAATTATATTATGTTTTTAATGAAAACATATAAAATACATCGTTCATGAATAAAATAACTTAAAAAAAACTCTTAAATAAAGAAATAAAAAATGAAATAATATATATCAATATCATTATAATGAATTGTTATATATAATAATATAAATTCTTTTATATTATAATTTAATCATATATTTAATTAATAAGATTTTCAACCTATTATGTATTAAATTAACTCAATTGTATTAAATCAACTTGTATAATGGTAATGAACTCTAACAACGTGGAAAGCTTTATTTTCTTCAAAATTTTATATATACAAATATTTGAAGAATATTTTACTTAAAAAAAAAACTGATTTTTTACTAATTTTTATTTCCTCTTTTTATATAATATAATTTTATTATATTTAATACAATTTTAAATATGTTAATTATTAAAGATTATACATGAATAAACTTTTATAAATGATTCGTAATAATTCAACAAAATTAATTATTAATATTTTGTTATATTATTTACAATAAATGTAAAATATCCAATATTTAAAATAATAAAAATATATTAATAAATTTAAATATATAAATGTGATGCCTCTTTTTAACAAATGAAGAGGGAATAATTTAAATCATCATTTAATGGATTAATGTGATGTATCCATGAAATAAGAAGGTAGTTCTTATTTTTTTATTTATTATTCATATCATGTGACATGAAAAATACTCTTCTGGTCACTGATTATTTATTAACTTTGTTTTTTTAAATAACTTATCTTAATAAATCTTATGTAGTCAAGATAATTAATACACCGAATTTGATGAAAGAAAAAATAAGTTAATCGACTATAAACGAGTGTTTAAAAGTTTTTTCTTAAAAATAATGTAATTTTTAGGACTATTTTTTTATTTTATATTTAAATATAAATTATAAAATAATAAATTTTTAAATTTTTTTCTTATATTATTTATAAAGTTATTTTTTCCAGTCATTTATTTAATCTTTTATCTTTTTTTTAAATATCTTCAAACAATCAATTCATTATATTATTTATTTTCTGATATTTTTCTACTTCACATTTCCTTGACTTTTTTAATCAAGATTTAAATTATATATTTCATATTTATTAATATTTTAAAATTATAATTTAAAAAATATTAACTTATACAAGTAATAAAACTTTGAATAAAATATTATAATATAATAATAATATATAATAAGTATTGTATATGGGAAAAATAATAATTAAATATTTTTTATAAATATATTTTAGTATAAATATAATAAATAAAGTACATACTTATTAATAATAATTAAAAAATTTATAAAATTAAAAAAATATTTATAATACATAAAAATATATTAAAATTAATTTATTATAAATATTAATGTAATAGTAAGATAAGTACTTAATTTTTAAAAAGGGAAAGCGGAGATGAATATTTATATTTTATGACAATATTTGTTTTAATTTTTATAAAATATGTAAGAAATATTTGTTGTATAAATTAAAATATTTTTTTTAAATTGGCAAAAATAACTATTTTTTTATTAGTGAAATTATACAAAAATTAAAAATAACTAAATTATAATTATTTAAGTTATTTTTATTTTAATTATTAATATAATTATTATTATAATTTTTATAATTATAGTTATGTTAATTTTTATTATTACAATAATAATTATTTTTTATATATTATATATAACATAATCCATTGCCTTTCTGCGGCTTTCTTCTCACAAATCCGAGGATGATTTTCTTTTTGGCAACCGCAATTTCTTGCATCAAAAAATCAAGATCCAAACAAACGCTAAAGGAAAATTATATATTATCTCAATATCACTTGTCCTGATCAGATGATAATAGAAAATTTAATTCGCAATATAGAAGAATTTTTTTTTAAATAAACGAAATGTTTAGTTAAACAAGAGTTTTTTTTTGTTTGTATTGCAAGATAGAAGGTTATGAAAATTTTAAATTCGTATAACATAAAGTTTGAAACTATATTAAGAGAGATGTAAAACCACAATACTTCAGAATTGATCAATAAAAACGAATCAGATGCATTAATAGCCAACTTTTGTTCTTACTTTTTCACCAGAGAATATACTGTATACACAATAATATTACATTAAAACTTATGCATGAAGGAAATATAAATAACTTTTTTTTTCAGAAACTTAGATCAAAATTTTATAATTTATTAGATACGTAATTTAAAAAAAAAATTATTGAAGACATAAAACAAAATCACCTTAAACTTCTTTAAGCCAAACAAAAACATTTGACCAAACCGCTAATTCGGTTTAACTTTTTATTTGAAAGAATGAAATATTTATTTTAGTTTATAAATATACGAAAAATTATGTAATTATATTCGTTATTAAGTTCTATGACACTTTTTTCTTATTAAAATGATAATTTGAAAGACTAATTTAATAAAAAAATCAGAGATTCTTTTATTATTAAGGTATGATATTAAGAATAATAAATTTAAGCATAGATAAAGAAAAGGTTTTGTACTATTTTTTTAATTATTTTCCAAGGCACGTGTGCTTGTGGTAGGAGCCAACCATATTAGACAGGTCAAAACAAAAACACCTGGCCAGTTTCGTGTGACCTAACTAACCTTCTTATATCACTTGCCATCTTTTTACAATTTCCAAGGAAAATTTAGGTCTAACTAGGAACTGGAAACAACCTACTTCCACTTTTTTTGACAAGGTATTTCTTCATGGGACAATTATGTGTGAAGAATATAACCTTAAACAAGTTTGAGGTTTCTATAGATGACTTTTATATTTCAACTTTGAAATTTGATTAAAAATATATATATATATATATATATAATTTATATTAATAAGTTAATTATTTCATATTTAAAATATAATAACTAAAAATTTTAATCTGAAAAGTTAATTAAGTAAAATAAAACAAAACCTTCCATCGACCAAACTTTGATGATAAATAACAAATTTAAATCTTCACTTGTCTAATGAAAGTTTCTCCAAAAATGATTTTTTTAATCCAGACTTTTGACATCCTCTCTGAGATTTACCTAACAAACAAAATCACTTTTTTAATTGCCTGCATAGAAAAATAGTTTATATTATGATAAAAAAATTGACCTATTTTTAATTTTAACTATATAATTGATATGAAGTATTTTTCATTTTTACTAATGGTTTATAGCTGATTTTTCTGATAATTAATTGTTATAAGAAAAAAACTGATAGAATATCTTTAATGGAACCTTCTTATTTGACCACTTTTTTCTTTCATAAATATTGAATTTTAAGATGGCTTCTTCTTTTTTTGTTTATTTAATTTATATAGAAAAAATACAGAAAAAACTAATGATTTAAAAGAAGGAAAAAATAATTATTAAAAAATAAAAACCACCAATGACTAATAACAAAAAATTTGAAACAGCCTAAATACCAAATTTCACTCAGCACCGCATTATTCTTAATATTGTTATTATCATTATTGATTCATTAAGAAAACACGTTTCTTTGCATTGTCTTTATAGAGACCAATTCTGTTCGCAAGTTTTCTGGATCGGCGATCTTTCTTCCCATTTTCTTTGACTTTTTACGGTATGTTATTCTTCCGATTCCAAACCCTAATTAGTTCGCTTCCATTTCGCTTTTCGTTCTTCATTCATCCTCGCCTATTGTTCCGCTAAAAGATTCCTCTCCTTGTAGCTTTTTCTTCATCCGGTTTTTACATTAATAATTTCTAGTGCTTAATTTATGAGTTCCTAACATTGAGGAGCTGATACAGGTTGTTGTTGTGCTAGTGAAAATGGCGTTCTTCAGAAGCATTTCTGCCTTTTCTCGGCTTCGCTCTAGCGTGGTAACTGAGAAAAGCAATTACTAACTATTTGTTTTGAGCATTTGTTTGTGTTTGATTATTGTTAATGTGACTTATTGATTTTTTATTTTTATTTTTTATTTTTGCTATGAAATGACAGGGTCAGCAATCTAATCTTGCGAATTCAGTTAGATGGCTCCAAACTCCGAGCTCCAGTAACACTGTATTTTCTTTCTCTATCCTTATCAGTGTCTTTGATGCTTGTTGAAAAGTTTAACTGAACAGTGTTAGATACTGTGTTTTATCTGAGGAGGGTGTTGCTATCACTGTTATTGTGGTGAAGTTTGGAATAGGTATTCTAGTGTAATTTGTATCTCTTGTGGACTTTGGAAATGAAGGATACATCAGACTAATTGGTGTTTGTTATAGCGTGAAGTTGGTTATATATATTGTATTTAATTTTCCATTTTTTTATGTGGGTTATTTACTATTTTGCAGGATCTTTATTCTGAATTGAAGGAACTGGTTCCTGAGTATCAGGTTTGTCTGCATTTTTAAGCTTGATAGTTGATAAGATTCCAAATAAAATTGACGCAAAAAGATTCAGATTTAAAATCAAATAACAGAAAATTAGGAATTTGAGCAAAGAATTATAAGCAAACTTAATTTGTCTTAAATGGTAAAACTAATCAAATATTAAACTAATGGTTTGGGTTCAAATCCCAGCTCTAAAATAAAAAATCATTTTTATTTTAACTCTCCAATCCTTTTATTTTAACTCTCCAATACACAGCTAACCAGCTTAGCCTCCTCGGTGATTCTCAGACACTGTTTTATGTTGGATGCATTAATGTGTAATCCTGGTTTAGTGTAATAATTGGACTTGGTGGGTGCGAGATAATGTGAATTAAATTCTTCTTTGTGCTCAACTATCAATTCACAATTTAGTTGCAGTGGTTTGTGCTTGCATATGCTATTACAAGTCTGAGATTCTTGGCTAATGCCTTGCCTGATTTTTAATTCTCAGTGATGGTCGATTTCATAAACAATGTTTCCTTTAGTCCTGTTTCTTCATGTTAGCTTGTAACTTGCAAAACATTAGTTAATACTTGTAAAAACTTGTTACATATCTATGTCTTATGTTTTAATCTGTACAAAAAATCTTGGTTGCAGGAACGTGTTAAAAAGCTGAAGAAAGATCATGGAAGTATTGAGTTGGGAAAAATCACTGTTGATATGGTAATTATATTATATTTTTTTTCTGCAGATATATATCTTTTAATGTTACTAGTGGCATTAAAAGCTGTTCTCATCTCCTATCAATAAGCTTGTGATTTAACTTTTGTCACAATTTGAAGGTACTTGGTGGAATGAGAGGAATGACAGCTTTAGTATGGCTAGGGTCAGCTGTTGACCCAGATGAGGTATATATCTAAATTAACCCGGTCTCCACACTTCAGATATTTGTGAATTATTAAAGTGAATCAGCTTTTTCTTATGACTCATTTGATCAATTTGTATAATCTTTGTTGTAGCATTTTTTTGTTAATGTTTACTGTTTACCAAATGGTTTCCTGAGAACAGCATGTTATACCTTACAGGGAATTAGGTTTAGGGGCATGTCAATTCCTGAATGCCAGAAAAAGCTTCCAGGTGCTTTTCCTGGTGGGGAGCCTTTGCCTGAGGCTGTACTGTGGCTTCTATTGACAGGAAAGGTATGCAGTAGTTTTAGAAAATCAAATTTAATTAATTATTTTGAATTTTGCTTAGTTGTAATGTAATATATGACAATCCTTGTACAAAGGTGTTTTAATATCTTCACTCAGTTCAGATTTTGCGTATATTCTTTGATTCCTACACTTTGTGACAGATACCAAATAAAGAGCAAGTAGATTCATTAGCGCAGGAATTGCGAAGTCGTGCAACTATCCCAGGTTCTGTTTCATTTAGTTGTCATACCTTGGTTATAATTACCTTGAAGCTATGTGTTACTCATTGTGATAATATATGTTCAGGATCATAGATATGATTATAAATTTCAGTCTCTCATGCTAGCTCATGTTTTGTTTAGAAACATTGCTGCAAAGGACCTTTATGGCTTGAATCTCAATTGTCCTTTTTTTATTCGTATGGTTCTTGTTTGAGGAATTGTATTGCTGCAAAGGACCTTTATGGCTTGAATCTCAATTGTCCCTTTTTATTCGTATGGTTCTTGTTTGAGGAATTGTACATCTGTAAGTGCATAATATATGGACATGCTTTGTTGCATTTTGTCTGAGTTGTCAGCATTCACTCTTTGCTCTTCTTCTTGCTGAAATATCACTCATTGTGTGTATAGAAGTTTTTAACATAAAATTTGCTAGCTTGTTTCTGATGTAATTGAGTCTGATTTCATTCTTGGACTTATTCTTATTATTATTATTTTTTATTTCAGATTATGCTTATAAGGCAATTGATGCATTGCCTGTTTCTGCTCATCCAATGACTCAATTTACAACTGGTGTCATGGCACTTCAGGTTGAGCAACAGATTCATTGATGAACTTTTTAAATTTATATAGTTTTCTTTCTGTTCCTTTTAGCTGTAACTTCTCTTCTGTGATTCAATTGGTTTATCAATCTCATTTATTTGCTAATACTTTAATAATATCAAGACTCGAGTAAAGAAATTTATAAAGTATGATTCAGAAGTTGACAATGGATCAAATTTTAGCTCAGAATAATCAGAAAATGGGAGGGAAATCCGCTGATAACTATAAGCAATATTTGACTAGAACATTCTTGATTAACATGTCTAACTAACATATAAGTGGTTTCTTGGTTCTTTTATTATCATCCCTCTCATATGAGATAATATAATCTGTAGGAATGCTGGCGCAAGTTGTTTGTCTCACCAAAGCCTAAATATTTGAAGAGTATCATAAAATATTGGATTCTGGCATATGTGTAGAATATAATTGCGGAAAATACGTTGTGTATTTCTTATTTTGGAAAAGATACAAATGAGGTATAAATAGAATACAAGGTGATAAACCTATGCATTAATCTATCCTTGAAAATCAGGGAAATATTCGTCCTATAAATGCTGTACATAATTATTCATAAATAATAAAATAAAACTGATTATACTATCATTAAATCCTATCATAATTGAATTATTCTAATTGATAGTGCTGATTTCCAACAATAATCAAATCATTTTTGGTTGATTTATTCATCTAGTTTCTGTGCTGTAGTTAGTTGCTTAATATCAACATTTGTTATTTTCTGCGAATTATATCTATAAAATAACATAGATAGAGAGTTAACTTGGTTGCAGTTGTAAAAGTAGAAAAAATGAAATATGCTTAAAGTATAGGGCAAATATATGTCCCCCCCCCCCCCCCCTTTTGCTATTTCCTTCTATTACTATTTTTCTTTCTACTATTAGTGTGTTTAGATCAATGCTATCAAACTTGCAAGTATACTCATAAACTCGCATGATGTTGCGAGTGTTGGTGGATGCTGAGGCAAACTCAGTAGGTGACATAGAGATTTAACCCAAAAGTAACCAAAGTTGTGTTTGTGCTTTCTGTGTTGGGTTCATTGACTCAACTTAAACGTTAAGAAATACAATCCCATTTCATCTAGGGTTTGCAAATGTGAATAATAACCATTTTGCCATCTTTGTAATTATGACCCCAACAAGCTCTATGGCTTTACCATTGCCATTGTCAATTGTTGCTGCCTCTTGCATCACCTCACCTTCACTATTGTTGACCCATGGTATCATTGTCTCTAACCCTCCATCATCATGTTGTCTAAACTCTCATCATTGTCATCCCTAATTGTTAAAAGTGCATAGTGTGAACATAGTTAGGTTTGGGTAGTTGGAAGTTTTCTGATTTGATATTAGTTCGTGATGTTTGGTCTACTATTTCTTTTTAATATTCAATTATGTTCTTCTTTAGGAATTTATATGTTACTGAGTTATTGTTTGACTTATGAATCTATTTTGAGATGTGTTATGTATTGGATTCTAATATTCATGAATTATTATTGTTCTGATATACAATTCACAAATCCCACATCGTTTAAGAATCAAGATCAAAGATAATTTATGTGTATCTTTTTTTCTCATCTCATTGAGATATCTTTTAAAGATAAAATCATGACGGATTAGAATTGAAAAGTGGACAATTGCCACTTATCGGGAGATCGAGGGTAGAGTCTCAATCCTCTTCTATCCCTTAGTCCTCGACTGGGAGACTATGTTATGATATACACTCATAAGTCTCACATTGCTTAGGAGATAAGATTAAGGGTAGTTTATATATACTCTTTTCTCTCAACTCATTGAGGTGTCTTTTAAGAACAAAATTGTGATGGATTAGAGTTCCAAAGTGAACAATATCTTGGACTTTATGGATTCTAATGATGTTATCATAACTCAAGACATTTTTGTTCTTAAACGAAACAATTATGAATTATTATTCTTACCTATATTATTTTTAATGTATGTGTATGTCTATAAATATAATTTTCTTATATGCATACCTATTATGAGTTAAGTTACGATCTTCTTTCCCCCTTTTGGAGTTTGACAACATTAGTTAGGATTACTTTTAAAAATTAGATTATTTCAAAAATCATTTATAGATTTACTTGATCATACCACTTATACGATTGATTATATGAAACAAGTTTTAATTTCGGGTATGGGGGAAAAGTTGTTTGAAGATAATCTATTTTGTTTTAATTGTATGATGTTGTTGTACTTTGCTTTGTATTTAAATTAATCAATTGTTGTGAATAAAATGGGAAACAAAAGTTAACTAAAAAATAAACTATTAGCTTTATTCATAAGCTTCAAAATTATGTATAAAGCTACTTCCTTGAGATTATAATCTAAACGACCAAACACATTGGAATAGTAACACCAAAACTTTTTCTATCAACTAGATAGTAATCTTTAAATGGATTTTAATCTAAACATTCTCTCAATATTCATCTAGATTTAGATTCTTTCTTCAAAACAAAAAGGAAAATGAAGACAGATTTAGTTACATTTGAACTTAAAAAAATTCTAAACCACTAAGCAGTAACAACAGAGTATGTTCAATGTGCTGGGATGGCTCCTACACTTAATGATAAGGATTTCCCGAGGGTGGAAGATCTGAATCAACAAGCAGCCAGGCTTCGGAAGATGGATGGAGGATACTCTTGAGGTATCTCAAGATTTGAGATTTAAGACATGATAACTAACTATAGATGGAATGCAAATTCCATGTTGTACGTGGATACTACAACAAAAGATGTTCTTATCCACTTATCCTACTCTGAAAATGATTTACACCTAAATGGAATGAAACCTTTATTCTTTTTCTATGAACCCTGACCCTTTTAGTGCCATCTAGAAATGTCTGCCACCCTTAACATCTTGGAGTCTATAACTATACAACGCTCAAAAAAAATATACTAGGTCAAGAATCGGATGATTAATTCCCTGTTTCATAAATCCAGATTGCATGGAATGTTAAACTAGGGGAACACAAATCCTGTCTCTGGGACAGTATGGGTTTTCCTCACATCATTCTGCTTTGGTCACTATGAAAGCTGTATCTGTTCATCGCAAAGCTGGTCAGATCAGAGGATTTTCCACCTATTACCAATTACTCTTTAAAAGTTTATGAAGCTCCTAATCTCTTTTCTGCAATACGGGTTTCTCTTCACCTTTTCTTGTGAATAGAAAAAAATGATTACAATCAATTCATTATATATTTCAGGTGCAGAGTGAGTTTCAAAAGGCATATGAGGGTGGGATAGCTAAGGCAAGGTAAAATTCTGAATGGTGTTTGTTTTATTTGCAACATGTTACTCTAGCTGATTTACTGCTTGGATTTAGGTATTGGGAGCCAACTTATGAGGATACCATGAATTTAATTGCACGGTTGCCAGCCATTGCTGCTTATATTTATCGGCGGTATGTAAAGCATATTCTACCTAATCAAAATTACACATTTGTTATGCTATGGGATGTTTATTATATAAAAGAAGAACAATGAGATATATCATAATATCATATATTGTGGATGACATTGATCAAAAGTATGGCAGATTTCTAATATCTTGTGACGTTTGAATTAACTTGTTATTCCATTTTAAAGGAAATACAAGGATGGAAAAATTATACCGTTGGATGATTCTTTGGATTATGGTGCAAACTATGCTCATATGTTAGGTTTTGATGATCCGGAAATGCTGGAGTTTATGAGGCTGTATATTTCCATCCACAGGTTTGCATTCCGTTGCTAATGATGGCTTGTTCTATGATTATGATCAGTTGTATATGGATCCTGTAATTACAGCAACCCAGTAATTGCTAATGTTGACACTTTGATAATGATGAGTTGTATAATTCTTTTCTAATTACCAGCAACCCCAGATTCTAATGTTTGATTTTTTTCCCTAAATTTTGTTTGCAGTGACCATGAAGGTGGAAATGTTAGTTCGCACACAGCCCACCTAGTAAGTTACTTCCTTTAATCAAGCACTTTTCATCCTGTACTAATTTTGCTTTATAAAATACTAATATAATGTATTTTTAATAGACATCATTTGTGCTGTGGTAAATCCCTGTGTTTTTATTATATTTATTGTTTTAATGTAATGTACTGTACTGTGTTTACCCCTCAGGTTGCTAGTCCTCTATCAGATCCTTACCTTGCATTTGCTGCTGCTTTGAATGGTTTAGCTGGTCCCCTGCATGGTTTGGCCAATCAGGTTATTTTCTTATTTGGTTTTCCATTTTTATCAGTTTTCTATTTATCTGATCTGATATAGTTCATCCTTGTGTTCAGAAACATGTTTGGTTACAATGTTTACTCATTCCTATGTAGTAACCATTTTTAATAAATAACACTTTTGCTTTACTATTATAATCCGTTTTGATTACTACAGTCAGATTCCATGCAAATTCCTTGATGTTTAATTTTGTTCACTTCTATTATGATGTTACAGGAGGTTCTCCGATGGATCAGGTCAATAGTTGCAGAGTTTGGAACTCCCAACATAAGTACTGAACAATTGGCTGATTACATTAACAAAACATTGAGTAAAGGGCAGGTATTGTCATGACTGATGAATCTTGATGCTAAATTGTGATTTTTTACTTGTTTTGCTCAATTATGACTTTTGTTTTTTTGTTCAAACTTTTAAGTGGTGAAATTTGTTATGGAAGATCTGTGAATATGAATTACACTTCCAAAAAAAGAAGAAAATCAATTGGACATAGCACGCCACTGTGTCCAATGTGTTATGTTCAAATATTTTCTTCCTGAGGAAAATGATATGTTGGCTGGAGGGCATAATGGTTACAGTTCCCTTCTATGTATCTGGACAGTTCCCTTCCCTGACAAGAAGTTTCTACTAGGAAGTTCAACAGAGGTTTTGTAAATTTTCAAAATATAAAAGTGATAAATGTAGTTAGAGAAAATTACAGAGGCAGGATGAATATATTTTGTTTATTATAATACAAGTTTTCTTTTTTGGTGGTGTGTATATATATATATATATATATATATATATATATATATATATATATGCATCAAATGTTTTAGAAAGAATATCACCTTTAAATTCCAAGATAATATAGGCTTTGGATTTTGAATTTCGAATTTTCAGGTTGTGCCTGGATATGGGCATGGGGTTTTGCGCCAGACAGATCCAAGATACACGTGCCAGAGGGAGTTTGCTTTGAAGCATTTGCCTAATGATCCACTTTTCCAGTTGGTGATCACTAATTTCCTAATTCTAGATTGTGTTAGCTTTGAAGTGCTCACAATCAAAGCTCTATTATAATTTAATTTCTTAATGATCTAATGCCACTGTGAACCTTTCAGGTGTCTAAAATCAAAGAGGTTGTGCCTCCCATTCTTACAAAGTTAGGAAAGGTAATATTTATGTTTTCATTTTTCAATATAGGTTTCTATGAAATTATTTATTCTCAACTCCATTTTTTTGTTACTTCAAAATTATGTATGCTCAATGAATGTACTGCCAAATGCCAGTCTTTTAGGAAAACACGTTTGCACTAAGATTATATAGGATTCTAAGGTTGAGCACGGATATTGAACTAAACAGAGCGGATTCTGAGGTTTAACACCGACATTGAATGAAACAGTGCAAGGAAGATGGTATAGGGGCTTCATGCAAGAAATTAGAATAGAGAAATGCTAGCAATATACTATTTGGTGCACTCTTTATTATTTGGGTAAACTTCTACAGAAACTAGATCTCAGTAATTGCTGGAGAGTTCCTTCTCTGATAGTAACATTTATCATTAAAAATAAATGGTCAAAATTAGTTTATGTCCAAATTAAAAATAAAATAAAATTAGAGAAGTTAATTTCATTTTTTCTTCAAATTATTATCTTATAGAACTTCTTGTGAAGAAGTTTTTCATACCATACCCTCAATTTAAATTTAAAAGAAAATGGATAAAGATTCAATAGGGGGGAAGCATAGGAGAGAACCATGCTTGTAAAGTTGTCTTAGTCTTTTGAATAATTTCATTATGATGCAAGTATTGCCTTTTTTTACTGTAGTCAGTCACTATTTCTTTACACAATCACATTATTTTGGATCTGATCCTTCACTTTCTAAGTTGTATCTGTTTGCTTTATATTTTGCCACGTACTGTTTTGATGTAGAGTCCCGCATTTAATTTGATACAGGTTGAACCAAATAATAAATGTACTCATTACAATCTTGCTAGTCGGAATTTATTGCTGATGTGGTTTAATTTTTTCATTGGTGTAGGTTAAAAATCCATGGCCTAACGTCGATGCTCACAGTGGAGTGCTACTGAACTACTATGGTCTAACTGAGGAAAAGTATGGCCCCTGCTCGACTTGAAATAGTTTTTATTTTGCAATTATTTTAGGGTGAATACTGATTCTGATGATCTGTGACATTGTTGTTAACAGCTATTATACTGTACTATTTGGTGTATCAAGGAGCTTTGGAGTTGGCCCTCAGGTCTGTCCTCCCCATTGTTTCCTCGTTTACATTTCTGTTTTTGTTACCTTGGATTAACGTTTATCTTTTGGTGGATTTCAGTTGATATGGGACCGGGCTCTGGGAATGCCCCTTGAAAGGCCGAAGAGTGTCACACTGGAGAAGCTCGAGCAATTGTGCGCCAAATCATCCTGAAATTTGAAGTACCATTTCTCTGTTAATAATGGCTAAAACACTCGGTAGATGTGTGGTCTTGTCTAAGTTAAAAAGTTTGGTATGTTGTAATGAGCAATATTCATTACCTTCCCCCATCGTTTTCATTTTAGAAGATTTTGGTATTTAGGTAAAAAGGGTGGCTCTTCACCCTCAAAAGTGGTCTTTCCACATTTTTTTAATAAACTGCATGAATTAGGTTTGAGGGACCATGTATAAGAATAAAGGCATTTTTTGTCGTGGGGATATCCCCTTCCATTCTTTCTAAATTGGAATCACCACATTTGACTAATGATCGATGTCACTTGATCATTGAGTCTTACCTGTGGATAAATGTAAACTTCGTCGTGTAAAAAAGAATGAAAATGTTGCCACTGTATTCTCTCAACACTTTTTTTGATACTGCTATTGGTTAAAATTCATAAACGTCTTATCAAATACGAGTTTGTATTCTCAAATTTGCTGGATGCATTTGCTTATGGATGCATTTGCTTATGAATTTTAATCAGTAGAGAAGTGTGTTAAAATGTCGTTGTCAATGATTATTGTTGTCAAATTATAAATTAAATTTTGTTCTTATCCATTGTTAATTTAATTTATTATACCCACTTCAAAGAAGTTGAATTTAAATAATTAAATAAAAACTGCCGAACTATATGGCCATGGCACTTGAGCATTGATATTATGTGTGTAAGGTTTGATTTGGTTTTGGATGCTTTGAGTACCTAACCCAAAAATGTCCTGTGAAAACTTGAAAATTTGACTTAGGATTATAAACATGGAGTTCATTAATTTTTTATTTATTTTACATTATCATATTAAATTAACGTAAGACTGAGGATCCTAATTTCATTTCATTACACTGTATTACAGTGATGGTTCTATGCATTGTATGATCTTCGATTCATTAATTATTTATTTTTCGCATGTACTACTGTGTCAGTTTTTTATTTTAAGTTAATTAATTGGTATTTCAAGTAAAATTGTACAACGAAGCATTGTTTATTGTATTCTTTTATTTTGTTGTATATATATTTTCTTATTTTTAAAAATAGATGATTCTCTACTTTTTTAACGTTTTGAACATGATTTCAGAGTAGCTTTATTTATTATTTTGCTTATTTTTCAATGTCTAATTTTGCAATATCTTTTTAAAATATTACTATTAAACAAGAACATAGAGCAATTTAAACATTCCATCTATATAATATTTATTTTTTTAATGATATATATATATATATATATATATATATATATATATATTTTCAAATTAGCACAAATGATTTATTATAAAAAAGTGAACATTTTTAAATATATAATTTTTAATATGTATATTTATTTTTTATAAATGTATTTTTTTATCAGAAAAGATAATTACTTTCAAATAAAATCAAAGTTTTTAAAATTTGTCACAAATAATTTCTATTATAAAAGATAAGTTGAAGTTAAAATATTAACAGTAAGTTTCTTTTATAAAAAAATTTATTAATGCATTCAAAATAACTTCTTATAAAAGTTAAGGGATAAAATGATAGTGAAATTCTTGTAAAAAAATATTTTTTTAAATCTCAATGTTAAAAGATGACTGTTTTTCATAAATTCATTTTAAAAAATATTTTCTAAAATAATATCTATGTAACATTATTTACCTATCTAGCACCTGTTTAAGTTTAGAATTTGATTTCCGGTAAATCGAATTTTGAACTATCATTTCTAATTTTTTTATTTTTCGATAACCAAATTTTGAAATGGTTTTTCTAATTTTTTTAGTTTTTGTTTTATTAATTTTATAAATAGAATTTTTTTATAATTCTAAATATAATTTCTTTTTAAGTTTTATTTTAATTTATGCAAAATATATATATATATATATAATTAATTTAAAGTTCATATATATAATTATAATTTATGTAATATATATATAATTATAGTTTATATAATATATACAAGTTATTTAACATTAAAAATATATATATTTTTTATTAATTTTATAATTATAATTTTTTTAACTTTATAATTATAATTTATATAATTTATAAATAATTATTTTTTAAAATTTTAATTTGATATATATTTTTTGTTTGTAATTATTTAATATATATTTAAATAGTTTATTTATATGTGACTTTTTTACATATAAATAATTACATTAAATAATTTATTTACTTTAAATATACATTAAATAGTTATAAATAAAAAATATATATCAAATTAAAATTTTAAAAAATAACAATTTATAAATTATATATATATATATATATATTATATAAATTATAATTATAAAGTTAAAAAAATTATATTTAGAATTCTAAGTTTAGAAAAATTATAATTATAAAATTAATAAAAATATATCTATTTTTAATGTTAAAATTATAATTATATATATATATATATTACACAAATTAAAATTATATATATAAACTTTAAATTGTATATATATATATATATATATATATATTGTATAAATTAAATAATAATTATAAATTTAAAAATAAATTATATTTAGAATTAAAAAAATCTATTTATAAAATTAATAAAACAAAAATAAAAACTAAAAAAATAATTAGAAAAATTAATTTAGAATTCGATGGGGTCAAATTCTGATTGAAAAAATAAAAAAAATTAGAAATGATTTAGTTCCCAAAATCGAATTCCAAAGTAAATACCCAAATATATATATATATATATATATATATATATATATATATTGTATAAATTAAAATAATAATTATAAATTTAAAAATAAATTATATTTAGAATTAAAAAAAATCTATTTATAAAATTAATAAAACAAAAATAAAAAATTAAAAAAATAATTAGAAAAATTAATTTAGAATTCGATTTCTTGGGATCAAATTCTGATTGAAAAAATAAAAAAAAATTAGAAATGATTTAGTTCCCAAAATCGAATTCCAAAGTAAATACCCAAAATCGAATTCCAAAGTAAATAGAATTAGATAAGTAAATAATGTTATAGAGATATTGTTTAGGAAAATATTTTTTTAAATGATATTATTTATGAAAAAAAAAATGGTTAAAAGACTGTGATTAAACAAGTAACATATAAAGAATTTAACACAGGAAATAAATGGGAGAGATATTATTGAAGAAATTGACGTGTGTTTGAGAGAGTGATATGGCGTATCTCAGATTCTTACACGCACCACCACCACCGGCTCAGCTCACACTAGGGTTTCCTTCACCACCTCAGTTTCTCTCCATTGCTCCACCTCTCAAACTCTCTCTATCCTCTTCTAACTTCAGGTTCACACTTTTTCATTGATTTTTTTTAATCTACTCATTCTTAAATTTTCTGTATTTTTATCTTAGTTCTGTATTTTCCTGTTCATTTTTTTTTGTTTGTATTTGCTCGGTTTGTGTTTCAAAAATGCTCACCACTTTCTATTGATTTTTTTTTTTAATTTCAACATTTATATGGTGATGGGGGTACCCATGTTAGTTTTTGCAGTGTGCTGAACCAACAAAATTGTTGGTTTAAATCGTTGCAATAAAATCTTGATATTTTCTATTTTCGGTTAAATTTTTTGACGGAACTTAGATGCAGATTTTTTGGTGTTGTTCTTGGGTAAGGATTGGAGTTTTGTCTCGATATCCTACATTGATCTTTAATGCAAACATTGTTATGAAGTTAGTGACATGAAACTCCAAATTTGATTAGAGAACGTTACCAAAAGCCTCATTAGAAACTGCGTGCAGTTTTGTCTTTAAATTTTTGTTGTTTTGCAATGAGAAAAATTGTGGGGCTGTCATTGAATAAATAAATGCAAAGGCTTTCTGAATAAAAAACATGCTATAGTGAATCAAGAAACAGTGCAGAGGCTTTGATTCATCATTCTCTAATTTCCATTGGACAAATTCTACAGTCTCACTTTGTTAAATGATTATTTTAAAATCTTTATTATTTTTAAAAAGGTTTCTCATTTATCTTAGTGTTTGTATTTGCAATGTGTTGAACTTGATGAACTAGCAGGATTGTTGGTTTAAATCGTTTTAATAAACCTTGCTTGTACTTCTTCAATTTAAGTTTTTGACAAAATTTGGATGCAGTTTCTTAGGTGGTTATATTGCTGTTTTTCAATTAAAATTAAATTTTTACCTCGATAATCTACTTTGACCTTTAATGCAAACCATTTACTAGTCGTTTGATTGGAGAACCATGCAAAAAGCAATGCAATTGCATCAAAATTGTCTTTAAAATTTGTTGTTTGGCAATGAAAAACTATGGGGCTTTCAGATAATAAATTAGTGGAGGCTTGGATTCATCATTCTTCAATTTTCATAGGACAAATTGTACAATCTTGAACTTCGCTTTGTTTAATGGTTCTTATTTTGATCCTTTACTTATTTTTTAAAAAAGGTTTCTCATTATCTTACTGTTTGGTAAACAACTGGAGGATTTGGAAGTGATTGAATGGGTACATATTTATAGGTGAAGATGAAATTGGGCTTAACTGCTTTTATACTTGTTGTAAGTTATTTTCAGAAACTATTCAGAGTTTATTAAATAAACTGAAAATTTTCATAAGCACTTCCAAACCTGTGCACGATTCTTATGTCACAAGATAAATCTAAAAAAGTTAAGCTGTAATCTTTCAAACAGACCTTTTAGCTGTAATAATGAGTGGAAGGTTACTTGTTATTGTGCTTTCTATTCCTCATAATTAAAAAAAAAAAAAAAAAATATGAGAAATGTTTACCTAAAATGAAACACATCTCCTCTCTTCCATTCCATCATGTTACTTGAATGAATAACAGTGTATGTATTCTACGTTGTTGTAATAATTGCATCCTTTTTAATTTAATCACAAATTTTTTATCTAATTTGTGTGGTAATATAACATTAGACTGAGACTGTATATATCTTCTGGTTTTGATTGTATCCAGGTGCAAAGTTTTCAGGAGATTGAAAGCTAATCAAAGGCTGTTGACTGTTTTTGCAACAAACCCCAACTCTGTAGATGGGAAATCTCCCATAGAAGGATCAGATGTAAATGAAATTAGCAATGCTGCTCAGGGACCTCCTCTGCTTACTATTTTGGCTGGATTCTTTGTCCTCTTCGTCGTTTGTTGGAGCATCTGGTCCATTATAACGTGGCTGATAAGTTTGATTGTTACTGCACCTGCTCCGAAATAAATTTTACTAGAATGTTTGTGTTTGTATTTTAAGCTACTGCAGTAGTCCTTATGAATTTGTCTTTGTTTCTTTTTATGTTTTTGGACTTCATAGTATTTGAGTGCTAAACATGCTAAAGTGAGCCAAAAGCAGGATAAAGGGAAGAAGCAGAATTGGCGAAGCCTGATGATGCGAGAGAAAGCTTATGTTCATCTCTGGGTTTTGTCAACCCTCTTTTAGTTTTGGAATGTAGTTCCATTGGGTAATCATTTACAACATATACCAAAATCTCAATAAAAGAAAAAACAAAAATAGTGGGAACTGGGTCAATATCTACAAAGTAACAATATATCATGACCAGCAGGGATGTTCATGGTTCGATTTAAAAATCAAATAGAATCAAAATTTCGTTTTAGTCAAATGTGGTTCAGTTTTAATTTAATATAAAAGATCAATCAAATTAATTTAATATTCATGACTTGGGTTAAATGGATTTTATTATTTTGGTATATATTGTTAAACAAATTTTACATAAAAACTATAGAACTTGTTAAATATTTTATGGTGAAAAATTATCAGATTTTGGAATAAGTTTGCAATTTTTAGTTACAGATAAGTTGTTTACTAAATATTTATAACGAAAAATTATCAATATTATGAAATCTTTTTATGATTAGTGTTATATTCATAATTTTAATTTTATATATTTATAAATAAATTATATAGTCATAATTTAAAATTACTATATAATATAATCAAATTATGATTATATATATATATATATATATATATATATATTAATTGATATTTAAATCTAAATACATGATATTATATTTGAATACATCAAATGATTTTATTCAATTTGATTCGATTTCTAATCTTTAATTTGAACCAAAACAGTTTAATCAATTTTAAAAAATTACAAAAAATTCAATTCAAAGATTTGATTTTAATCAATTTTTGGTTATTTATTTATTAAGTTTATTAAGTTTAGTGAGGACAATTCTGAAATCTACTTCTAAAGAAGTCAATGTTTACAAATAAAGGAATATTGTCCCATTCTGTGTAACAATGATACTATTTAGTGCTAAAATAGGCAAGTTTATTTGTACAATACTTCTCCCCTCTAAAAAATGCTAGTGAAATGAAAAAACATGTCTAGACTTATCAAAGCAATTCATCCACCAATTTTTAAATTTCAAGGTATAATGGTGATGTTTGCAAAAGCACGAGAGTCACTTAATCTAGAGTTTTAAAATACGTGAACACTTTACCCAACAAATATCAATGACTGTCTTATATTTTAAACATACATCATCGCCATTTCAATTAAGAGGAAGAATATAGGATAAAAAAAACACTTACAAACAAACCATCCCAAACAAACCCTTAAACTAAGTGTTAGGTTTGGAATTTCTCTTTCAATTTTTATAATTCGTAAGTTTTTTCTCCTTGCGTTTCTTCCATTTTGCCCATCTTCATTTATATTTTTTAAATATGTAACAAACAACTCAAGCCAATCCAATAACTTGACGTCTATATATACACTTCCCCACTCCTAACTCGTCACAACAAAGTAAAAAAAAAAAAAAGTGAAATGAAAAGACAAGCGATGACTAGTCACAAAAATTACCAGCTCCATGAAGCACGCACTCGCATCAATTGGGCAACAATGATCATTGAATATTTCAGGGAAGATGGTCTAAAATATAATGTCCAATACGGCCAGTACGGAAAAGATTAAGCAGCTTCCCGGCAACCTTGTCATGAGCATCTTCTTCACATTCATCTGAAACATGGAAAGCTTCCTGCAAGGCAATAAACTGCCTAGAAATGAGTGCTAGCATTTCATCTTCACATTTAATATCGCCTTCAAAAGATGAAATTGTTTCGAAGAGTGTCCGTCGAACATCCTGCACTATGCAGTCCTGGGAAACCAAAAGTTAAAATACATGTAAACCTTCCGAGAGAAAAGACAGATCATATGAAATTTTGTTTTAATCAATCTTCATCAATCACATGAACCATGGGAAGTGAAGAAAATAAATGAACAGGTGGAACTTCGTCATCCAACTCAGAAGTTTTTAATTTCTGGTGTCAAACTGAAAATCCTCGTGCTGATTCTTCACTTGCTCCAATAGCATACAAGCCAACTTCCAAAGAAATACAAAACTATTTCTTTAAAGCTTTCGGTTCCTTTATTAGTTTCCAATTTTTTGCACATTTAACAGGGAACCATTTATTTGGGTTCAGTTCTATGCTAGCCCTTTCATTTTTATGCTCACTGTGTTATTTTTAACAGATTACAATTACTATTGTTTCAATCATACAGTAGAAAACATTAGATGAACACTAAGATAATACAATTATACACAATAAATTACAGATACCTGTGTGTGATCTGTAGGGATTTGTTTTTTCTGCTTCATATGCAACTCAGAGCTAGTCAACTGCTCTGTTGTGCCATTAAGGAATGATTTATCGTTATCCTTCATAGATAATCTTGCCCATTTCTTGTACTGCTCACTAGAGTTGTGCATAGCTAGAAAATATTGAGCAACTTCTTTTCGCCTGACTAAACAATCCCCAACTGCTCCTGGATGGAGATTGAAATGAAGGAATGAATGAGAAAAACAAGAACAAGAGATTATCTAAAAGTTTCAAGTACAGAAGCTAACCTAACCCTAAATAACGCATTTGCCTTTATCGAAATACTTTTAGCCCTTCAGTTTGCTTGGAAGTTATGATGTGCTTATGAAATGAAAATTACTCTACACGAGCTTGGTATAAAAAAAGAAATGTAGGATGATGCAAAGTAGGGATAGTGCATTGTGTAGAAAATGAAGAACATATGTAGGCATGAGCATATTTGCAGTAGTCTAGTGCAACATGTAGAGCATAACTGAAGATACTCGAGAACCATTTTAACATGTATCAACTATCAACACAATAAGTTTGAAATGGGATAGTTCAATTTGTCTTTTCGCAGTATACAGTTCATTTCACGGAAGTGGTTTTCCGTGATGCAATTATTAGAGGGATGTGATAATAATATTTTGTCTTGGGGCTTGGTTGTATCAGATGGTAACTTATGCTCTGGTATTCATTTTATGTCTTCTTTCTTGACAGGAAAAGATACTTTTGAAGAAAGAAAAGGCCCCTAAACAAGAAAAACCAAATGCTCTAGGGAACATGATAAAATATAAAAATGCAGCACTGCATGCCCCATTATGCATATTCTAAAATGAAAGCGCCCTGGAAACATCCATAGGCAGACCAAGTTAAGGAGGTACTCTAACACAACATACAAATGTGAGCATTTCAATCTAATTGAATGGACCGAATGGCAACAAAAGCCCTTGCATCACACTGATAACAAAATTTAAACCTCCTTTTCTATAAATACTTCGCAGACAGACAGCCATCAAAAAATGCTCCTTGTAGAACACATCAATTGCATGGATCACATGATGCCATAATGTCCTCTCTCTCTCTCTCTCTCTCTCTATATATATATATATATATATATATATATATCTGGTGCAATGACATACCATTTAAATCCGATGGTTTGAATTATAACTGGCCTTCCTCTACTGCTAACTGTTGGACTACCCTCCATTTCATCAATTAATTTTACCAGGAATCCTACAAGTACACCCCCAAACTATTGAAGGCCAAATTCTACCATCTTGTACACATTAGATGCTATGACAATTTTCTCTCTAATGCATTCATTCTTAATCTTCTCTTGTATGTGTCCACATCCATAGTAATATTTTCATCTTTGCAGGTATTATAAGTTTATTTTCAGGTTGGCTCTGGACCACCCAACATTCTGCGTGTTATATTTGTGCAGTAAATTTTTTTCCTTAAGCACTATTCCATTTCATCTACCCTGTGTGAATCTTATGATTTACATCACCCTCAATTTCCTCCTATTATGATGGATGCAAGATACTTAAATTGCCACCTAAGGATATAAAAAAGCAATTAGTATATTGTTGATTGCTAACTAATTTTGTCTTTTATTCTAATCAACAAATAAATTTTAGGCAGAGGTTTCAATAGTATTCATTTAAGCTAAGAAACAGGGCAAAACGAAAATCAATTAAACATACCTGTTAAAATTAATTTAGATAAAACAGCAACATTAGGAACCTTGGGAGATAAAATAGCTGGAGTGTCTAACACATAGATATTGGGATGGCTACCAATCTGAAAGGAAAGCAGAATTTTCAAAAATGAGAAAAGCACAAAAGATGTACTAATTGACGAATGTGTGACCAAGAAGCAAAACAAGGAGATTATAGTAGCATATATAGGCCAACAAGGTGAACAATGGACATCAACCTTTTCTAAACATTTGAATACAGACTATTTTCTTCAAATAGAAATAGATCCCTTTCAAACTGTTTTTCCAAGGTGCAAGTCATCTTTTAAAATAAAATAGCAACCATGCCAAAAAAAAAAATCTTTATTTTCTAATCTAAGTATATTCTTAAAAGTATACAGCAGTTGGCTATAAATAATTTACATCTTGGAATACCTAGGATATGTTTAGAACACAGGCAACTTACATGCTCAATTAATTTTTATATCAAGCAACAAGGCTATCAATAGCATTGCAGAAAAACAAATAGACTTAAATCTAGTTTTGGTCTTCATAGTTTCATGAATGTGCATTTTTTGTCCCTATAAATGTACCTGCACGTTTAGTCTCCCACTGTTCCAAATATTTAGCAAGTTTGTTCATTTAGCAAATATTTAGCACATAGTGATTAGTGAGCTTTGCTCAATTGACAATTTTCAGTATCTAGATCTTGTTTTTAGTGGTTAAGCGGTTATTATTTCCCCTGCTTTAGTATTCTTTTTTTCATTCAATTTCTAGTGAAATTTCGTCTCTCAACAAAAGAATCTTACGAGCTTACCTATCATGAACATCTTTCACAAGTATACTAGATATCTCTGGTAATAGAGGCCTAGATGGAGCATGTCTGTGCACCAAAAACCTACCAAGAGTTAAAATTATAATTGATCAAGTGTTGTTCTGTTAACGTGAAAATGAGATTTTTTATAAAGATAAAATTGACCAGAGGGAGAATGAGACTCTGATTTTCCAAAATCATATCTGAGGCTAATAAAGAGTTCTGGTATCCTTCAGCACAACAGCAAAATTATAAACTGATAGTCCACATTTTGAAAAATTATATAATAAATCAAGAGAACAAAGGGTTAACCTTAAAACTTCGTATGTCTTTAGTCTCTCCTGGCTCTGGACTCACAGTTGCATGCTTTAACTTTCCTTTTTCTATAAAATAAAAAGTTAACAAGAAAAGATAAAACAGAAAATTTGTGAGTATATACATCCACCTGTGTTTCTCACAAGTTGAGTATGTCATTTAGCCTGTTCCATTAGAATTGTGACAATAATTTGAATACCTGCTGCACTGATTCTCCCCACTTGATGCAAGGCATTGGTAAGGGCGGACTTACCAACATTTGGAATCCCAATTAACATTACTGTAGCAGTATAATTATTGTCACATTGATTATCTCCCCTCAATTCACTCACTTGGCGTTGTATGAGGCTTAGAAACTATCTAAAAGCAAAAATTCTTATTAGTAATTTATTTCATGAACAACTATTAAATCAGTGCCTATCACAAAAATTTTGCTACATTGTAGAGGACAAAATTTTCGTCTCATTTTACAAAATAAAAAAATACTTAGTAACTAGGAGATCCAATACCATATAAAAACTCACAAGTCAAATAAAAAAGGTCAAAAAGGAATCTCTGATTGATAGGTTATGCTTACTACTTAAAGGAGAAAAGGTCCAAAAGGAATAGCAGCAATACGATACAAACGTTTCAGAATTCAAACTGATATGTTCATCTTACTACTTCAAGCGTTAAACAAAATTTCATTACTATTCATGTGTGTACACAAACTAAACTGTAGATGCATCTTACTGATGTAAATTAGTTGCTTGAATAAGTGATATCAAATGTGATTCCAAAATTTATTCAAACCAATTTAACATGATATTTGCAATAAGACCAATCATTCCTGAGGCTCTTTGGAAGAATAAACAAAAGGGAACATACAGTTTACCTGTCTGATGTTGTCCTTGTTATGAGCATTGACTCCACAAGATACGCAGTTCCTTTGCCTAAAATATTCCATCCATGCCTATCAAGGAAACATTTGTTAAAATAAAAGAAATAAAACAAATCATTAATTAAGAAATCTAAAAGGAATACAATTTCAATCATCCCTCGACATGGTTCTTTGAATTTGTTAGAATAGTTTCAGTTAATTACTAACTTCCTACATGGCGTTATTGATTACTCTAGTTAGCTTAGGTCCCTCGAGAGCTTCTGTGTAGAAGAAGCATATTACTAATTTGTTCGCACACAACTTTTCTCATTGAATTTAATTTTCTCCTCACGACTTTCAATTTTCTCTGCCATATTTTGCACTAAATTCACTGAAAAACATTCCAGAAGAAAAATGCTGAGGTACTCTGACAGTCCCATATCATGCTTACCAATATGTTATTTATTTTTCTAAATTAATATTTCAGTTTTAACAATACATGTTTGCTTTAATTTCATCAGCATGTAACATGAATATGAAAATTTAGAAACCTTGACCACATTATACCCAAATATTAAGACTAAAAACACATCTTCCCTCAAATTTCCACGGTTACATACAGATGGATAGACAGCAGAATTTCCACAAACCTTCAAAACAGTTAAAGCAAATAAAATAATCTAAAGAGGAAGCCCTACCTTCACATTTGATGCACCCGCAAGATCCATTTTGTTGAGAGCTATGATTTGTTTCGGGGAAAATGGGTAGTTTCTGAGTATCTCGCATTCGGAGGACAAGGGAATCTGAAAAACGAAGAGAATAGGAGAGCGTGTAAACGAGTGGAAGAAACGAAAGGAAACGAATACTGATTCGTTAAAATGCGTAACAAACAGACCCTTGCGTCTCTGACTTCGACGACGAGATTCGCCAACGGGATTCTTTCCGCGATTGCGCGAGAAGCAGCGGCCATAAGAGAATCGCGCCATGCTCCCTTGCTTTTCAGTTCTTCCATTGCCAGTGTTCCTATTCGTCTGCCCAAACGCGCTGCTGCCATGCTCGAATTAAGGCAGCGTTTGTTTGGCAAAACTTGCTTCTCAGACGCACTTATGATAGAAACACAAATGTCCCGACGTTGTTGTGCTGCTGATACCTTAATGCAAAATAAAATTTTAATTTTATTTACTGGAATATAATTTTCTTTCTCCACTCGTTATTTTTCAAATATTTATAAAAATACCCTCCATTCCATACTCAAGTATGAACAATCTGTGTAAAGATATTTTTATAGGCATGAAAAATGAAAAATCATCTTACAATATCTTTATATAATTTTCATTTACCAGATTAGGAAATATTGAATAATTATACTTCTGATATAGGCAGAGTTACTTAAAATAGTTAGAGTGAATTATTGACATAAATATATAGAAGCAGTGGAGTTCAATAGGATATACTATGATTTGTAAAATTGAGCATTTGCTCTTTCTAAAGGGAAAAACCTTTGGAGAAGAATCCTCACTCCTTAGCTCTGTTCTTTTGCAATCAATCAAGAAATACAATCCTTCGCTCTATTTTTTGTTGAGTTCCTAAAACATTCTATACATGGTGCTATAGTTGACAAACTATGTAGTTCCTCGCATCAAAACATGGTAAGATCTATTTTACAATATTTAAGCCCACATTCCATCAAAATTAAACAAATTACAACAGAACAATCTATAGGAATGTGGGACATTATGCAAGGGTGGGTTATCCATATCTATCTTAAAAAGCCAAAGCAAAAACTTGCTAAGTCAAATCTTATCATCACCTTGATAAGAAATCACAAGTTAAAATTCATCCTTTTTCTAAGAGCAAGCACCATTTGAGATGAAACTACAAGAGGCAATGGTCAGCGGTAGCCTTTACTCCCCACCCTTTCATTTCATTTCCCTTCTAATTTCTGCCGCTTACACAAGAAAAAGATATTGATATGAGCCCCACTTCAGATTAATTAAAATTATGCCAAATGTCACAACTGTGAAATTACATGAGGCTACTAACAGTTCCAGGTGTTCCCTTCACTCCCCATTCTTTCATTTCCCTTCCAACTGTGCAGTCCCTCCCAGTTTCCCCTTGGCATTTCATCACTGCATTCATCCCTTTTCAAGTTACACCATGTGACACAAAATCACACAATGCCAAATATCCTGAATCAGAATGTACAAACCAAACTCCATGGCATTTCCCTTCTCATTCATTTCATACAAAAGAACATTATGCCAAGCACCATGACTATAAATTTACTTGATTCCACTGCCAGTTCTTTAGTTTCATTCACTCCCCATGCTTCCATCTCATTCCCCTTTCCAAACCACATCATATCACACAAAATCACACTATGCCAATTGTTTCCCTCACTCCCTATTCTCACATGAAGCTAATTCCATACTCTTTCCAATTCCCCCTTGGCATTTTCATCAACACATTCATCCTTTCCAAATCACATCATATCACACAATGCCAATCGTCTACTTCACTCCCCATTCTCACATGAAGCCACACTCATTCCAATTCCCCCTTGGCATTGTCATCAACACAGTCATCCTTTCCATATGACATCATTCCAAACAACCCAAAGATGATCACACCTCAGAATACACAACCCAACTACTCCCTGCGGCCGCCCTCACCCCCCTCTCCTTCATCTCCCTCCTCACCCTCTGCGCCTCCTCCATTCTCCCTACACTCGCATACATCTTCCCTAACAGCACATAATTAGCAGCATTCCCCGGCTCCACCTCCGCCAACGCCCGCGCCGCAACCTCCGCCAGCCCCAACTCCCCATAATTCCTACAAGCCCCAAGCAGCGCCCCCCATGCCTTCGCCGTCACCTCCACCGGCATCCCCCGAATCACCGTATACGCCTCCTGCAACCTCCCCGCCCTTCCCAAAACATCCACCAAACACGAGTAATGATCGCTCCCGGGCTCCACACCATACTCCCCCCGCATCCTCGCAAAAAACCACAGCGCCTCATCCGGCAAACCAGCATGACTGCAAGCCTTCAAAACACCAAGAAATGCAATTCCGTCAGGCCGCACACCGGTGGCCTCCATCTGCCGGAAAATCTCCAGCGCGGTCTCCGCCTTACCGTGGAAAGCGCAGGCCGAAATGAAGCTGCTCCACGCAACGACGTCCTTGTCCTTGTCCCTCATTGTCGAAAACATCAAACTGGAACAACGAAGAGAACCGCATCTTCCGTAGGCTTCGACCAACGCGCTGCTCAATTGGTGGTGCGGGTGGATGGAGTTCCTGGCAGCATAACCGTGGATCTCTTTGATTAGGTTAAGCGCGGCGAGGTTGACGCAGGCGGGGAGGAGGGATAAAAGAGTAATTAGGCGCGGCTTGAGGTTGTGAGAGCGCATTTGGCGGTAGAAGGAGATGGATTGGAGGGGATGGGAAGGGGAGAGGGCGGAGATAATGGGGTTGAAGGTGGAGTCGGTGGGGGCGGTGTCGAGGGAGTGGAAGAGGCGGAGGGCGAGAGAGAGGTTGTTATTGTGGGCGTGGAGGGAGATGATGGAGTTCCAGACGACGACATTTCGGTGTGGGTGGGGGGTTTGGAGGAAGAGGTGGTGGGCGAGGGAGAGGGAGAGGCGGGAGCCGTAGAGGTGGAGGAGGGCGGAGGTGACGAAGGGGTTGGAGAGGAAGGAGGATTTGGCGGCGTGGGCGTGGAGGGAGGTGGCGAGGAGGGGGAGGTTGAGAGCGGTGCAGGACTTGAGGGTGAGGGAGAGGAGGTGGGGGTCCAGGGGCAGGAGGAGGGTGGAATGGAGGTGGTGGAAGAGGGAGAGGGCGAGGTCATGGCGTGAGTGCGACACGTGGGAGGACATGAGTTTGGTGTAGTGCAGTAACAGGTGGTGGGTGGTGGCGGACGACACCATCCTTCACTCACTATGACTAGTAGAATGACCTTCGTGCCGTTTCTATTAAAAAGTCTGAGTTTATATTAAAAAGAAAAATTAACTTCAAGTTACGGTGTGAACCTAATTAGAGGAAACAGATAAAACATAAAATCATATATCTTTTCCATGAAAAAAATTTGACTTAGCATATACAGCAATAATTCCACTTGATTCATCTAAGAAAAATTAGAGAAATCAGAATCTACGTAAAGATGATATAAACTTCTCCTGCGCCACTGCACCAAAGATCTTATCACGTGAGACTAACAAAAATGGACTCCTCACTCTGAACTCTGCTCTTATAGAACGTCTAAAAAGAACAAAAAAAAAAAACTGTTTTTTTCTACCTTTTTCCCAATGTCAACAGTTGATTGATACGTGAATAAGAATATAATGAAACTGTTTTTTAGTGATAGGAACAACAGTCCATGTTTAGAGGGAAGAAAATAGGAAACTATTTAGACTTTTCGGCATCCGTTTGTGGGGTGTTGTCTCCTGTAGCCCCCGTGAAATTGCGTCTTTCCTCAGAGGTCGCAGTGATAACTGGCATCCACACATCAGCTGTACCACTCAAGAGTGATTGCACCTGTGGATCTGAAGCCATGGATGCTGATATCATCTCATCCAGATCATCTAATCTTGCTGATAATTTGTCCAACTCCGTGGCAATTTCCAACTACGTACATAATAAATAAAATAAATAACAAAATAAGAGAATGCTATTTCATTTTGTTGTTATTATGTGCTTGTTATTTTCCCAAAACTTGAAAGACTAACCCTTCTTTATTCTAATCAAAATCCAAACCAATTAAGAAAATAAAGCATCATAAATAATAATTTGATAACTAATCCTAAGAGACAACGAGGAAATAAGAAAACAAATTCAGAGGATAATCTAAGATATGATAAAATCTTTCCACATATTCTAATCCATTTCAACAGGTATAATAAGAGCACTCTGCATCGAGTAATGGCTAAACTATGAAGCGAAAACCACCTCGTTAAGTTTCTGGGTTGACTTTGGAGGAACTTTTGTAACCTCTAACCCAAGAGTTTCAATTTTAGAACGGAGCTCAACTTCTTCTTGATTCGTTAGTTCTTCCACCTACACAGTTTACCATAAAAAAATGCATCAGTTTATTACATACCAACCATTACTAAGATGAACTGCATTGGAAGTTAAACTGTGGATGGAATCCAGAGATATGTAATAATCTTCAATCTATGCATTGAAATGCCTAAAATTAAGTGATTTAGAAGTCGGCAATTTGCAGTACGGCCATTGATATTAAAATCTTGAGTATAACATAAAACTCATCAAGGTAAACGTGTTCTAATCTTTTTATGCTTGCAATAACAGTGGAATCAAGTTTAATCTAATTATAAGAAATAGGGGATCAAGATCGTATTTAAATGAAATAATGTTCACATAATAATATATGATCTTCGCCACCAAACCACACTATAACACAAGAAATTCAACTCATTACACTGTCAATGGTTATGCGCAATTCACAGTACAGATTCTCGATGGAGAAATCCAAAACTCCTTAATTTCAACAGAAAGGCTATAGATTTTTTCTTGTGCACAGTATCCTCATTTGAAAGTCACATCACAGGTAAATATCCTAGACACAGTCTCCCCCATTGCAAGGGTAAGGGTGTGTTTTTACTTACTTACATCTACTGCTCTCTAGGTAGGCCTCGCTAGGTGGGAGCCTCATGAACGTTGTTGCCTTTATAATTTTGGTACAGTATCCTCAAATTTGGACAGTTGAGAAGTGCAATGGAAGTGCCAGTGAAAGTGTTGATCATATGGACAATAATCCACTGATCAGAGGCTCACGTAGATCAAGAAAGACTTTGGGTGAGACCAAAAAAAAATATTAATTCTACTTTCTTAAAGATTTTTTTTTTTTACAGAACACAATGGTGTTGTTTGATCCATATGTGGCCAACCCCATCTGATGGAAGGAGGTTTTGGTAGTCATTGTACAATACCCTACTAATGCTCCTTCATCTCCAAACTTTGAAAACAAACAATTACTTTCATCAATGAGTGAGCGTTCAATAACTTGGTCCAAACACACTATTAAAGGTAGATACGAATACTTTTTTGTTTTCCTTGCATCACTATTATCCAAACATCCTTCATCATTGAAACATGGGCAAAGGAGACATAAGAATGACTTAATAGTAAACATGGAAGGGAAGGAGGGATAAGTGAGTTAAGTCCCCGCTAACAAAAACTAAACATAACAACAACTAATATTTGCTAATCCAAAAAAAATTTGAAACATGGATAGCAGCAGCTTGATAAAAAGGAATGTGGCTATATGTTAATACATTCACAGCGATACTGTAAAGTCTGGACATACATATTAGAGTATTAGACCTCTAGGGTGTGTTAGCTATATTAGATGGTAGCATAACAATGAACTACAGTGGCTCTAGAGTCAAATTTTTGGATGCTTGAGTCATGTAGCCATTACAAATACAATAAAAGCTAAGAAAGACAATAACTCATGCAGCTAGAAGAAGGATAACCAAAGAAACCATTCTCAAAAGGGTATGGACGGTGTCTATTTTTTTTTTTTATTATTATTATTAAAAATAGAGTATGCAAAACCATCACTATATGACATATGATCCCAACTAGGTTCAAAGCTTCAACCATTTGCAACATTATAGCAGAAAAATTAAGAAAAGAAATACAGAAGAGTAGGCGGACTGTACCAAAACCTACTCAAGAAACAAAAGTTGAGAATTCCTATTCCTAAAGAAATCAAATCTCTGAAAATACAGAATACCATCCCACCATTGATTACATCTTCCTTTTACATCACTATATAAGAAACATGAAATCTCATGTTTTTACATGCTAGCTATCCTTTTAATTCACATAAATACCCATAAAAGGAATTGATTTTTTTTTTATAAAACTATAGAAAGTTTGATATGATGATATCTTACATGTCACCAAGAAACAATCATCCATTGGCTGTCCAACTATTCATCTAACCCTCGCTTTTATCATACAGATTCAGATGATGATGACATAACAGGAAAATAGCATCTATCTCCCCAATTCACAGATTTTAAGCACAAAGAAACATAAAAATTTACAAAAGCATGATTATTTTGGCTCTAGAACAATTCTGCCCCCCATATTGAAGGCATTACACAAACAACAACAGATAAAGAGGATTAGCCATTTAGCCTACCACACTGTTGCAGTAACCCATTATTTTCCACTAGAAAAACAAAAAATTCTCACGATCACTGGGAGTAATAATATTAAGCAAATAGATGAAAACACACCGCTGAAACAATCACATTCACAATAACAAAAATTACACACGGAGGGGCAACATCAGCACTTCGGACATGCACAAACCTCAACAGGCATGATGAAAACTCGTAAAAACAATTGAAGCACGAAACAAAACAAAAAATCGCAACAAAACCGCAATTCACGGATCCCGGAATCATAAGACGGTAAAAAGTGAGATACCCAGATGATCAAATGCCATAATAAAGGGAAAATTGAAGTTTAATTCGAAATCGGAAAAACATATTGAAAAGCTAATAGGAAATTGAGATGGAAAAACAAAGAGGGTAAAATGAACCTGGTGGAGGAGATTGGAGAGAAGCTGAAAGAGCTGAGCGTCGGGTTTCCCTTCCTCTGCCATGGAATTTCTCTGAAACCGCCTTGATTACCGTCGATGCTGACGCTTCCAAACACGTTCCCTCGCTTTCTCTCCCTCTTCTTAACAGAAGAGAAAGAGGGGCGAGAGAAAGCGGACACTGTCTCCAATACCGATTCAGCGGAATGGAGAGTCTCTTCTGAGAAGAAATCATATCTAAATTTGAAAAACATAGATGAGATATTTACGGTTATTTAGTTTTAATTTTTAATAATTTTAATCAATATCTATCTCTCTTTTTAACACCTTTAGATCTAACAATAATGCTTATTTAGTACGTTTATTATTAAATCTATTGATTAAGATTTATTAATTATGACCTCTCTTGTGTTAATTATGAACTAGAGAGAATTAAATCCTATTTTAACTAGAGAAAATTTATTATCTAAATATAAGACAAATCTTTTTTTAAAATTGGATTGATCAATTGATTAAGATACTACTTATTAAGAATAAAATATTTGTTTCTCTAAGTATTTTTGGATTAATAGCAAACACCATGTCTATAATATTATAGTTCATCTCTATCATAAAAATCATTCCTAAATTATGAAATCTAACTCATAAGACTTCATATTCTATTTAAATTCTAAAATTAAAGTGTCTTATATTAAATATCTTTACTTTTATTAAATATGTGTTTAATTTTAGATTTTAACGATATATACGAATATGAATAATATATCACGCATTATTTATTATTGAAATTTGTTGATAATTATATTTTAAATTACTATAGTTTATTATTATATAAGATAATAAGATAGTGTTTGCATAATTTATTTTATTGTATTATCCTCCATAATAATGTATTAATAATTTGAGTAATTGTGTTAAATTTAAATATTATAAATGATATATAATATTAGTAATTTATAACCTCTATTTAAAATGTTACTTGCAAATTTAAAGTCATTTATTTAAAAATTATAATTTTATGTATTGTTTATTTTTATATCATTAACATCTTATATCTCATTTTAGAAACCCGCTATTTTAATTATTAAATATCACGAGTAAGGATATTAAAATTCGTACTATTATATATAACTTATTTTAATTAAAAAATGTACATTAAAAGTTATGAAATTGATAATTATTATAACTGTTATTATATTTAATTTTTTGTATTCAATAAATCTAAGAGTTTTTATTGCTTTATCACATCAAAGTTAAAAGTTTTATTATTTCTTAGCTATTGTTCTTGAGATAGTTATATTACTCTCTCTTCTAATAACTTTGACATGTTGAAGATAGTTATGATTAAGGAAAATATTTTAAGAATGAGAAAAATGTTTTGCAATAGAAAGAAAAAAGAGAAAAATTAAATCATAAGAGATAAATTGTCAAGAGAATAACTAAAAAAAATAAATGATTAGAAAATAAGAAATACAAAGACAAAATAAATAAAATAGAAAAATTTTAAAATTTAATTATGATAATAATTTTTTTATAATTTTATAATTATAGTCATATCTCAGTATATTACAAAAGAACACTAAATAAAAGAATGAATACTAAATAATAAAAGAATGAATAGTGAAACACACTATATTAAAAAAAATTAATATTTTAAAACTATATTAAAAATTGATTTTATAAATAATACCATAACACTCATATATGCCACCGTCATTAGATATAAATTGTTAAATAAAAATATTTTTTAAATTACTATGACATCCTTTTTAATTATATCTCACATGTAATTGTTGTTAAAAATTATTACTTTTTCTATTTTCATTGATTCGATATTAATTTTAATCAAATAACAAAATTAATTTAATTTATATCTTTCATTTGTTAAAAATTAAGAAAATATTTAATTTATTTATAAAGATAATTTATCAAAAAATATTGGAATAAATATATTTTTTAAAAATAACATATATATATATATTAAAAATTTAAATTATATTAATAAAACTAATTTAAATTTAATGAAACGATTGGATCGATGTATAAATTTTAATTTATATATATACATGTACTTTAAGAAATATTATTATTTTATAAAGTAGATTTATTATATGTCTTCAAATAATCTCGTACTTATAACCAACTGACTATATTGATTAAATTTAATTTTTTTTATCAGATAACTTTTTTTTTATCTAACTTAGTCCATTTTATTGATTTTTCAACCTGAAGTATCCAAAGAAGCACATAAATTTCTGTTATGACATCTGAATTGTTCCATGTGTAACTTTAACTACATATTTTTATATGTAATTATTAATGAAAATAATATATTATCAAAAGGTAAGCACGTATTTATTTAAGTATTAATTTTGAAATATATAAACTTTTTTATAATATTATAACATTTACATCTAGCTTTTCTATCAGTAAAATTATATTTTTAATAATTAGTATTCATACAAAAAATATATACAATTACATATATTGGTAATGAATTATTTTTCAATTTCTATTCTTAATTATTAATTAAAAAAATTATGAATAGTTTAAAATTTAATTATAACTTTACATGATTATTAATTTGAAAACATATCTGTTTTTAATCAATGTTTTTTTTTTATGTTATTATTATAATATTTATTTATAATCTTATTTTAGTTTGAAAAATACATCACTTAAAAGTTATAAAAATTACTACAACATTTATGGAGTTGTTGTATGATGTTGTGAGAAATAATTATTACAACGTTGGACATCAATCCCTCTCACAATTTGATGTAGATTTTTAAAAAATTTAGGTTATTAAGAATTTTGTTCAAATCTTCTTCGTCCCTTCTTTCGTGTAATTCAAAATTAATTATAAAATGTATATTTTTAGGTTATCAACATTTTAAGGTAATATTTCACTTCTTTTTCGTTAATTAAACATTTAACATTGGTTAAGGTCAATTATATACAATTTATATCATATATTGAAAAAAGAAAATAAAAACATTGGCTATATAATAAATTGCCGGAATCTGGAAAAAGAAAAAGATGCCACTGGTAGTGGTGGTTCCGGGGCGACATGTCCAATCCAAGCACATATTCCTGAAACCACTTATCATTAAAAATCTCAAAATATATCAATTTGCCATTTCATAATTCATTCTCCAAATGTTAGAACTATTACAAAAAATATTAAAAAAATCTTACATTCAAATTTATAGATTCTTATTATAAAATAAGATGATTTATGTATGAATTTAAAGTAAAACAAGATTATTTGTGAATTTTTTATAAGACACTATTAACAGTATTTTTTTTCTTTTTTGCTAAAAAAATATTTGTATTATCATTAGATATCGAATGTAATTTAAAATATGTGGTTACACTTTTGCTGAACTATAAATGCAGATACATTGTCCACAATTTTTGTATACCTCTCGAGAGAAAAACAACTATGGCATACTCTCAACTTCAAAAGCTGGAAGCCAATGTGCATATCAAGGCTTCTGCTGAGCAGTTCCATGATGTTTTATGCAACAGGACACACCATATTGCCAACATTTTGCCTAAAAAAATACATTCTGTTGAAATTCATCAAGGTGAATGGGGCACTGAGGGATCCATCATCTCCTGGAATTATTTACTTGGTATGTCAATTTTGATTTCTTCTTCACAATTTTATCCTTGGGATTCTTCTTGTTTGAAAAAAAGAAAATGGTTATGACTACTAAGAAGTAAAATAATGTCTCTGTAACAGATGGGAAAGTTGGAGTGGCTAAGGAGGTGGTTGAAAGCGTAGACAAGGAAAACCATAAAACCAACTTCAAGGTTATAGAGGGTGACCTATTGAGGCATTACAAGAGCTTCAGGCTTATAGGGCAAGCTATTCCAAAGGAAAATGGAAGTGTGGTGCATTGGGTTCTGGAATATGAGAAACAAACAGGCCATACTTCTGACCCTTACACCTTATTGGATTTGACAATTGAGATGAGCAAAGAGATTGGTGCTTACCTTACTCAACAAAACATCACTAAGTAAATGTCCTATGCTAATTGCTATCTGAGAAATAAAAATTGATGTCTTATGTGGCTTAATTGCCTCATAATGGCTTCAATAATAAAGCTTAAAAGCTTAATAAGTTGCATCAGCCATTACCAGGCTGAGAGTTGGGTAACTACTTATGGTTATGGTGTTGTATCATTTGTGTACTGTACCACTGTGTGTTTGTAACCTATGGTTTGAGTATGTTGTTAAGAGTTAAAGTCATCTTTCAAATATCTTCTTTTTGAGGAATTGTCTACTAAATAGATGATCGAATAGGTTAGATACACTAGGTTGACTTGTCAGTTACTGAGACTAATCGCTAAACTGATTTGTAGTTTGTCTCGCTCCATATATGAATGACGAGATAGGATGAACTCACCTAGTTAAAAAAATATATTTATATAATAAAATTAAAATGAAAATTTATAATTATAATTATAAATATTATATATTTTTTATATTATTAAAAAATATATATATATTATAATTTAAATTATAAATTTAATCAATTAAGTTTAAATTATTTATTTTAACATATTTTTTAATTTATCTAATAAAAACATTAATTAATAAATAAAAACTTAAAAATTAAGATATAATTTAAAAATATATATATAAAAAAGTATATAAAAAATATTAATAATATTGACATGTTAGTCTCATGTATAAAAGTAGTTTTCAAGATATTAAAAATTAAAAATATGTTTCAGAAAATATATTATAGAATGTAAAAAAATTTCAAAAATTAGGTAATACAAGACTCTTCTTTCCTTTTTAATGTATTTTTAACACCCTAGAAAATACGTTGCGGAACATACTTTATTAGGTTAAATAAAATAAAATAAAGGGAAATGTAGAAAGTAAAAAGAGGAGTGTAAATAGCAGGAGCGCTAATTAGAAGTGACCGAAAGACCAACCCAACTAACTTTGGCCCGTTTTGTTTAGAAAATATAATGGCCGGTTGAAAGTCCGACTTGGAAAAAATAGGAAAAATTAAAAAAAAAAAATTATATCTTAAGTCGAAAGTGACAAATTTAATTAAGTACCATGAGTTATAGTAATAATTAAGCATAAACTTCAATTAAACATAAATCTTATTAAAAGTATTAGAGAATTTTAGTTCATAATATTTTAGATTTTTATGTCCGTCTAATCAGATCAAATTAGATAAATAATATTTGTACCTAGAACGAAAAGGTAAATTTTGACCAAGATAATTAATAAGAAAAAAAAACTTCAAACTTTAATTTTTATATTATGTGAAAGTTTTAACATAAAATTAATTAAAAATATATAAAATAGTTTAACAATTATTTAAATCTTACGGCATAAAATAAAATAGAAATATATGGGATTTCGAATAAAAGAACAACCACTACGTGGTAGATTACAAACAAAAGCAACTAAGTGTTATTTTTGTTTGGAACTAGTTAACCAACACTGATCTACACATATACATAGCATGAGTCAGAGGTTTTCCTTTGCTTTTGTTTTGTTAAGGAAAAGTCCTAATTTCGCACGCATGTTGCTGTTGCTCTCGACCAAAACACTAGAATGGCAAAGTTTCACAGAAATCAAATCGAAAGTTCGTAGCTTTATGTACAAAACTCTATTCTCCAGGAGCACGATCGGTCATCTTTATGGAAAGTTACAATTTTCCAAAAGCTTTACTTTGTGGCATACGTATCCACAATATTTCTTAGCATTCAAGTAAACACAATAGTCATGTGTATACCCCACTAAGTCAATTGTACATTCGTGGATATTATAGAGACAAGAGGCTAAGGAGATGGCTTGGGTTGTGATGGCTGCCTCAAAATTTGGTAGAAAAATTTGTTTGTTTTGACAATTATTCTGAGGTGGGAAATAATGCAAAAATAATAGCCAAGTCTATGTCTTGTTCGTGGCTTGTCGTTTTGGGAAAAAAAAAAAAAAAAAAGACCACATGCATGACAAGTGTCCCACATAATATTATTAAACCTAACTACATATCGAACCAGGGTGACCTGAGTGAGTGGTCTTGGTCTTCTTTCTTTTCACTGAACCCATCATAGTGAGCAACGTGGATCAACCTCATTCGTTCATCTTCCTTATCTTTCACAATCACATTCCTTCTTCCCTCCTTTCTCTTCTCATCATCAATCAATTGCTAAACCTGAAAATGTTTCGATTTCATTATGTTATATAATTTTTATAATCAATTGAGATAGTATCTGTTTTAAAATTTTAATTTATCATAATTTTATTCTTAAAATATATTTTGATAAATTAAAAGATAAAAAATTATATAAATCATTGTTGATCTTAATTAAAAAAAAAATTCTAAGTATACAAAACAAAAATTTTATATTTTTAATTAATTGAAAGTTATAATAAATAGAAGCTTTACATTGAATATTCCAAAAATTAATAATAATTATTTATTACTAAATATGCCATTTAATATTTAATTATTTTGATTTAACAAACAAATATAATTGAATTAAATATCACTTGAGATATTTAGTGAATTAGTGTATAAATTTATTTTCTATTTATTCATTATTTATAAAGTTAAATATTATATTAATTACTCTGTTATATTATATTTTATATTATTTTTAATCTTTAAATATGAGATGAAGAGAGAAATGAGTAAAATAAGAACTGTATAACTATTTTATTATATAATAAAAAAATATTATATTTAAGTTCCTGCGTAATAACATTAAAAGATAGGAAAAAAAGTGAACCATCAACAACCAAAATATAATTGATGGCATATACACATAACATAATATTTTAAATATATCAACAATTCAATATTTCCAGTTTATAATTAAAAAAAATCACAATAATAAAATATGATAACACATTGCTGCTAAATATTAAATTAAATAAGTAACTAAATCATATAAAGCATAAGTTATCGATGTGAAAATAATTTAAAATGAATTTCATTTTTTCATATAATTTGAGTCTAATAAAATATTATCATTATGAAATAAAAATATCATACTTATATTTTATTTCACATTCATTTACTTCAAAATCTATAAGTTTAGTACCAATTTAAAGAGCTTATCTAAATTTACTTAAATGAATTTAGACATAAATTCACCATAAATTTTAAAAAAATTACTCGAATTTTCCTATAAAGAATTTGGTAGGATGAATGTAAACTAATTATGTTGAGAGTTTTATCTTATTTAGAAGAATTTATCAACTTTATAAAAGTAATTTATAGTTTTTTATTTTGTAAGTTATTTTAATAAAATTAAACAGTGAACTTTATAAATGATAAATAAGTTTTATTCATAAAATATATAAAATCAGTGTATTATTGTCACTAATCGAATTTAATAAGTAACGACTCTGACCCACAGAGTTAAAATTGTAGGATAAAAGAAGCCGAAAGGCAAAAGTAGGTTAAATTCAAATCCCTAATTAATTTGAAAGATAACCTAATTAATGCCACATTAGGTAAGCATGAAAGAAATAAGGCAAGTTAGAATATAAAATAGTAAAAATAATGCAAAGTAAAATAAAAATTAAAGATTTTGATTAAATAAAAAATTAAAAATAATATAAAAAAAACTTATCTGTGTTAAATTTTAAATCTCCTTGAATAAATTATCCTACTTATTTCCATTTACACAATATTTTTATCTCCTAAACCAATTAATCAAAAGTTTCAAGAATCTTCCTTATAAACAATTTAAAATACGAAGATAAAAACAAAAATAATTATTTTTAAACTAAAATTAATTAAAAAAAACGATATTTTAAAAAAGTTATTATCAAACATCTTCTACACTATTAATTTATATATGGGTTTGTTTTTATGATTTTTTTTCGTTGTAATAAGTATTTAAAAGGAAAAAAAAAGGAAATCATATTTTGCATGATTTAAAACTAACTTAAACCTAAATTAAAAGTTGGATTTTAAAGAAATGAATAAGTGATAATTTCTTACAAATTCATTTGTGCATGATCTAACTTAAAAACTTAATTAAAAATTTGTGGACAAATTTTTCTATAAAAAATTTCAAAAGATAAAATTGATATTTTTATAAAAATTATATTTTGACGGGACATACACAATGATAATATAGACAACTTATGAATTAAGAGAGAAGCTGTATACAAAGAATGTTGATGTTGTTTTGCTTCTGCATCAACTCAAGTAAAATATGACTTTTCTTCTTCTCCCACGAATCAAAGACTCCATACAACAATTCCTTCAAAAATCGATTTTTTAAGTTAAAGTCTTATTTGATGAATTAAAAGTCTATAAGTCAATGATTTATTAATTGAAGATGCAGGAAATTGATAAAGTATAACACGCATCTTGGAAGATGTTGTGTTACGTGTAAATATTGCAATTTGTTTTTTTTTACTTGTTTATCCGTAGAGACCAGAAATAAAAATAAAAAATAAAAAAGTAATTTGTTGAATTACAAATATTCATGCAAAGGATTAATATTTTTCAAATAATATTTTTTTATAAACACGAATCTATACTCCAATTTAATTTTTATATACAATATATCAAATATGAACTTTCATGTGTGCCCAAAAAGAATGACAAAATACAAGGACAAAAGACGAAATCGCAGAAGCCATGAGTTAAAGTGTTAAATATATTTTAGAAGTAAAGTTTAGGGGAGCACATGAAGCTATAAAGCTAGAAAAAAAGAGAATCCACCAAAACCAAAAGGGAATCCATTCAAGAAGCTATACATTGACTTGTATGATAAAATCACTTTCCAAAAGCAGATTAAATTCAAATATGACAATAATTTTCATATTCTTTGCTTTCAACAGGATACTGATCAAGTGCCTAATCCTTTTTCCTCTCTTTATTAATGAAAGTGTAACAAAAATAAGATAAAATAAATGAACAACTACCCCAACTACACTTCTTTCTTCATTTAAGCATTAAAGATAAATTAAGTGTTTTTTTAATCAAATAGTAGCATAAATGTTCACAATTCAAATCTTGTATACTCCAAATTTAGACTTCAGTTTACTTCATTCACTACAATGAAAAATTCATAAAAAATAATCGAATAAGAAACAAAATTATACTCTATATTAAATTATTAGTATATTATAAGTTTTTTTTTATGTATATTATTTTGAGATTTTGAATGTATGACTAAGTTTCAAGAGACAATAAAGGAAAATAAGAATGAAACTTGAAGATAGATGAAATACTAGTGATGATAATATAATCTTAACAATAATGAAGGAATAATAATAAGAATACCAAATTATAAATAAAAATGAGGTAGTTAATAATAACAATAACTTTAATAATAATATCTAAAGATGACAATGATAACACAGTACTAACAGTAAAAACAATGAAAATATAATGAAAAATAAAAGACATTAATAATGACAACAATAATAAAAGACTGCAACAAGAATATTGTTAACAAAAAATAACAATAAATGACAACAACGACACTGATGAAGAACATAAAAAAAAATCATAGTTTCAATTTTAATTAAAAAAATAAGAATATAAAATACTAATCTCATTCAAATATTCTAATATAATCAGGGAAGTAAAGTTTATAAAAAAAATAATATAATGATGATGTTGTTGTTTATATTTATAAAAAAAAAAATATATATATATATATATATAATGATGATGTTGTTTGTTGTTTATCGTGACAGAAAAATGTCTAAAATCACCACATTATTACAATTATCTTTACTCAAAAGAAAATTTTCATATATGTATTTTTTTAAAAAGATATAAAACGAATTTTACATCATACCTACAAGATTAATAAAAAAATAAATTTATATCAAATATATATAATGTTTAACATAAATTCTACTTTTTATGTTAGATCTTACATAAAAATATTAATTTTTATTACAAAAATATTTTTTTTTCTAAATATTTTTTTTCACTTATAAAATTTTACTTAGGCTACATATATACAGTTATTATTAACATTTTTTAAATAAAAAATAAATTTTTAAAAAATATTATTTTATATTAAATTGTTGTATATAAAAAAATTTAAAATTGATTTAGTTAATATGATTTAAAATTATAAATGTATTTTATTTTAACTATTTTATTCAAAGTTATTTTAAATATATTTTTTAAATAATTAAATGAGCTTCTATCTTAAATCTAAGTAGTCATAAATCTTTAGAAAAATAACTCATAATCAATCTATCACAATTTTTATTATAGTGAAATGGTTCGTTTTTAATTATATTATATAAAAAAAATTGTGATAAGTGTATTAAAAACATATTAATAATATTTTTTCTAAGTGACCTAATGGTAGTAGAAATCAAACTCAAATTTGTTTCTAGATATGCAATTAATAAAAGCTTCTCCAACACCTTTTCTGCTACCTTTTAATTGTCCTTTCCCTGTTTTAAGCAAGGTGTTTGTTTTAGAAGAGGAAACAACTACACAAGACTTCAAGTGATGACGTGGCCTTCTTTGATTGGATAAACATTACCCGCTAAAGAGCATTGACTTTAAACCACCATCATGCAGGTGATGCAACCCTCCCTCAGTTACCATGTTCTCTCTCTTTGTTCACTCATTTGTGAGTTGTTGATTGCAGTCACTCACCCATGTTCATTCCCAACAAATACTACTGCACTCTCACTATCTCTCACACTGTCTAACAACCATGTAAGCTTCTTAACTGGTTTTCCCTTTCACTTTCTTGCAAAGGCCTTGTTTTATTTATTTTATTGTCACTTGAACTTGTGCTGATTGCAGACCCTCCCTTCTGTTTTATCTCTTAAAAAAATATTACATGAATGATTAAGATGTGAATTTGATCTTCCTAGTCACACTCCCTTCCACATGCTTAGTTGCCCACAACATGATTCGTGTAAAAGTTGATCCTTTTTTGCTGTTCTGCATGATTGGTTGCTCAGAGATAGTTGGGGACTGAAGAAAGTTTCTTGCTTGATTGGTGTCTCTTACAGAAACCAAGATATCACTGCCTCTGTGGCAGAGTTTTATCCATGGCCTTTTGAGGTGTGTTTATTGGCGCTTTCTTGCAATTGGGTTTTTGTTTTTTCTTTCAAGTTCTGAATTTGGAAAATTGGTTTTACTTCTGTTTCTTACTGATCATGGCAATCGTTGTTTTGGGGAATTTTCATTCCATGATTTTTTCCTCTCCCAGTTCGTTTGTATGTAGTTTATATGGGTTTTCATGGATATTCAACTTTTCATGACAAATGGAATATAATTCTCTCTTTATGATGGATCGTAAGAATAGAATAATCGCATCCAACCTTGCCTCTTATGCTCCCTCAAATCTTAGTATCTCACACAGAGCGATAGTGAGAAAAAAAGGGGTAGAGAGGAAATATTTCTTTTTTTTTCTCTGACTGTGACAAATAACCAAACTTCATGTGTTCGCGTTTCCAATTATTAATACGTGATTACTATAGCAGAATTGTGAAGTGTCAGTTTTCTGATTAGATTTTCCATCACTTCCTATAATTGTCATCTATTCTTTTTATCCTGAAGGTGTTTGCTATTTACTTCAGTGTTTCACTTTTTTACTTGTAACAGAAGTGACAAAGCTTGAAGAATTATAGATTGATAAATTGAGGTATCAAGATGTCATATAGAAGGGTGTCTGATCAGCCACCACAGAGGCGGATATTACGGACTCAGACTGCTGGGAATTTAGGATCAGACCCAATCTTGGACAGTGAAGTGGTGCCTTCCTCACTTGTTGAGATAGCTCCCATCCTTCGTGTTGCTAATGAAGTAGAGGCTAGCAATAAAAGAGTTGCTTATCTCTGTAAGCTTCTGTTAGCGTTGCACATGTGTACTGTGTAAGATGTAGGTTATTTGACAAGTTTGGTTAGATAACTACAGGATAAAATTATTAGTCCTTTAGGGTGTGCAAAAGTTGAAGTCTAATATTGTTTACATCAATTTTATCCAAAAATAGATAACATGTTGCTAATAATCATTGAAAAAGGAAGACAAATGTAGTTGTAGCTCTCATTGATGAATTTGACTTGCCAGATTCTTGCTTTGATGGGAAATGTTTCAGAGGGTTGTTGTAAAAAATAATCTTGTGTATTATATATCATTGAATATTTTATAGAGTTTTGGGATGGGAAATTTCTTGTTAAGTTCCAAACCAGTCTTTGCACGAATGCTTAATTTTATGTCAATGTTCTTTATCTAATGCTCATGTCCTTATCGTCATTAGGTCGGTTTTATGCCTTTGAACTAGCTCACAGACTAGATCCCCAATCTAGTGGACGTGGTGTTCGCCAATTCAAAACTGCTCTTCTTCAGCGTCTGGAGAAGGTGGACTTCTGATTTCATTGGTTAAGAATTAGGAGATTTAAAAAGGCTTGTTTTATGATTTATAATTTGAGTATATTGTTGGATCAGTAAAACTGCCCCAAAAAAAAAAAAGCATCCCATGTTAGAGTAGAATATATTGATATGCAGTTGTGTGGAAATTTGAAGATATGGAATTACTTTCCATTCATAACAGGAAAATGTCACAACATATGAGGGAAGGAAGAAGAGTGATGCTCGTGAAATGCAGGCTTTTTATAGGCAGTATTACGAAAAGTATATTGAAGCATTACAAAATGCTGCTGATAAGGACCGGTGAGTTTACAATCTAATTGAATCAATAATTTGGTCATTTGACTTATTTTTTATGACACAATTATCTGTGAATTATACTAATATCTGTGAATCTAATTTCTTTTTAATTTTATAAAGAAAATACTTTAATTAACTTTATTTGATTTCCAGTGCTCAGCTCACAAAAGCATATCAAACAGCTGCTGTTTTATTTGAGGTATTGAAGGCAGTAAATCGAACAGAAGATGTTCCTGTGTCTGAAGAGGTAAAACTGCTTTATCTATTAGTCAATAAATAAAGTTTACATATAAAGATAATAATGTGTCACTCCTTCGTTGTTTGTTTTCTTTGATTATTATATTTAATTGCAGATTATGCAAGCTCATACTAAGGTTGAGGAACAAAAGCAATTATATGCCCCTTATAATATTTTGCCACTTGATCCAGAGAGTGGAAAAGAGGCTATAATGAAATATCATGAGGTTTGTTCTCTATAGTTATGTTCTAATCCCCTTTTCATTTGAATTAATGCTTGATATGTAAGGTTAGAAGAGGTAATACCTGTAGTGGAACTTTGAAACTCTTGTTAATGAAAAAAGGAAACTAAGTGAAAAGGCTGTAGAATCACTGAATCAAAAACTGATTGCCTAGAAACATCAAGTCTTTCAGTGGGTTAGCATCGCCTTTGTTACAAACACAGGCTGAAATGATTAAAAAATTGGGTAATGAAACTATATATGGTGAATAGTTTTTTCATCCCTTTTCATTTTTGGCACCTACTTATTATTACTACTTTTAGCTGATGAATAACCTGTGCTAGAATTTTGTGCAAAGTGTTGATTAGGTTGCATGTATTTATTTGCTTTTACAGATAAAAGCTGCTGTTTCTGCGCTACGTAATACCAGGGGTTTGCCTTGGACAAAGGATCATGGTAACAAAGTAAATGAAGACATTTTGGACTGGCTTCAGCTGATGTTTGGTTTTCAGGTAGTGACTGAACCGATTTGTATCTACCATTAGGTGTTTAATTTTTTATATTTCGCTCGAAGGTTATCTTCTCTGTGCTTGTGCAGAAGGACAATGTGGAAAATCAAAGGGAGCACTTGATTCTTTTGCTTGCGAATGTACATATACGACAAATTCCAAAACCTGATCAACAACCCAAGGTTTGCTTTTATCTATTTTTTATTTTCTGATGTAAACGTATTGTTTCTTACATACTTTACTTTCCCTATTTAGTTGGATGACCGTGCTTTAAATGAAGTGATGAAGAAACTCTTTAGAAACTACAAAAGATGGTGCAAGTATTTGGGTCGAAAAAGTAGCCTCTGGTGAGATTTTCATATTTTAATCTAGTAGTTACTTCAAAAGCTAGTTTATCTGAGTTTATTCAAATTGAAATTTATGCTCTTATATATAGAGCTAGTGAGTTGAGGGTAGAGGTCGATCTGTTTCTGAGTCTGTTGGCATTGTTAAGTCATCTCCTATGATGTATTGTCTATCTTGATGCTTGGTGACTTCAACACGATTTTTTCCTAAAAACAGTTTCTTAGTAAGTTAAAGGAGGAAGAAGTTTTATAAACTACTATTAGCTTTAACTTCTAAATAATGTAGGACTTTAACTATTAGAATAAGCACTTCAGTCAAGGTCAAGGGGCATGAGAAGCCTAAGCCCTCCTTCTTGTGCCAATGTTTTGACCTCAAGTCTATTAGCATCATTATGATCAGACAATACCTCTTAAACGGTGACCCTAATGATGCGAAACAAGCTTGAGGTCTATACATTATTACTAGAAGAAGAGCCCTAGGCCACTCTTACCCTTTAGCCTTGACTAGGGGGTTTGTTTTAATAGCTGTAAAGTCTCTGTATCTTTTAGATGTTAGTTTGTAAACACTATTCTCCTTTAACTTACCAAGACACATTTTCAAGACAAAATTGGGACAAAGCCATTGAGCTCTCTGTTAAGGATATGAGTTTTGTGTGTCTAGACCACAATAGAGCTATTCAATTTATAGGAGAGAAAACACAACTGCAAAATATTCAGTTTTCTTATTTTAGTCAGACTAGTGGAGATATGGTGGCTTGTCATAGTGATTTCGGTGAGGTGGTCACTGGTCAGAAAAGGTTGGTGGCAGCGATGACATTACTGGGCTGAATAGCCCTGCAACGGACAATGATGCCGGAAAACAAAAAAAAATTTATACACCACCCTTGGGTTCATTGGGATATCATGGAGGCTCTGGATACCATGTAGAGCATATGAATTTTGGGTTTCTAGAGTACAATGGAGTTATTCAGTTTATGAGAGAACATAATTGCAAAATATCCAGATTCCTTATTTTGGGCTAAATTATAAAATATAGAATCAATCTAATTGATCCTTATATCGTTAATTGACGCTAATGTCATATTATAAGATTCTAACATACATTTAACAACTTCTAAAGTGGACAATATCTTGAATTCGATGACCCCGACGATACTATTAGACTTGAGGTTGGAACAAACATTGACCTATGCGAGTTGAGTGACTTAAATGAAACCAAGCAAGTTATATAGACAAATGTATATACAGAAGGTGCATTTAATCTTGGATACGTTGATAGTATTAGTATTGTACAATTGTCTTTGTAATATTAGAAAATTGTACTTGTATATGGATTATGGTTGATAAGCCAATGAAAACTGGGATTGAGAAGGCTTTAGATTTGCTTAAGGTACAAACTGACATGTACTTTGTTGTTTTGGTACTTAAACTAGCATAGTTTGGTGTTGACAAGGCTTTTTGTTTTTTCGGTTCTTTCCTTCTTTGGGTATAGGAAGGAATTTGCTGATATACTTTATATGCATAAACAACCACTCTTGGACTTTGTAATATACTATTTTAAAGTTTTTTTTTTCCCAAATGATTGTTAGGTTGCCAACTATTCAGCAGGAAATGCAACAGCGCAAATTATTATACATGGGTCTATACCTTCTTATATGGGGAGAAGCTGCAAATTTGAGATTTATGCCAGAATGCCTTTGTTATATCTATCATCATGTAAGTATCATTAAAAAAAAATTAGTCTAAAATGAGAGATTAGATCCTTTGCCTCACTGATGGTAAATATTGGGGAAAACCCAAGTCCACATTGACTACAAATAGTGGTAAAATAAACTATATATCAGTGGAGACAATCTTAATTTTACAAACTAGTTTTATAGGATTAAGTTAAACTTAAACCGCGACCCATTAAGAGTAAACTCATTTCCACTATAAACCTCTTTTGACATTCACTACCTAGGATGTTTTTGTCTATTTTCTTAGAAATTGGGAATAGGAACCCTACAAAGCTAGATTATAGTGTAAGGACTACCCAAACTTTATAGCCTTTATTTAAGCCATATCTTTGGTCGGTGTGGGACTAAATTGCCGCCTGGAGATTGCAATGAAGGTAGTGCAGAAACAGGATACGATTATGATGGGCTAAGGATGACCGTAACTAAGGCAACTTTCAAGCACATACTCACTTGCGCCTTTTTAGTAGTTCAGAATTTTAATGTATCTATGTAAAATCTACATTCTGGTGTTTGATTTGAATGTCTAAATAATTATGAACAAAACCTAAGCATAATTTTTTCGTCAATTACCTAGATGGCATATGAGTTGTATGGGATGTTAGCTGGGAATGTTAGTCCATTGACTGGTGAACCTGTAAAGCCTGCCTATGGTGGTGAAAATGAGGCTTTTCTTATGAAAGTAGTAAAACCAATATATGATGTAATAGCCAAGGTGAGTTCTGCCTTAAGAATTGTTTTTGTTTACTTTCAACATTTGATAACCTTCTTTATTTATGTCATTGGATTTTTTTTATCTACTGTAGGAAGCTAAGAGAAGTAATAGGGGAAAAGCAAAGCATTCTCAGTGGAGAAACTATGACGATTTAAATGAATATTTTTGGTATTATGCTTCCTTTTATCTGTTTTTTTTTTTTTCAATGTACTAATTTTTATCCTTAAATATTTGATCTTTCCCAAATTGTAGGTCAGTTGATTGTTTTCGGCTAGGTTGGCCTATGCGTGTTGACTCTGATTTCTTCTCTGTACCGTTTCCTCGGGAGCAACTTCATGTTAACAAAGATGAGGTATGACATACTTCATGTCTGGTATGTGATTAGAGTTATTATACAATCGTTTAACAAGAACAAATTAGGCTTCTTAGTTATTCCCTCTTAAAAGTTATTTTTGAAAAATCCAAATGTTTTCCTCAAACATGAAACATGAATGAAGCAACATCTGTCCATGATCTTATCCTAACTGCTTGAGCCTTGTGCTTGATTTTGGAAAGTAGGAAAACAGAGTTCAGGCTGCACACCGGTGGAGTGGAAAAACTAATTTTGTTGAAATACGCACATTTTGGCATGTATTTAGAAGTTTCGATAGAATGTGGAGCTTTTATATACTCTGTTTACAGGTAATAGTTTCATTTTTGCTTTTTGATATTCAACCTTTACTTCACTCTGCATCCATTCAATCTAATGAGGGTACTGATCATGCTTTTTAATTAAGGCGATGATAATCATTGCTTGGAATAGTTCTGATGGCCAATTAAGCTCTGTATTTGATGGTGATGTTTTCAAGAAAGTTCTCAGCGTCTTCATAACTGCTGCAATATTGAAGCTTGCACAAGGTAGATAAAAAGTGTGCAACTTTTTTTTCCCATATCATTTTTCTGCCAGAACGCATCAAAGCAGAGATGGAGAGAAGCACTATATAACTCAGTTTTTCAGCCTCGTGTCTTTCTTTCCACTCCACATTTTTTTTTTCATTTTAGCAGAAAAATGTTAAAAATTTATTTCTAAATATTTATACTTACAAACTTTAGGATGGTTGTAGCTTATAAAATTCCCAAATTTGTTTATCTTTATGTTCAATTATCAAACAACAATGCGTTTTACTTAATGAACTTGAAACTTAATTATGCTGTCTTATACGCTTTTCCAGCCATTCTAGACATAGTCCTTAGTTGGAAATCAAGGAAAGTCATGTCGCTTCATGTCAAGCTGCGGTACATATTTAAGGCAGTTTTAGCAGCAGTATGGGTCATAGTTTTACCAGTCACTTATGCTTACAGTTGGAAAAATCCATCTGGCTTTGCACAAACCATAAAAAATTGGTTTGGGAATGGTACAGGCTCCCCTTCTTTGTTCATTTTGGCTATCTTCATCTACTTATCTCCAAATATTCTCTCTGCACTGTTATTTGTGTTCCCATTCATTCGGCGGTATCTTGAGAGGTCAAACAATGGTGTTGTGAAGCTCATGATGTGGTGGTCTCAGGTAACCAGAGGCATATCTGGCTTCTATGTTTATTCTTATATATTTTATAATGACATGTGTACTTTCTTATAAACCAATGTCTTTTTATCTTCCTTAAGAAATACTTCTGACAAATATTATTTCTTGTCTAGTTTTTCATGTAGATGATAGGGAGACACTGGTTTATGAGAAAAAACATATATTTAGTAGCATTTTGTCATTATTTTTTTTATTTTATTTTCTCTTAATTTTCGTGTCAACAATTTGCAGCCTCGGCTATTTGTTGGAAGAGGAATGCAGGAGGGTCCAATTGCATTGTTGAAGTAAGAATAATAAGTTAATTTCTTCAATCCTCATCTATAATCATTTTCAGTTGTCAGCTCTGTTGATTAAACTGTAACTGGATTAATTTTCTAGGTACACTTCATTTTGGATTCTCCTAATTCTAGCTAAATTAGCATTCAGTTACTACCTTGAGGTAACGATTTGATCTAGAAATATACAATCTTTTTTTTTGTTTATTTCTTACTTTTTTAACTTAATATGGTAGTGATGTTGCATTGTTATGTTTTGGCATCACAAACAACAAACAATCTTTGTAGCAACCCAGAATAGGATAAAAGAAAAAGAAAAACAATACAAAAAAACTGGGCATTTGAACATCAAGCGTAGTAGGTAGAAGAGTGCATTCAATAGCGAGTCTATAATTCTTTTATTTTTATTTGGATATTGATATATAGAAATTTTATCATATCATAGTTACTATCCTATTTTTTTTTTTTTTTTCTTTCTTGTTACTTTCTCTTTTGCAGTAAGTTCCATTTATTTCTGCTTGGAGGAGGTTTATTGACTGATTATTGGAAAATATATTTCTTATATTTTCATATTTCCATTTGATCTTATTTTCTTCTTTCTCCTTACTTTGCCTGTTATTTTTATCTGAGTCCATTTTCTAACTGGTTCACTTCTACCCAATGTCATTTTGTGCATATCAATATAGTATTTGCTTCTGTATATTATCAGGAATTCCATATCTTGGGATTATTGTAAATGATCTAAGGAGTCTTTACAAGTTTAGGAATGTATATATATCTGCAAAGGTGCAGAGTTTTTATATAGCATCTTATATTCCCGTGTTTGTGAAAATCATCAGCTACATTTTCTTCACATTGCAGATTAGGCCTCTTGTGGATCCAACAAGAGCTATCATGAATGCCAGTGTATCAGTTTACAAATGGCATGAGTTCTTCCCTCATGGTAACACTTGGAGTAAATGAAATATGACTGTAGTTAATATAATGGATTTGTTCTTACTATCATCTTCTATTACATGCAGCCAAAAACAATATTGGTGTAGTGATTGCTATATGGTCCCCTATCATACTTGTACGTTTCCATCTTTCAGTCTCATGTCTCATTGTATTATTGCTTTTGTCCTATGTGTTAATAGTCAACTAGGTGTCCTTTGTAGGTCTACTTTATGGATACACAGATTTGGTATGCTATCTTTTCTACAATAGTAGGAGGCATATATGGTGCATTTCGACGATTGGGAGAGGTTTGTCTATTATGTGTTTATTTTGATCCATAATTTCCATATTTAGAAGATTTTATCGGTAGTGTAGTTCATGTGGCTAAGCCTTTAACAACCTTCCAGCCTATGCACAAATTTTTCAGTCTTTTCAAATTAAGTCTTCTTATTTTCTTTTCATACACTTTCTTGTTGCACTTCCAACAACCCTCCTTACATAGTGAAGAAGCCTTTGTTTTTTGTTGTATTTTATTTCTCTTATCAGTGTTAAATTATCCTTTAATTATTTTAGGAACCCAAATTAGAAAATAGGAAAAAGAAAGAAAAATATTATTTCTTTATTACAGAATAGCCGAAAATAAGAGAGATAAATTTCCTCCTAGAGGTCAATTCTCAAAAGATACAATGTATAATTCCACTTTAACAAAGAGCAAATCCTAATGAGAAGCCACTGGTTGCATACTGTATAAATAGCTTACTTTAATGGACAAAAGCTGCAAATTTTGGCATATATGGCTGTTGGCAGTGGCGGATCTTGACTGTTGATCTTGGGAGAATAAATAATATGTTATTAATAAATAATAAATAAATATAAAAGGAAGAAAGATGATGAAAGGGTGAAAGGATAAAATTGTAGATATATACTTAAATATATTAAATGATCATTAAGTTTGAGAGAGATAAAATCATAAATTATATGAGAGTTAGAAAACTACGGAGGGACTGAGAGGATAAAATTGTAAATATACAAGTAAATATATTAAATATTCATTAAGTTTGGGGGGTCAAAATCATAAATTACATGGGGGTTACAAAACTTTGGGGGGGCCACGGCCCCCTCAGCTCCCAAAAAGATCCTCCACTGGCTGCTGGCATAAGGATTTCAAACTCAAAAATGGAATTTCTTAGTTGGAAATGTAAGTATGAAAAGAAACTTGGTAGAACCACACCACAAATGGCAGTCATTGTAGCGAGAGCCCTGTAAACAGCATGCTTCCAATGTACCTTACAATTGGATCCTAATATTCCGTCACAGTCCTCAGGACTAACGCCCACACATGTTAGCTGTGCACTGGTCTTTCTACTAGTCTGAAGCAAACACCTCAATGCTGACATTACTACTTGCCTGCTCATTTGCAACTGAAATCGATAAGAAGAAAGCTCAGATAAAAATGATGAGAGAATCTTGGAGGACCACACCTCCAAATCTATCCGCTATACTTAGAGAGTCCAATACCTTATAAACCTCATGCTAGAATACCATACTACTAATCTTTGACTCAAGTTCCATACCTTGAAATTGGATTAACAAAGCAACAATATCATTGAAAGTTATAAGATGATCCAGATGTAATGTTCAAAATTTGAATTGATTTCTTATACATCCTTATGTTAATTTTGTTGTACAAACTATCCTTCAAACATTGGTAAAAAAAAGCCATGCATGTTTTTTCTGCTACATTAACTGTCGTTTTATTGATCTTGAAATATGTCAGTCATTGTTTTCATTTTAATTTCAGATTCGAACATTGGAATTACTTAGGTCTCGTTTTGATTCAATTCCGGGTGCTTTTAATGTTTGCTTGATTCCTGCGGAACAGACCGAGACAAAAAAAAGAAAGGGACTAAAGGCCCATTTTTCTCACAAGTTTGATCAGGTTTTGAAACTTTTTCACATTATCATGATAGCTTTTATCTGAATATTCATCATTAGCATGGAAGGTTGGATTATATGATTTAGAGCAGACTTCTGAGCTAACTGCAAGTAAGTATCTTTGGGAGCTTTTGAGAACATGTATTCCTAACTAAATCTATCCATCATATAGAGGTTTAGAGTAAAAGTGATGGTAGGGTAACTTAGAGTAGTGCTGCATTTCCTGCCGCATAGTCCATTGGCCTTGGTTCTAGAATTTAAGATGATAAGTTTTTCCAGACACACCTTTTATGAGACATTCTTGCAGTTTAATCATACTTTGGGGGTTTCAATCATGGATTTTTTGTAAGGGTGTTTGACACTACTGAGTTGAATTTGTGGATATCATTCCTGATCTACCTGTCTTGTATTTGGTTCTAAATGTAGTCTTCTTTTTTCTATTTCGATATGATTCTTGGAGAACCTGTTGTTTCAGGTTTCTTCTAATAAAGAGAAGGAATCTGCACGGTTTGCTCAATTATGGAACAAAATAATCAGTAGTCTGAGGGAGGAGGACCTAATTGATAATAGGTAGTGCTATGACTGAACATTTTCTCAATATCTTAATTCTTTACTCTTGATGAACCTTGATTTATTACAATATTGAGACTTTTCACGTTTCCATATGAGGCCTTTAATTTTTGTTGCAAGTAACTCTGACTATAATGAAATGTTAGGGAGATGGACCTCATGCTCGTACCATATTGGGCAGACCGTTCCTTAAACCTCATCCAGTGGCCACCTTTCTTGCTTGCTAGCAAGGTTCATCTACTTGTGTTCAATTGCTTTGTGTGTTTGTGGGAGAATAATCTGTATCCTTTTTAAATAATTTAAAACTCATTATTTGTTGCACAGATCCCTATAGCTGTGTCCATGGCCAAAGACAGTTTTGGAAAAGGACAAGAACTGGAAAAAAGATTGTCAAGAGACAAGTACATGAAATCTGCTGTTGAGGAATGCTATGCTTCTTTTAAAAGTATTATTAACTTCTTGGTTCTTGGAGAACGTGAAAAATTGTAAGTTTCATATTATCTGAAATATGCATCAAAAGAAAAGATTGACAAAGTTTGATACACTGACATAGCATATGGTTTCACAAATGCAGGGTTATACAAAATATCTTTCAAAGAGTTGATGAGCACATAGAAAACAAAGTTGTGCTGAATGAATTGAATCTGAGTGCTGTCCCTAGTCTGTATGAACGATTAGTTAAACTGATTGAACGTTTGGTAACTATTTTATAACTAGTAACGTTATCTTTTCTCTTTGATTGAGTGGAAACTTCAATCAAATTTTGTCGTTATTTACTCAGTTGGATAACAAAGAGGAGGACAAGGATTCAATTGTGATACTCTTGCTTGACATGCTAGAGATTGTGACCAGAGACATAATGGATGGAGACATTGAGGGGTAAGTCATTTGAAATGTTCTGTATCCATTACTTATTTCGTAAGTTATGATCATTTTGGATTAATTATTATTCTCTTGTAGTTTGCTAGATTCCAGCCATGGTGGGTCTTATGGCAAGGATGAAAGGTTCACACCCCTTGATCAACAATATAGGTTTTTGGGTAAACTTCAATTTCCTGTTGAAACAGATATTGACGCTTGGATAGAGAAAGTAAGTTTCAGAATAACAGATGTCATTATTAAGTAGAATACAAATTATATGTTTGCTTTCAACCTCATTTTGCCCAGATTTCAGATTATCTGTGCAATTCTTTTTCTATGTTTTGTTCATTTTATGGGCTTGTTGATTTTGACAGATAAAAAGGCTTCAATTACTGCTTACTGTCAAGGAGTCTGCTATGGATGTTCCCTCCAACTTGGATGCTAGGAGGCGTATAACTTTCTTCTCTAATTCATTGTTTATGGATATGCCACCTGCTCCCAAAGTTCGGAACATGATGTCCTTCTCGTAAGCTCATCTCGTCTTTCACTTATAAAGCATGTTAAAGCATCATTTTTTTTATTTCCTATGGAGAAAATTACAACCCGTTATCTTCAGTTTTGTGAAAAGGATAACCAATCTGTATTAGTGACTTATATAAGTTTTGTATTGTATGATTGTGATATATACAATAAGGATTAAGGAACCTTTGGACGTGTAATAAATATATCCTGGATATAAACTCTAGATAAACTATATTAATGGCATTATATATCTTGATTTTGTAGTGTCTTGACGCCATACTTTGATGAACCTGTTCTTTTCTCCTTAAATCATCTGGAAGAGCCAAATGAAGATGGAGTGTCTATCCTCTTTTACTTGCAAAAGATATTTCCAGGTTTCCCCATTTCCTCTAGATATTTGTCAAAACACAGCTTATTTTGTTGTATCAAGATAGTGAACAACAATGGTTGCTGTGACTGTAGCATGCCACCTTGCAATGCAAGAGCCCGTTGGGCCTGAAATGTAGTAAAGTTTATTGTATTGAAACCTAAGCTAATTAACTAATGTTTAAGTAGAAGATTGTTGTCATGAATTTAATCCGAACACTTGGTCAACTTGGCTTAGAGCCACTTAACTTAAAATCATAAACTGTAAGGCTATGGATAAAATTTGATTTTGTAATACCAATAATCAGTAACAGATCTACAAATTTTTGGCAGTAGAGGCTAGCAAGCACAGTAGAGATGGGTAGGCTTCAATTTTTCTTACAAATATACTCGTTCATCACCATTTTGTGAATTTAGTTTGAATATAATGGGAGCAATGACCAAATACTACACCGTATTTGAAAATATGTAAAATTTAGAGGGGACATAACCCCATTACCAAGAGCTTGGTCCATCCTTACTGATGATGTACTTTTTCCTCTCATACCACCAGTCTGTTCAATCTGTAGTTTAGTTTTGTACCTGATCATGATTTACTGCAGATGAATGGAAAAACTTTGTTCAACGTTTTCATTATAAAAGTGAAGAAAAACTGAGGGTAGAGAATGAAGAAGACCTTCGTTTATGGGCATCATACAGAGGCCAGACATTGACCAAAACTGGTACGAATTACTTCCTCTCCCTCCAACCTTTCTGCATTTCTGATGCACGATTTAAGGTTACATTCTGATTGTATAATTATGAATTTCCTCTAAGACTTTTCATTTATTCTCACCAATTGAAGTCCGAGGAATGATGTATATACGACAAGCATTGGAGCTACAGGCTTTTCTTGACATGGCAAAGGATGAAGGTATACTGCACACATTCATTGAAAGAGAAAGATATGATTACTTTATCTACAATGCGCTGAGATTAATATTGCCATTTCACTTCACAGAATTAATGAAAGGTTACAAGGCTGCAGAACTAGAGAGCAAGGAAAATTCAACCAGTGAGCGGTCACTGTGGACACAATGTCGATCATTAGCTGATATGAAGTTCACATATGTAGTTTCGTGTCAACAATATAGTATTCACAAGCGATCTGGTGATTCCAGGGCAAAAGAAATTTTAAAGCTTATGATCAAGTATATCTCTCAAACCAACCTCATCACTTGTTATAGATTATGCAAACACTTGGAAGCACCTACACCTCTGTAGAATAGCACATCGCCATGTCCAATATTTTTTGACACGCTTAACGGACACATTTTCGACTCTCCTCAACTGTGTTACAATAAAAGTAAAAAAAAAAAAAAATACGGTTGAGACTATTGGACACGACTTGAACATAAGTAAAGAAAGTGAATTTACATCTATTCTTGATTAAACACTTTCTAAACTCTACTATCATTAAAAAAAAATGTAGAAAATAAATTAAAATAAAACAACTTACATTATAAATGATGTAAGACTATTTTTCTAGGCTTTTCCATTAGATTTAATTAGTTCTTTTAACGATTAGAATATATGTTTCTTATTTAGAATTCTATTGTGAGGGCTGTTATAATAGGGAAACGATAGCAGCTTAGTTTTTATTATGTGTGAATTATATAAATCTTAATTTTCAATTAAGATTTTTTGCCATTTTGATTATATATCAGCCGTGTTTCCGTGTCCCATATTTTGTACATTAATCGTATCTCAGTGTTGTGTCTAGTATCTGTCAGAGTTGGTGTTCATAGACTGTAACATTCAGTGTTAATGTTACAATTGCAGGTACCCATCTCTTCGAGTTGCTTACATTGATGAGGTTGAAGAGCATACCAAAGATTCACTTCGAAAAACAGATAAGGTTTATTATTCAGCTCTAGTGAAAGCTGCATTACCGGCAAAATCAAATGATTCTTCTGAAACAGTTCAGAGTTTAGACGAGGTACTGTTTGTAGACCATTTGCGAACTTTTGATTACTGAAGTTAATATATTGAAATTGATGAAAATCCTGCACATCTTTATATTGTAAAGCCTACTTTTGAAGGCTGTGAAAGGAAAAACAAAATTCATATAAACACACGTGCAACAGACAATTTCTACATTAAAAGCATCTGGCACATCCTGTGGCATCTTTCCCGTTGAAAGGGGAAAAATAGCAAAATGATTTTCATCTATTTTTGTAATAGTTATTGTGTAAATAATCTAACAAATACTTGACTGATAGATTCTTCTCAAACATATCCATCCCTATGACATATTCTTTACAGTAGCAATGGTTTTCAATTTGTTGATTGATTATTTCTGTGCAGGTAATTTACAGGATAAAGCTTCCAGGACCTGCAATATTGGGTGAGGGGAAGCCAGAAAATCAAAACCATGCCATCATTTTCACACGTGGGGAAGGCTTGCAAACAATTGATATGAATCAGGTCTTTCCCATTATTCATTTATATATATATATATATATATATATATATATATATATATATATATATTAAGGAAGGGCATGCTAGCTTTTGAAAAAAATCAGGTTGCTAAATATGAATGTCACAGGATAACTATATGGAAGAAGCTTTCAAAATGAGGAATTTGCTGCAGGAATTTATCAAACCTGATGGTCCAAGAAAGCCAACAATACTTGGACTCCGAGAGCATATATTTACTGGCAGGTGATCTTTTGTAACAATTTCAATTTACTTGATATAACTTCTGATATACACTATGATCTAATAGTGTTTTCTGTTATCTTTATCGACCTTATGTTTCTTGCAGTGTTTCATCCCTTGCATGGTTTATGTCCAATCAAGAGCATAGTTTTGTGACAATTGGACAAAGAATGTTGGCTTCCCCCTTGAAGTGAGTTTTTCTTTTTAGTTTCAGTATTTAAATGGAGGCTTATGATGAGATGTATTGGCAGAATACTAACCCTTGTTATATTTTATCTTTCAAAGCTCGTCTTCAGTATTTTTTCATGATGCCCTCGTACATATCTTAATTACTCAAATATATGCAATTGATGAGAATCCAAGTGTGAGTTGAAATCTCATATTGGATAGAAATGAAAAAGTTGAGTAACCTACAAGTGAGTAAAACTCACAAACCTATAATGTCTTAAAGGTTTTGGGTTGAAAGTGATGTCATATTCTTATATAATTGACTCATTTCCTATTTGTAAATATCTTCTGGTGTTAGTCCCCTTGAAAATACCCCACAATAATATTGTTGAATATAGTAAAAAACTAGGTATAGGGTTAATTTCCCTTCTGTCTCAAACACACAAAGGGTAATATATTTATAATTAAGAGTCATACAAATAAATATGGTAAATACATATATTGTGACTAATAATATCTAAAATATCTAACACTCCCCCTCAAGCTGATGCATATAAATCATATGTACCAAGCTTGTTACAAATATAATCAATTCTAGGTCCCCGTAAAGACTTGGTGAAAATATCTACTAACTGTTCACTTAAGTTAACAATCTTGATCTTAATGTCTTTAGATACAATCTTTTTCTCGAATAAAATAACAGTCAACTTCAATGTGCTTGGTCCTTTCATGAAAGATAGGATTAGAGCTAATATGAAGAACAACCTGATTGTCACATATAAGTGTCATTTGAGTGACATCTTCAAATTGTAACTCTTTAAGTAATTGCTTAAGTCAAACAAGCTCACAAGTGGCTGAAGCCATAACTCTATATTCTGCTTTACACTAGATTTTGTCACAACACTTTGTTTCTTGCTCTTCCAAGAGATCAAGTTACCTCTAATAGAAACACAGTATTCAGAAGTAGATCTTCTATCAGTCAAACAAGCTCACAAGTGGCTGAGGCCATAACTCTATATTCTGCTTCTACACTAGATTTTGTCACAATACTTTGTTTCTTGCTCTTCCAAGAGATCAAGTTACCTCCAATAGAAACACAGTATTCAGAAGAAGATCCTTCCCAGTCAGCATATGAATAACAAACAACTTTAGCTTGGTTACTGTGATCATATAATAACCCTCTTCCAGGAGATCCTTTAATGTACTTTAATATACGGATGACTTCATTCCAATGATCTGCTCATGGAGAATTAAGAAATTGACTCACCACACTAACTGCAAAGAAAATGTCAGGACGAGTAACAGTAAGATAGTTTAATTTTCCGACTAATCTTTTGTACTTCTCAGGATCTGAGAGAGGCTCTCCCTGATTAGATAGGAGTTTGGTATTGGAATCCATGAGTGTGTCAACAGATTTTGAATTCATTAACTCAGTTTCTTCTAAAATATCTAATGCATATTTTCTCTGAGATATAACAATACCATTATTGGATTGTGTTACCTCAATCCCCAAGAAATATTTAAGTTTGCCAAGATCTTTGGTCTGAAAGTGGTGATAAAGGTGTTGCTTCATTTGTGAGATGGCATGATAATCACTCCTTGTAAAAACAATATCATCAACATATATTATTAAATAGATACACCTAACACTTGAGTGACGATAAAACACTAACTGATCTGCCTCACTGCGAGTCATACCAAACTGTTGAACAACACTGCTAAATTTTCCAAACCAGACTCTAGGAGACTGTTTTAGGCCATATAAAGATTTGTGAAGACGACATATCAATCCAAAAGACTCCCCCTGAGCAACAAAGCCTGAAGGTTGCTCCATATAAATTTCTTCCTGCAAATCTCCATTAAGAAAAATATATTTGGCATCCAGTTGGTAAAGAGACCATTGTTGAAGAGCAGCCATGACTATGAATAAGCGAACAAAAACCATCTTGGCCACCGGAGAAAAGGTGTCATCATAGTCCAAACCAAAAATTTGTGTGTAGCTTTTGGTCAAAAGACGATAACTTTGAGACGAATAGTACCATTAGGACCAACTTTGATAGCAAACACCCACCTGCAACCAACAACAGATTTCCCAGACAGTAATGGGATGAGTTCCCAAGTTCCACTATTTTGAAGAACACTCATTTTATCAAGCATGGTTTGACGTCAACCACGATGGGTTAAGGCATCACCTACGTATTTGGAAATTGACACAAGAAATGAAAGACAGGTATAAAAAGGTAGAGATAATTTATGGTAACTCAAACCAGTATAATGAGGAAAATGATTATGAGTAGAAAGTATACCTTTATGGAGGGCAATTGGAAGGTCAAACTCAATTGTCGGAGCCGGAGGAGACAAAGGATTTGGCAGTAGATGTGAGTCATTTGGTGGTGGTGGTGGAGGAGAATCCAAAGGTGGGCTAATAGGAGAATCACACACAATAGAGAAGGACACTTAAAGTAAAAGGAAGACTCATTAAAGGTGACATATTTAGAAATCAAATAACGGTTAAGAGAAAGAGAGAAACACTTATATCCTTTTTATGATAGAGTAAATTCTAAAAAAACACATTTGTGTGATTTAGGAGATAACTTATCAAGACCAGGACTAAATTTATGAACAAAACATGTAGATCCAACAACTTTAAGAGGTAAGGGATGCAGGGGTTTAAGAGGAAATAAAAGAGAATGAGGAATTTTGTTATTTAGAACCAAAGATGGCATGCGATTGATAAGATAACATGTAGTAAGAATAGCATCACCCCAAAAATGTTTAGGAATCTCACCATGAATTAAAGGAGTACGAATTGTTTCAACAAGATGTCTATTCTTGCGCCAACCACCTTATTTTGTTGAGGTGTATAAGCACATGAAGTTTGATGAAGAATGCCATGAGAAGCCATAAAATGTTTAAAAGAATGAGAAAGGTATTCACAACTATTATGACTTCCCAAAATTCGAATAGAAATCTCAAATTGAGTTTTAATTTCATTAAGAAAAGATTAGAATATAGAAAACAACTTAGAACGATTTTTCATTAAAAACAACTAAGTACTTCTAGAATGATCATCAATAAAGATAACAAAATACTAAAAACCTAAATTAGACTTAATACGACTAGGTCCCCAAATGTCAGAGTGAACTAATACAAAAGGGGACAAAGCACGTTGTGAGACACTACGAGGAAATGAACTACAACTATGTTTCCCTTATTGACATGACTCACATAATAAACTTGATAAATTGGGCAACAAGGTGCTGCAATTTGACAAGACAGGGGTGACCTAGTTGAGCATGGAGGAGAGATGGAGACTCCATAACTGTACCAACATGTGTAGAAGGGGAGAGATGATAAAGACCATGAGACTCACATTCAGTGTCAATCATTTATCTCGAATTCTGGTCCTGTAAACAAACAAAATCTTTGGTAAAAGAAATAACACAATTAAGAAAATGGGTTGGATGACTAATAGATAATAAGTTAAAGGGAGACCTAGGGATATAAAGAACATTATCAATGGATAAAGATGAAAAAATTTTAACAGTACATGAGGCAAAACCTTAGACCTATTAGTCATTGTAATTGAAGGTAAATTATTCGGAGAGGATAAAGAAGAAAACAAAGATTTGTTCCTAATAATATGATTTGTGGCGCCTGAGTCAAGAATCCAAGGTCCAATAAAAGGAGATTGAGTTAGGTTAACAAAAGATATACCTGTGAGTGCAACAAAAATAGTGGAACTAGAGTTCTGACGAGCTTCATATCATTTGAAAAATTCGTTGAAAATAGCATATTTGGTTACGGTATAAGATGACATAGGATCCATAGTAGATGATTGTGAGGTAGCAGAAGAAGCCATGGAGGAAGAGAGAGAAAAACCCTAAAAACTTTAAATAGCACGTGGAGACTCCAATCACAACGATCTCAATGGCGCGGTAATTGCCTAGTTGAGATAAGCAGAACAGTGTGGTCGTCAGTCTGAATTGTAACTTGGGCGGCGACAATGGCTCCGGCGATGGTGGCGGCTCCGATAGCGGAGGCGGTGGCGGCAAGTGCAGGGGCAGTAGCGCTGTCAGTGAAAAAAAAAAAGAGAACTTAAGCTCTAGATACCATGTTGAATATAGTGAAAAACTTGGTATAGGGTTAATTTCCCTTGTGTCTTAAATACACATAGGGTAATATATTTATAATTAAGAGTGATACAAAGTGTGGGAAATCAAATAGTATTTTAGGAAAGAATAAATTAGGAAATTTGTAATCTTTACAGATTTGAACAATTAGGAACAATCCCATAAATCAAGGGATCCTAGAATAAAATAGAGTTATTATATTTCCTAAAATAGCTTAGGTCTCCTATATATATCTTGTATGATCTCTTTGCGTTAAAATAATAAAATAAGATTTCATTTAATCTAATTTTCCAGATGGTATCATAGCTTCTGATCTAGAAAGTTCTGTCTGCGCACTATTAACCCTAAGACGATTTGTTGCTACATTTTTCTTAACCCTAAGACAGCAGCCTACATTGCTGTTGCATCGCACCTTCTTGCTATAATGTCAAGGGAAAAGGAAGTTGTCAACCCAACCCCAAAAACGAGGAATATTCAGTCCCAGCAATCTGGAGAACTGCAGAATATTCATTCTGCATATAAACTAAATGGAAGAAATTATTTGAAGTGGGCCCAACTTGTTCGTACAGTGTTGAATAGAAAGGGGGTAGCCGAACAGAAGAAAGGAGGATCAGTAAATGTGGAGAAGAAAGGTGATGGTCTCTGGTGTACCTACTGCAATAAGCCTCGTCATACCCGAGAGAAGTGCTGGAAGTTACATGGGAAGCTTTTAAATCGAGATCAAGAAGGGGGACACAGAGGAGGCTCCTTTAGGAAAGAATGACAAGTTTATGTTGCTGCTGAAACAAATGAAGGAAATAATCCAGAAGTTGCTGCCCATCTTAACCAAGAGGAGATAGAAAGGGTGAGAACCTTTCTTAGTAAGCTGGAAAAACCTACAAGTGTGTGTTCTTTGGCATACTCAGGTAAGTTTTCACTTTCTTTTCGATTAAATGTCTCAGATACACCTTTTAACCATTATTGGATATTGGACTCTAGAGCCACAGACCACATGACACCATTACCCAAACACTTCTCCACATATTCCCCATGTCCCAGCAACAAGAAAATTGCCACAGCAGATGGAACCCTTATAACTGTAGCTGGTCAAGGAAATATCCAAATCAATCCTTTAATAACCTTAAAAGATGTTCTCCATGTCCCAAAGTTGTCCACCAACCTAGTGTCTATACAAAAACTTATAAAGGATTTGTCATGTAAAGTTTTTTTCAACGATCATTGTGTATTTTAGGACAAAGATTCAGGGAGGATGATTGGACATGCTAGAGAATGGAATGACTTTTATTATCTCGAAGATCCAAGTCTGTCCAACAAGAACAAAATCTCTCACTCCTTCATATCTGAATCCTTGATGACCAATAGAGAAAAAATTATGCTTTATCATTGTCGATTGGGACATCCCTCTTTTGGAGTGATCAAAATAATGTTTCCCTCTCTGTTACCAAGTTAGATGTTGAGAGTCTTCATTGTGAGATGTGTGAACTTGCTAAGCACAAGCGTGTAAGTAATAAATTAGAAATTTCCTTTTTTATCTTGTTCATACTGATGTATGGGGACCTTCTAATGTTCCAAATGTGTCTGGTGCTCGATGGTTTGTTTATAGATGACTGTACAAGGGTCACTTGGGTTTTCCTACCCATAAAACCTTCCTATTAAACCTAAACATTGTACTTCTACCTAATATCCTATCTGAGGCATTGTCTGACAGAAAATAGAGGCAAGCCATGGATGTAAAGATGGAGGCATTGGATAAGAACAACACCTGGGAGTTAGTCACCTTACCAATAGGAAAGAGGTCAGTTTGATGTAAGTGGGTCTATACAGTGAAATACAAGGCTGATGGATCAATTGAGAGATATAAGACAAGACTAGTTGTCAAAGGGTTCATCCAAACCTATGGAGTTGATTATTTGGAGACCTTTGCTCCGGTTGCCAAAATGAACACAGTTAAGGTGATATTGTCCCTTGCTGCCAATTATGGTTGGAACTTGGAACAATTTGATGTTAAGAATGCTTTCCTACATGGAGACCTTGAAGAAGAAATATATATGGAGATACCTCCGGGATATGGTAGAGATGTTGTTGCCAACACTGTTTGCAAGTTGAAAAAGGCATTATATGGGTTAAAACAGTCCCCCCGTGCATGGTTTGGCAGGTTTACTAAAGTTATGACAGGTCTGGATTACAAACAAAGCCAAGGGGACCATACTTTGTTCTTTAAACATTCTACGTCAGGGGGAGTAACAATATTATTGGTGTATGTGGATGACATAATATTAACTGGAGATAATAAAGAAGAACAACAATTGTTGAGTCAATGCTTAGGCAAGGAATTTGAGATCAAGACCTTGGAAAAACTAAAATATTTTTTTTGGGAATTGAAGTTGCTCACTCCAAGAAAGGGATATTTATATCCCAACAGAAATACATCACTGATTTGCTCAAGGAAACTGGCAAGGCAGCTTGCAAACCTGCTAGCACCCCATTAGAACCAAACCTAAAGCTTGAAAATGCAGAGGATGTTGCTGTTGAAAAAGATATGTATCAGTGATTAGTGGGCAGACTTATATATTTGTCGCATACCAAGCCAGATATTGCCTATGCAGTGAGTTTAATTAGCCAATTTATGCATAACCCAAAGGAGACCCATTTATAAGCAGCCCACAGAATTTTACAGTACCTTAAAGGAACTTCAGGAAGAGGGATTCTATTCAAAAGGAATGGTAATGTGAAGCTTGAAGCCTATACTGATGCTGATTATGCAGGGTCAATTGTGGATAAAGGTCAACTACAAGATATTGCACCTTTCTTGGAGGAAATCTTGTGGCTTGGAGAAGCAAAAAGCAGGGTGTAGTTACTCGGTCCAGTGCTGAATTGGAATTCCGAGCTATGACACAAGGTATATGTGAGTTGCTATGGCTTAAAATCATCTTAGAAGATTTGAGGATAAAATGGGAAGAACCTATGAAGTTCTATTATGATAATAAGTCAGCATAGCCCACAACCTAGTGCAGTATGATAGAACAAAACATATTGAAGTAGACAGACACTTCATCAAAGAAAAGCTTGATAGTGGCTTGATATGCACTCCATATGTGTCATCTCAAGACCAAATTGCAGATATTCTTACCAAGGGACTGAGCTGCCACAATTTTGAGAAGATTGTATCTAGGGATGGCAAAACGGGCTAGGCCCGGCAGCCCGCCATAATATGGCGGGGGCGGGTTGGTGTTTTCAGCCCACCAGCCCGCTTTGGCCCAACCCGCCAGGCCTGTCAACCCGGCGGGCCAACCCGCGGACGGGCGGGCCAGCTGCGGCCCGCCTAATTAATAAAAAAATAATTTTTTATTGTAATAAAATTAATTATAAAGATAATATATAAAGTTAAAATTTTTAAAAAGAGAATTAAAAAAGTTTCACTCTCACAGCAAATATTCTCCTTACTGAAACACAACATTCTCTCATGTTCTCCTTGTTCATCCTAAGCACCGATTATTTTTATCCTTATGACTTGAATTAAAGGTATAAGAATTACTCAACCAAGAATAATGTGAAGTTTTATCAAATAAAAAAGATATAAGTATTTGAATTTTTCAATATAAAAAATATAAATTTTATAAGTTTTAACGTTTTATATATATATATATATATATATATATATATATTTGTTATTATTTATTATTATTTATTATTATGTAAATTTGATTATTGTTCTAAATTATAATTTCTTAAAACAATGAATTGATTTATATTATTAAATTGAAATAATATATATATATATATATATATATATATATATTGAATTATTGGCAAACAAATAATAATTTTATTATTAAATTTATTAAAAAAAAATTTAAAAATAAATTATTTTTTTCTAAATTATGGCGGGCCAGCCCGCCAACCTGTCCCTTGGCGGGACGGGCCAAGGTTTATAGCCGTCTCGTCCCGCCCGCCCGCCCCGCTTTTGGCGGGCCAAAGGCGGGGCGGGTTGGCCCATTTTGCCATCCTTAATTGTATCTAAGCTGGGAATGAAAAACACCTATTCCCCAGCTTGAGAGGGAGTGTGGGAAATCAAATAGTATTTTAGGAAAGAATAAATTAGGAAATTTGTAATTTGTACATATTTGAACAATTAGAAACAATCCCATAAATCAAGGGATCTTAGAATAAAATAGAGTTATTATATTTCTTAAAATAACTTAGGTCTCCTGTATATATCTTGTCTGATCTCTTTGTATTAAAATAATAAAATAAGATTTCATTTAATCTAATTTTTCAGGCAAAGAAATATGGTAAATACATATATTGTGACTAATAATATCTAAAATATCTAACAAATATGATCTCCAAAACTCTGCTAGTGCTTTTAACAGCAAACTTGTTACCTTTCTCATATAGCCCTTCAATACATAAATGAGTATGCTATCTAGTCTAACTGCGATGCCTTTTGCAAACCTCTCAAATGTTTTTGTAACCCTCAGGTTGAATTCTAGCATGTATAATTAGGCCTCATCTTTAGTGTTTAGCCTATCTTATATTAAAAATGGATTTCAGAGAAAAACAAAATAAAACACCTTTTAGCAATAGGAGTCTAGTTCTCATAATCATAATCAAAGTTACTCAAATGTAGAAATGCAAAGAATATAAATATTAGTTATATTTTCCTACTTTTTTCAGATATATTCTATGTTTCTTTGTTACAGTCGGTCAAAGTGCTGTGTTACAATTCAGATGTTATTCAATTGAAATTGTAGTCTACATCTCTCCAATCCTGTGTCAATTATTGTTTGATGGTATCAGTAATGTTATTGTTCCTTTCATTCAGAGTGCGGTTCCATTATGGCCATCCAGATGTGTTTGATAGACTTTTCCACCTGACAAGAGGGGGTGTAAGCAAGGCTTCTAAGGTCATCAACTTGAGTGAGGATATATTTGCAGGCATGTATTCTAGTTCTCTTCCTGGATCATGTATGTAACTTGTTTCTGTTTCTTTCAAAGAGTTATCTAATAGTAAAAGGTTCTTTATGATGTGCAGGTTTCAATTCTACATTACGTGAAGGAAATGTCACACATCATGAGTACATACAAGTTGGTAAAGGAAGGGATGTGGGTCTTAATCAAATATCAATGTTTGAAGCAAAAATCGCTGCTGGGAATGGTGAGCAGACAATGAGTAGAGACATATACAGGCTTGGACACCGTTTTGATTTCTTCCGAATGCTATCTTGCTATTTCACTACCATTGGCTTCTATTTCAGTACCCTGGTATACATGAACCTACCTTACTTATAGCATATATGAATTTGATCTGTAGTAAACACTGACTTTGATTTTGACAGATGACTGTCCTCACAGTTTATGTATTCCTTTATGGACGCCTCTATCTTGCCCTTAGTGGACTTGAAGAAGCTTTGAACAAACAGAAAGCTATTCAAGACAACAAAGCGCTTCAAGTAGCTCTTGCTTCTCAGTCAGTTGTGCAAATTGGATTTTTGTTGGCATTGCCAATGTTGATGGAAATTGGCTTGGAGAGGGGATTTCGTCAGGCATTAAGTGAATTTGTACTTATGCAGTTACAGTTGGCTCCTGTATTTTTCACATTTTCTCTTGGAACAAAAACACACTATTATGGAAGGACATTGCTTCATGGAGGTGCACAGTACAGAGGCACCGGTCGTGATTTTGTGGTGTTTCATGCCAAATTTGCTGATAACTACAGGCTCTATTCTCGCAGCCATTTTGTTAAGGGGATTGAATTGGTGATTCTGCTTGTGGTCTACCATATATTTGGCCATGCATACAGAGGAGTGGTTGCCTATATTTTCATTACCATAACCATGTGGTTCATGGTAGGGACATGGCTTTTTGCTCCCTTCCTTTTCAATCCATCAGGCTTTGAGTGGCAGAAGATAGTTGATGACTGGACAGATTGGCATAAATGGATAAGCAACCATGGAGGAATTGGTGTATCTCCCGATAAAAGTTGGGAATCCTGGTGGGAAAAGGAACATGAGCATCTCCGGTACTCAGGAAAGCGTGGTATTGCTACTGAGATCATATTAGCCCTCCGTTTTTTCCTATATCAATATGGCCTTGTATATCACCTGTCAATTACTGATAAGACTCAAAGTGTTCTGGTAAGTTCTTTCTTACCCTGCTCTCCTAAGGAGTACTCCTTTTTTGCCTGCATATAATCTCTCCCTTATTCCTAGCTACTAGAATTTCAGTTTAATTGTTGTTACTATTGGCTCACAGGTTTATGGTGTTTCATGGATGATAATCTTTCTAATATTGGGCTTAATGAAGGTGAGATTTCACATTATTATATTCTCTATCGTTAAGATTTGGTGTAATCATTTTTCAGGGATGCTGCTGAGTGCTCTGCATGCAAACTGGCTGAAAAATGTTTATTTTAGTTTATGAACACCCCATTAATGAGTTTTAGTTATTATGTGACTTAAAAAATAACAAATAGTTATATGGTAAAACCAAGATTCACCGCGAGAAGTCTTAACTCTGCATGACAAAAATAATTGAGACACTTCTACTTTTGCGACCTGTGTTTGGTTCAGTTAATGTTTGACCATGTAGAAGTATTAACCGCATTACTAAAATAAATTGACACTTATTTTGGCCTCCTGTGTTTGGTTCAATTAAATATTAAAAGCCCATCTTTTGGTTTAACTTCTAAGTACAATCTCTATGCTTTCTTTACCATAGGTGCGTCTTTTCTCACTGCAAAATGACTAATAAACTTGAGATGAAGAGAACTGTTATCCACACTCGTTTTCTCTTACACCCCTTACTCATCCCTTTCTTAATATTGAATTTTGCAGGGTATATCTGTTGGCAGACGACGCCTCAGTGCAGACTTCCAACTTTTATTTCGATTGATTGAGGGTTCAATTTTCTTAACATTTCTTACCATCTTCATAATTTTAATAGCAGTTGCTGGTATGACAATTAAGGACATAATAGTCTGCATCCTAGCAGTCATGCCAACTGGCTGGGGGTTGCTGCTGGTCAGTAAATACTTTTTTCTTTCTTTACTCACATGTTCTTTCAAGTCAATATATAATTTGATCCATGTCAAAGCTCTTAATCAGGGCAATGCATGTTGTTGCCACTCTTACCAAAATCATTCCTTAATGTTGCTACAAGCTAGAAATTTCATTGTGAAAATATAAAAATGGGACACCACAATATCGCTTCTCATAATCAAGTTTGAGCATATATATATACTAATTACATTTTCTTTGTCATTTGTTTTTGCTCTCTACAAAGATTGCACAAGCTTGTAAGCCTGTCATTGACAAAACTGGGTTCTGGGGGTCGATTCGAGCACTTGCTCGTGGATATGAAGTAATAATGGGCTTGCTTCTCTTCACACCAGTTGCTTTCTTGGCATGGTTCCCTTTTGTTTCAGAGTTTCAAACTCGCATGCTTTTCAACCAAGCTTTCAGTAGAGGTTTACAGATTTCTCGTATTCTTGGTGGACAAAGAAGTGATCGCTCCTCCAACCACAAAGAGTGATAGAGCCTCATTTCATCTATTATCTTTTATCAAACGTTTCAACCATTTTTGGTTACATTATTTTAAGAGTTTTGACTGCATGTCATATTCTTTAAATAATGTAACCACACAATATTGGATGATAATGATTAATGAAGGATAATATGATATTTTTTTGTACATTTCTATATTTATACTTGCTTTGTAAATGAGGTTTTACAACCTATTCAGACGTAGAACATTGTACATACATGCTACAGCATGGATTACAGTTTGAAAGTTGTATCAGCAAAAACAAGGTTCTCTAATCTGTAAAGTTTACTAGGTTTTGTAATATCTATACCCACTTTTTAAGTACTCATTATTTTCCTTTTGTTTATAGGAAAATAATAAGACAATCAATTACGAAAAGATTGTAGAAATCTAATCTAAAATCCTAACTTAAAAGTTATGTGAGGAACAATAACTAAATATAATGAGTTATTAGGATTATGTAGAAACAATAATAAAAAAAAAAAACCTGTTCAAGGAAAACTTCTGAATTTTCAAATATCATTAATTTTGTATAATATATATGAAAACTAATGTGTTTGAATTTTTTAGAGATGGAGGGGTCACAGGTATATCTAATTTGGTGGCTTGTCAGGTATTTTTGAAGACAAAACCGTTGTTTTGAATTAATGGCTTTTCTCGCAGTCCAATCTTGTTGAAATAATGGGACCTATTCGTGTTTATGATAAATGATAACATAGGTTAGAAAGTTCCTCAATATTCGTTGTAGAATCATTTCAAAATATTCACATCGATTTTTAATATCTTCTATTTAGATGGTATAATCTGATAAGAGATCCCATATTTCTTATATTTATAGAAAAGGGATCATTGCGTTCATAAACTTGTGTGCTTTGATGTAAGAGAAAAATATAATTAGTGATAAGTAGTGTTTTTTTTATTTATTTTATGTTTATGTATATAATATAATATTATATATTTAATTTATAGATTGAATTTTTTTCACCTCTAATCTTTTTCTTTAAGTTGTATTACTAGTCTTAAGATGATCTTAAAGGATGTATCAATGTAATTTAATGAGGATCTATTTCTAGAAATATTTTTTAAAAAGTTATAATAATTTCAAACACTAGAAAAAAATTATAAAAAACATTTTATTGAATTATATTATAGAATCATTTGCATAAAAAACATTTTATTATTATTATTTAGGTATAGGTTTGTTGGCTATAGACACTCATAATATCATTAAATTCAATTTTAATTTCTATAAAAACTTAATACATTTTTAGTTATCAAAAGTGATAATTTTTAGTTCTCATTAAGAATTAAAAACAGATATTTGTGTAAGAAAATGAAAACTAAAAGCATAGTGAACTTTTACAGAAAGATATTTCAAAGAACTAAAAAATATATTTTACGTACATCTTAGGCATCTCATTTATGAAGAGCAAGATGGAGTAAATTAATGGAAGTGTGATGAATGGTGAAAAATGAAGTTGAATAAATGCATCATGCACTTGAACCACCATATGAGTATCATGCATTGCTTGCGCCAAATTTAATGGTATGAAACTTTAGACAATCTCCATTGTTGTTCACACTCTCTACTTGGTTTGAAATAATGTTTGGTCGTACCAACCAAAAGTATATATATAATTCCATGATGTCTTTGAGTTTAAGAAAATTTCCAATCAATCAAATTTAATTATTCAAAACTTTGTTTTGAAGCATTTGGTGTCATCCTCATTCCTATCTCAAAAGTTCAAAAAGAGAAAGAAAAGAATATTTGTGACTCATATCACCAATGAAGTTGAAATGATTTTATAGTAATTGATTCAACAGTGACTCATATCACAAATACTAAATTCAAAATCTACTCACACTATCACCTTAGCGTAAGATCCACCATGCCATGTTTATAAATAGAATGTATATGGTATTAATAAAGGTTTATTAATTTAAATGATATTTTAATATTTGTTATTTAAATAGATTCATGCATGTATTAAACATATAAGAGTGCCTCTAGTGGTTATTTTTTCTTTATTTCTTATGTTAAAAACAATGTTTTTTTTTTCTGAAGAAATTTATATTAAAATAAATCTATGCAGTGTTCTGAAACTTTTTTTCCTTTAAATGAGATCATTATCCAAGAAATTGTGTTTATTTTTATTTTTTATATAAAATTTGTTTCAAATGACTATATTAATTACCATATACAATTTTTAAATTTTTAATGTATAAAAAAAATCTAAATTAGTTTCTCTAATAATAAATGTCTTAACTCAACAATAAAATCATAAAATATTTATTTAATCCATATATAAATAACATAAAACTAAATATTTAAAAATAGTGATCAAATTAATAATAAAATGATTTTAAAATGTATTTTGCATATTAATTATTTATTATAAATTCATCATCTACCTCTTCATTTTATATATTTAATGTGTATAAATTGAGTGAAAGAAATAAGATAATGAATATATTTATATAAGGATAAAATATTGTAATTATAAAAAATAATAGAGATATTTATCTTCGAATGTTAAAATATTCACTTAAAATAAAATATTCACTTAACATAAGATTATATTCGAATATTGTAAAGATTTTGGGTATGATCATTGTACTTAAATATTAATATTCCAATATTATGTTATAATTAATATATTTGAATATTATCGAGGTATTCAAATATTATTATTCAAATTTTATGTTATAATTAATATATTCGAATATTATCGATATATTTTATTATAGTTTATATATTCGAATATTAATATTGTTGAAATATTTTATTTAAATATCTTATTAATTATGTAGTTTAACTATTTTTCGAGACTAAGTGGATAAATACTAAAAGAGGAATGAATAAAAAATTCTGTTCATTCAAGAGTGACTTGAAAATGCAGACTAATTTTAAGGGTTAAATTAAATTAGTATCATGTTGCAATGTGAAAGAGGATTAAAATGATATTTTTGACAGTTAATACGATATTTTATAACTTTAGAAATTGAATATATTAATACTTATGAACCAATTTAATGAGAATATATTTTTGAAATAGGAACTGGAAGCGTATTGACTACTTCAAAAGGTGGTAGAAGCGTCCAATACAATGCCGAATTCTTTGAAGCAATCAAGTGTGAAGGTTTTGCCGTCCACGGCCCGCTTCTACGATGTGGGACATGGCATAGAAAAAAAGATGTAATTTAAGGCCAAAATACAGTGAAAAATAAAAGTCCTCGACTTTCACAACCTGTTCCTACTATTCAACCGGGTGGCACGCATTTGAAGACACTTATCTTATTATCACCAAAAGACAACAAAAGTGGAAAAATGAATGCATGCATGTTCACTTCATAACCCAACGCTGACGTTAAGACTTATCTGGTTATCTATCTTGAGTGAGTCTTTGATTATCATTCCAATTCCACCCCATTACAAAACCCATTTTCGGGTCTAAATTTTTATTTCTGAAAATTGGCACTTCATTGTCACTCTTTCATTTGGGGTTGGAAGAACCCATTGGAGTGATCTAAAGAATGATGAGGACGTTTTACTAGTTAATAAATGGTGAATTCACCCCATTGGTCACCAAATTCAAAAGGGTAACCAGAATAAGTTGCTCTTAAAATCTCAACCTTTGCCATGGCTTTAAATAATCTAATAAATTTAGAAATTTTGGCTCTTAAGACGCGCTTTCTTTATCCCGCGCAAGGAAGTTGACTTTGGTAAGAATAAAGAGAAACCAGCCAACTACTTTCAGCTCTATTAAAGAGAAAAATATGAAATTTCAAAACAAATAATATTTTAAATAAAATAACTAAGCTTAATAATACTTACTTTATTCATATTTCTATCATTCATGTTTTATACAACAGTCATTTGACACAGGAGAATAATGGTGCTTGATTCATTGGATTCCAATCCATGTAGATTATTTGGTTTAATATTATTTTTTTAAATTTCTTTTGTTATTTTTTAACAATGTAGAATCATTATAAAATAGAAATTCAAAGACTAAAACATAAAATTAATGACAGATACATATTAAAATATAAAACTTTTAAATATAATACCTAATATGAAAACTTAACTGGATTTTTTAGAGTTTAATGTCTCTGCAACATAAAATGTTTTACACAATCAGTTAATCACTGTCAAAATAATTATAGTTAAAGTTCTCTACATTACACTCTATTACAAAGAGCATACTAGATTCTCTTTTGTTTCGAAATACACAAATGCGTGTGTGGTTTGTGAAAATAAGAATTAAATATTTTAACCAAAATTAAATATAATTTTTTTTTTAAACTTAACTGATGAGTGTTCTGTGAAATTTTATAAATTAAAAAGAACATAATTAATTTCAGAGCTTAATTTATTACTATAAATAAAAATTTGTGTAAGAATTTCATCTTCTTAATTAAATTTATAGATTTAGAATTTAGGGTGTAGAATTTTTTTTACCTAAAATTCTTGTAGGCTTTCATTTTTATCATATTAGTTAGTGTCGTGCAGCCAATGTAAGCACAAACACCAAGGAAAAAAAAAAAAAAAGCAAGAAAACAGAGAGAGAACAGAGTGACTTAGAGGGGGACATGAAAGTGAGTCAATTCAGTTTTGAATTCCAACCGCTCCACCCATCTTGATTCCTTCACCAAATCCCACACACACTTTCAAAATCCCATTTTTTAAAAGCCCTCCTCTCTTGCAATACCATACCATCCCATGTCTAGTTTTCCCACAATCTCATCGTTTTTCAGTTGCTTAATCTCTGTCATTTGATCGTATCACACACACACATACCCTTTGCTTCAATTCCAATCCTTCAACCATAATCATTCACTCACTGCTCTTCAGCAAAACCATTCATTCCTATTTACTACCGTCCATTCTCTGTTTTTCCCTGTTCATCCATCATCCAATTCAATTCTATTCATTCAATTCAACCCCGCAGAGGCGTTGAATTCAACACCCATCTCCCTCCCCTCCCGGGTTCTCCAAAAGCCGCAATCTTGGGAGGAATTGAGTCATGGGGGTTCAGAAAGACAGGGTGAAATTCAACGTGGGTGGCAGGGTGATGGAAACAACCGCAACGACCCTCGCCAATGCAGGGCGCAATTCGATGTTCGGGGCAATGTTCGACGACAGTTGGAACCTGATACTACAATCAAACAAGGAGGGCGAGAGATTCCTCGATCGCAACCCGGATTGCTTCGGGGTTCTGCTCGATCTGCTCCGAACTGGGGAACTCCACATCCCAGCCAACATCCCGGAGAAGCTCCTCTACAGGGAGGCCCTCTACTACGGCCTCTTGGACCACGTGCGCGCCGCCAAGTGGGGCCCATTTGACGGCAACAGGTTAAGGTTGTCGCGGTCTCTGCAGGGCCAGGCCCCGGGTGACGGAACAGCCATTCGGGCAGGCCCCGATGGTGGCTGCTGCGTTGCGCATGGCAGCATGGTTCATGTGTATGATTGGATGTTGGATGAACACCCTCCTCTTAACCTCGATTACCAGAGGGTTAATGATGTTGGGTGGGTTGACTCCGACAACGTTGTCATCGGAGTGAGCGAACGCCTCGGGAGGGGAGATGGTGGGATGGGACTGTTCAGTTCACACAGCGGGGAGCTTAGGTATAAGTTTCAGGTTTGTCACGAGAATCAAGTGAAGAGTTACACTGCTGGGGCTTTGAGTTTTAGTTCGGATTACAAGATATTTTCTAGTTGTAAGGGGAGGAGTAATGAGTATGGGGTAGGGGTTTGGGACCAGGTAACTGGGAAGCAGATTGACTTTTTCTACGAGCCTTTGGGGTGGTCTCTTGGGGATGCTGATAAGCTTCAGTGGTTGGAAGGGAGTAATTGTTTGTTGGTGGCTACTATGTTTCCGAGGAAGGACAACTGTTACATTAGTCTATTAGATTTCAGGGAGAAGAAAATGGTGTGGTGTTGGTCTGATATGGGGGCTCCTTTTGCCGTGGATGAGAAACGGGTGAGGGATGCTATTGCCATGGAGGATAATAGTTCCATTTGTGTGGTGAATGAGTTTGAGGATTTGGGGTTCATGGATTTGAGAAGTTCTGCTGCCACGAGTATTAGGTGGAGCTCCAGAAGTAGGTTGATGAAGGGGAAGATGCCGGAGGAACCCTGCTATCCGAAACTGGCACTCCATGGGGGACAGCTTTTTTCCTCCATGAATGATTGCATTTCGGTGTTCTGTGGCCCCGAATGGGTTTTGACCTCTAGGCTCAGACGAAGCTATGGGGGTTCAATATGTGACTTTTCCATTGGAGGGGACAGGCTTTTCGCGCTTCACAGTGAGGAGAATGTGTTTGATATTTGGGAGACTCCAACACCACCAATTATATGATTTAGATTTAGATCTACTTTTAGTTTTAGTTTATGGTTACTTTTCCTTGGTCTGCTATAAAACCATACAACTTCTGGTTTTCTATATAGTGTTGAGTTTTAAACTTGTATATTCGAGATTGAGGAGTAGTTTGTAACTTGTGATACATTTAGGTTTAGGTGTGATGGGATATGTGAATATCTACAGAGAAAGATGATACATATGGATTTCATACTTCACTTCACTTAAAGTCTCTTGCAGATTCTAAATTGGACCATCCTCCTTATTCTGTCTCTTTTTTGCTTTTTGAAAGGACATACCCTCATCCTGAAGGGTAAAGTGACTGTCTGACCTTCAAAATGATGAAGGGAATCATGCTAGTGTAGTCCCTTCCCATGTGTGAGCTATTGTAAGCTGTAACACTGCACCTTGGCTTGAATGGAATGGCTTGTAACCAATTATGGTTGAATGTGAACTTTTCATTAGACCAAAAGAAAATGTGTACTTCTTTTTTATATACTTAAATTTCAGCAATATAACCTAAATAACAAAACATTGTCATAGACTGAATCCACTGTGCAACACTCCACGTGCTTTTATATCCCTCAGACAACTTTACAACATGATTCTTATTCCAACGTCATAACAAGAACCCCACTGTTCAGTGGCTTGACATTGGATAATCCGAAAGTTGGTAACACCAATAACCCTAATAAATGTCAACTTTGAGAGCAGCAAGTAAATTTCTCGCTATACGTGATATGAAAATTTTAACCATTTTAAACAATGTCGAAAATGTAAAAACAAAATTAATTAATACATAGAAAAATTCATGAGAAAAAGTGCAACTATACCTGATTGAGCTTCGCTTCAAAAATGTAATGGACGAGAATCTCTAGGGGCAAGTTCGTGGAAAGCAACATCATTTTGCTCTTTATCGTACACATGACACACTCTCCTGATTCTCTTTCATCGATCTCAATTCCAATTAGCCTCATTCAGACACTGTCGAACCATCGCAAACAAAACAAATTAGAAATAATAGCAACGATGATATTTTCTTCGAGTGATTGATTATTGGAATAAACAAAACTTCCAAATCTTTTTCTTGGACTACATCTACGATAAGTTTCAGTGGCAAAGAAATTTTCTAAAAAAATCATTTTTTAAAAAAAGAGAAAGTAAAAAGAGTCATTACTTGTTAATTAAGATAACAATTTTTCTTCCAGGGATTTATGGGCTGCTCTTAATTTAAACTTGTTTGTTTATAATGTTATTCTTTATTTATTTTAAAAAATATATAAAAAATTATAATATCATATTATATTTTTATCTCTTATCTATTTATTTTAATGAAATATTATAAAAAATATTTTTGTTTAGTTTTTATTTAATTTTTATAGTAAACTAAAATTATGGAATAAAAATTATAATATTTCAGAAAAAGCTTTAATTTCCCTTAGTGGCCGTAAAAATATAGAAAAATAGAGAGACCACAAATTAAAAAAAATATTAATTGTCTAGTAAAGTAAAATATATGAGAAATAAGAGTACTTCTTTAAAAGTGGTATAATTTGATTAGTTTAATAAAGAAAAATTATTTGAATAATAATATTCTCATTATTACATCACATAAAATTCCCTCCGATAAATTTTTCAGGAACACGAACAAAATAAAACATGACATGAAAACGAAAAGAACAAGACACCATGAGATACAAAGATTTGTACTTTATTAAACAATTAATATTCATTTTTTTTTTTCTATTTGTATTCTCTATATTTTACGGCCAATTATTGGGCCGCTCTTATCTCATATGGGCCAAATTATATTAAAATTGGGCTGCTCTTATTTCATATGGACCAAAATTGGTTGCTCTCCTGGTAGTATGAACTTCTTCAAATCAAAGTCCCACATCAATTCAATTTAAAAAACCAAAGGTAATAAAATATGAAATCAAGGTACTTTATGATAATGAAGCGGTACTTGAGGCACAAGCAGTGATAAAAATGCTTAATAAAACTCAACGTTTAACTCTGCAGTAAACAAAATTCGTATAATATCCTATCAATAAAAAATTCATTGACCGAATCGAATATTAAATTGGATTCATCAATTCATGTCCAAACTAAAACTATCTTTTAGGTCAATAATCAATCTCAGTTTTTTCCAAAGTAGCACCCACGTCATCCATTCCAGGCTTGCAAGATTTGTCAACACCTACATGCATGGGAAAACCATACCACAAATGACCAAGCAAACATCATCATTAACCAAACACTACACAAATGCATATATTACCATTACATTCCCATCCTTCAACTTCAGAAAGTGTACCTTTTGCCAAGATTATGACTGCTTGCCTTTGATTTTCTGTCACAATTTCAGAAAGCTGGTTTGATGCCACAACCTGGCTTTGTATTTTCTCTATTCCTCTTAATGAAATTTGAAGACTTTAAAATGTCAATGGTACTCTTTTTATGCCTTACTCTCTCATCATAAATTATTATATGACCCTTTACTGTTATCATTTATAGTATGGATCCATCTTTATCATGTAGTCAATTTTTTATTTATTTATGGAAAACTTAAATATCTCAGACAAAAGTTTACTGAAATCATGAATACATTTATGATATAATAATCTCTCTTAAGTATTGGACTATACAGCTACAGTTCTTCATTTGCATGTGAGGTGAGACCAGACCAATGACTTTTGGCTCCTCCATGTAAGTGATGAAAGAACTAAATAATATTTAAAAGTAGATCCACTTAATTTTTAATGAATCCATCCTTATGATATTCACTTTAAAATATTATTTTTATTAATAACAAAACTCATGTAAGAAAATCTAATAGGATATGTTTTCTTGAGATCCTAATCATTCAACCCCACCCAGTTTACCTTCACCTTTTCTTCTTTCCTCACAACAGAACACGATAAAGAGAAAAGAAAGGGAGGCCAACGACTGTCTCTCACTCCATACACAATCCCTTGATTCTCTCTCTTTATGAGGTTGCTTTAAAAGGAGAACCCAGTGTAGCATCCCACCAACCACCATTTCTTCAGCTGAAAGCCTCTTATCCATCAGACATTCATGTCCAATTACAGTACAGTTTGTTAGGGAGAGAGAGAAGAAAAAGAAATAAAAAAGGATATAATTGAGATGGATGTGCACAGGAGAAGGGTTGGGGTTACATGCAGTGTGGTTGCAGGGTCAGTGTGGGAGAGCAGAATGAAGAATGATGAAGTTGGTGTTGGAGTTAAGGTCTTCATTGGAGAACAAGGTTCTGGGGAAGGAGGCAATGGTGACACAAGATTGAAGAGAAGCCAAACCGGGGCTGTAGTTTCCACTGGAAAGAGAAAAACTTGGAAATCGAAAAGGTCTGAGGGGTTAGAAAATAAACAAATTCAAATTGCCAGAGGAAAAGTAGAACAATGTAAGGACCTTAATATATCTTCCGATTCAATAAAAAAGAGCCCAATTCAGAGCCCAATTCAGGTTAGGAAGGTGAAGAATGAAGGAATTGGTGCTTCTGTTAGTTCTGATAAATTAGAACGAAGCCCAATTCACACCAGGAGGAAAAGATCTGAGGAAGGTGAATCTAGTGAAAAGAATATTGAGCAGCTCAGAAAGAAGATATCAGATTCAATTAAGAATGTTGGTAATGAAAATGGAGATAATGCAATACAGCTTAACAAAGACAAATCAGAGTTTGATCATGTTTTGGATGAATCAAGGAATGATGGATTGGCTGGGGGATCTGGAAGAACTGTAATTGACAATGGGAAGAATGACGGTGATGAAAATTGCAAGGATTTTGGTGCGTGTCAAGAGAAGGTCATTTCTAGCAGTTCAGATGATGCTAGCATGGTCAAGTGTTCACCAGTGCATGTTGATGGTGATTCTGATGATGATGATGATGAAGAAGAAGATGAGGAGGAGGTAGAGATGAATGATGAGGAGATTGATATTGAGATGGAGAAAGAGAGCTTTGATGTTAAGGAAATCAATGTATCAGAATCCAAGGTTGTGAATGAGCCAGAAGAGAAGTTTGAGAATGTACCAGAAAAACAGAAGATTCTGAGCGAACCAGAACCTAAAACGGTTTTGAGCACCGACAGACAATTTCATCAGAAAACCGAAAGGATACTGTCGGTCCCTCTAACAGTCAAGCCATCTCCTCCTCCCATTAGAAAGCTCTCCACAATGCATCAAAATTTCTCCAAGGCTGATTCAAGTAAGGTCATTTCATTGAACTTTCTCCCTTCAGTATGATTTTTGGGATTTGTGCTTTTTCCAAGTCTTAATGATCTTTACCATTCAGTTCAAAAGGCAGAACAGTACTGTAGCTTTCCACAATCACAGAACAAACTGCAGAGTCTAGGTGATTTATCTACATTTCAGAATTATGCAAGAGTCAAAATTGTCCACAAATACCAACCATTCTTTAATATTTTTATATTTGTCACTCTTCAGTGGATTTAATCATGTGGAGAGATATCTCAAGATCAGCATTTATCTTTGGGATTGGAACATTCACTGTAGTTTCATCTTCTTATGCAATGGACATCAATCTGAGGTTAGGAATCTTCACCAGAGTTCAATTCATTTTTAACATCCACTTTTGCTACTTAAATGAGAACCCATAATTGACACTTTTTGATCCTTGCTTGTGCAGTCTAATTTCTGTAATGTCCTATCTTGGTCTTGTCTATCTAGCTGTTATCTTCCTCCACAGATCACTAATATGCAGGTAATAATAATTGATAATCCAAGCATAGTGTTGAAAAATAAATGACAGAAGTTTATTACTGCGTACTAAACTCTCTGTGATTCTTCCTTTACTAATCAGGGGGGTCATAGATGTAGAGAGCACAAACTATGTACTTGGAGAAGAAGAAGCAATTTGGGTGCTAAAGTTGATCCTTCCTTACTTGAATGAATTTCTGTCACAACTCAGAACCATGTTTTCTGGAGATCCAGGTACCACAATAAAGGTATTTTTCTTTCGTCACAGATAATAAGATTTTTTCCCTTCTTTCGTCTCCCTTCTTAACATTATAACCTGAGAATAAATCTGTTAACGTTTTGTAAACTGTAGTTGGCAATATCGTTATTTGTTCTTGCTAGATGTGGCAGCTCCATAACCATTTGGAAGATGGCCAAATTCGGTGAGTTGCTAATGCCTAAGTTTTTTCCATTCCTACACAAAATGTGCGCAAACAATTTGCATGCCAATGCAAAGCTTCTTACTCTTTCGCACCACTTGATGTGCAAATGAAACTTCCCTCAATTTTTTCTTATTTTGTTTTTTTGTTTGTTATTACTAATCTTGTTCTCACACTGCCTCAGGCTTCTTTGGATTGTTTACTGTGCCAAAAATCTGCTCCTCCTATTCTGCACAGTTAACTGCATTTGGTAAAATTCTAAATTAAATGTAACTTTTATCTTGCCTTTTCATCATTTTTATACTTAGGATAATTGAAGTAAGTGGCTACCACAAGTAGGGGTAAGGGTAATATTTGATGCTCTATTGTCAAATGCTAACGTTGCAGAATTTGTGTGGGCCCACACCAGTTTGATCATGCATGTATGTATTTATGGTCATGGAAACGGTTCTTTCGTACCCTTGATCTGTATCACTGATTCACTATAATGGATTTAGTGGGTCCTGAAAAGAAAAAAGCTTAGTATTTGTACAGGGTTCAATTACATGAATACCTTCTTCAGTGAAATGATTGAACTCTAAACCTTCTTTAGGGTTTTGTCTTTTTGTATATTTAACAGATTGAAAATCTTAATGCATCACATGCATGAGCATCTTTGCTTTTATTCCTCACACTTTTGGGCCCACTCCTTACAAGTATTATTAGACTTATCATCTGAAGGTTGAGACTTGGGAGCACAATTATGAGATAATAATGCTCATCACATCACACATACATTCCCAAAGTCCACACCTAGTACTTTACTTTCAATTTGTTTAAGCATTTTAGTACAAAATTTTATTTTAAGAATTTAATTTATTGGGTTGTTAGTATAAATTTCAGTAATCATAAATTTCACCTTAAAATTTTCCGCTTAAGGATTTTTTAGAAGAATTCAGCTTCCAAGTTGAATATAATCCTTAATTTAATCTAATAGTATGAATGTTCTTATCTTAACGTGATGAATGATGGCTTTTATTTTCTTCTCTGAAGCAAACTTTTGGATTCGTCGATGCCATGATGCTTGGGATTCTTGTTCTCACAAAAAGGTTGTCGCTTTTGGCATTTTTTGCCTTGTTTGGAATTTGTCATCACTTGTTGCTCGCATTTGGTCAGGTAAGATCGCGTTTGAGTCGCTAATTAAATTTTGCACCAAACTTTCCGTGTAACATTTTGGTACTGAGCATAGTCACATTTGCAGTGATAACTATAAACTAATTAATGAATTGTATAATTGCAGTGTTTGTGCTATTTGTGGCCTTTAGATATTATCAACAACATTATTTGGTAGGAGATGAATGGGTGGAAGATGAAGCAGGATGTGGTGGTGAAACTTGGCAAGAACCTGTTGTTCGGGTTAACGTTGGAATGCAGAGACAACGGGCACCCAATATGTTTGAAACACAAAAAGTAAAGAAAGGATTGTAAAGGGTGTCAAACATTTGTTTTTAGTTCTACAAAGTATTTACTCCGATGTAAACAAATTGCTGTCATTATAAAGTTCATTTTAGTGTTTCTTTTCTAAATAAATCAGCATGGCTAATTTAGATGATTACTTAACCTTTTATGTTTTTTTTTTAATTTTTAATTTGTCTATAGGTTTACTAAATTAACATTAAATAAAGTTAGACCAAAATTTATAATTTATTTTAAAATATAAATTAAATTAAATTATTATTATTGTTTTATTTAGATTATCCATCATCAATATTTTTAAAATTAAGCGGTGAATATACAGTGACGAGGATTTAAAGGTTCACTAAGATTTAAATAAGATCCTATTGGAGTTAGAAAAAAATTATTATGATGATCATCTTAAATTTTAATAAAATATAAATATAAAATATATTATAGAAAATATAAGATAAGATAAATAATTGTTGAAATAAGATAAAAATTACAGTATAATAATTATTATTTAAAGTTGATATAAGATAAAAAAAATATTATATCTTTTATAAAATTATATTAAAAAAAATTGATCTTAATTTTTTTTACAAAATTAATTCTACTAAAAAATTCAATTAATTTTTTCAAATTTATCTCAATTTAATTAAAATTTGATTATTTAAAAATAATAGAGTAAATTTTAGGCTGATTTCTAATTAAATCAATTGGATCCACTAATCCATCCGATTTTAAAATAGTTGAAACCATATTATCTGTAATTAAGAACTCGTTAAACATCTTAATATTCATTTACAATATTTTGTATTTTATCTAATAAATTTTATTTGTTATAATTAAAAAAATAATATTTTTATTATTATATATGTTAGAACTATAGAGGTATGATTAAAAATATCAAAACTATATATTAATCTAGGATTATATTTATATTTTTATTATATTGATTTCTCTTTTTGCTATAAATTAATTATTCGAATCAATACTATAAATAATATATTTAAAAAAATTATTTAAATAAAATTTTTCTACATTTATTTACGAAAACTTATTTACTGTTCATATAATAAATTTCTAACACTAAGCCCTTGTTTGGTTGGAGTGATTTGAGAGAGTGGAAATGAGAGAGTGGAAAAGGAGGGATTTGAAGAGAAATGGAGATGATTAAAAAGTGAAGGGAAAGTTTATGGGAAATTGTGAATGATTTGATTGATATGAGATATAAAAATTATAATTTTATGTTGATTATTTAAGAAAATTACCATTTTACCCTTTGCATGGGTGTTGTGCATTGAAGGAACCTCCTAGATATGTAGGCTAATCCAAATAAATAATAAAAATATTAAAAGAAACATATTAAAAACATTTGTTTTTTAAATATAATGTTATATATTTATAATTACTAAATATATATAAATATTTTTTTTTAAACTGTGTTTATAATATAATTATTTTATACTTATAATATATTTATACTAATTAAAACATGATAACAAATGTCTTTTGTAATTTTTTTTAACTATAATATTGAAATTTATTTATGAATATGAGAAAAAATGAAGTAAAAATATGACAATAAATATAAAAGTTATAACAAATATTTTGTTAAATAAATATTTAATAAATTTATACTAATAAAATTTATAAATATCGATTATAAATTAAGATTCAGTCTCGGGTTGCATTTCGCTCGAGCGACTATATCTCGCTCGAGCGAAAAACGATCCTGATCGATCATAATTTGAAATGATCGATCATAATTTGAGGATATAATAGCGGTTCCTCTGCAACCGCTATCTAAAGTGTATATTAGATAGCGGTTCCAGTGGAACCGCTATCATATACAACCATATTTTAATTTCTTCAGTCTCGGGTTGTGTTTCGCTCGAGCGACCATATCTCGCTCGAGCGAAAAACGATCCTGATCGATCATAATTTGAAATGATCGATCATAATTGGAGCATATAATAGCGGTTCCTCTGTAACCGCTATCTAAAGTGTATATTAGATAGCGGTTCCAGTGGAACCGCTATCATATACAACCATATTCATAGGGATCTTGCATCAAACATTGGATGCATTCGTCCCCCATGTTTGCAGAATGAGGCAAGAAGGAGCCCAGAAGCAAAGGCAGAGCCAAAGCTTCTCAAAGAAAGACAAAACAGAGTGAGCAAATCCTAGGAGCATACAAATACACTCGTCAGAGGGTGTGGAATGGATACTATCAACGAAACGGTGACATTATTTTTCCCTCACAATTAGAGGGTTTTCCCACACAAAATTTGTTTTAGAAACTCCATGCTTACCATTATTGCTTCACTAAACGCTCTGTTATCATTATGCATCAAATAAGGAATTAAATGGGGGAAAATAACAATTTTTGGAACCTTCACAGTAAATCAGTGACAACTCATCCTGGAACAATGGCATTGACGTGCATGGTTGAGTGAGAAGCACCCCATTGCATCTTCGGTATGTGAAAAAGTAGAAGCAACCTAGGGGTAGTAGAGGTGGCAGTGAAGGTGCGAAAGTAACGAAGTGTGTGTGAGAGAGATGAATGTGAATGTAAGAGAAACATAGAAAAGGAGGGAGAAGCGATGATACCTTATGGCTGGAAACTGTTGCAGACAGAGAAGTCTCGGGTTATGTTTCGCTCGAGCGACTATATCTCGCTCGAGCGAAAAAAGATCCTGATCGATTAGATTTAAGAAATGATCGATCATAATTGGAGGATATAATAGCGGTTCCTCTGTAACCGCTATCTAAAGTGATATATAATAGCGGTTAAGATTTAACCGCTATTAGAAGTGATATATAATAGCGGTTAAGTTTTAACCGCTATTACAAGTGCTATTATAATAGCGGTTAAGATTTAACCGCTATTACAAGTGCTATTATAATAGCGGTTAAGATTTAACCGCTATCATATGGAAGAGGGTAAGTTGGACTTTTCATTATCTCCAACAGACTTTCGTCTCTTTTCTTCGCAGATTAGCGAAGAAAGTCTCTCTCCCCTCTCCCCCTTTTCCTCGCCTGCATTTCTTCGCATATCTGTTCAATCAAACGTGGGTGAATCTCGTGTTTCTGTCTTCGTGAATAGTATTTTCTCACAAATCAGTTGAAACAAACACAGCGTAACCCAGTGTGATATGATGTTGACAGATATTGTCACCAGAGAAAATGGGTCTAACAGGAAAAATATTACATGTCTTTTGTGCTAAACAATTTTTAGTAATATTTTTTTAGATATGTTATCTTATGTTTATTTTTAAATATAATTAGTTTTAAGATATAAACACATCTCTAGAGGGAGATTCAAATTTTAATTAATGATACTTTGAAAAACTAAACTTTTCTTACCTGGATCTAATTTCTATTAAACTTTATTTTGAAATATTTAAATTGCAATTCAATTTTAATTTATGATACTTTGAAAAACTAAACTTAATTAAAGTTTAATTTAAAATATTTAAAATTTAGTTTATTTAAAATTTTGGTCTTCTAATTCTGAAAGTTGGTGCTATTGCTATGAGCCTACTACCTGTTACAGCAATCTTGTTTGCAGTTTCTTTGCCTCACCTTGACACATGATTTTACAATTCTATACAAAATTAACCTAAAACTTCAACTTGTTGAAATCCCCGTTCATCCCTTTCATCTAAATCCACACACAGAGGTACTTTCAAACTTCAATTCCTAGGGATTCATTCCTTCGTTCATTCATACTCTTTGTTTTGTCATTTATTCCATTACTTCATGCTATTTTTTGAGTGAATGAGAGACTAACTTTCTAGATAGGGACAGACTTTGTGGTTGGTTTTCTATATAATACTCCCTTTTGTTTGGGACACTCTTTATGCTTGGCTTTCTATATCTTATCCCTTGTTTTATTTTCCATTTTGTTGTGGTTGTGATTCCTTTGTTTCTGGATTATGATTTTGTTGGATGGGTACAATGCAGATGAGTGTTGTTACCGATTCTCCCGTGCATTCGTCCAGCAGCGATGATTTCATTGCATTTCTTGATGCTAAACTTGATGCAAGCTCGCCCGAAGCCTCGCCAGATAAAGAGGCTGAAAACCAAGATAAGCTTGAAAGTGTCAGGTATTCTTTATAACCTTTTTGTTGCATATTATTGTATGTGCTCTGATGAGTTAAGCAACTGTTTTCAACTTTGGTTTCTCAAATTTCTAATATATTGTAGCTTGTTAGATGTGAGTGTGAGATATTTGTATATCAGATTGTGATCTGTCAGGGGACTAAACATTCTTTAGATAGAGTTCTGTAGTGCTTAAATATGTTTTTCGGGAAAATTAGTTTTTTGATAGTGTCAAATGTGATACAATTGATTCATAGAGCTGACTGCTGACTGTAACGAGTATAGATGCAGAGATGAGTACAAAGAGAAATGGTGGCCCAAGACAGTAAAACACATGGCAAATGAGGAGGAAGTAAGGTGTATTACTTGGCTGAAAATAACCTATTCCAAGTTGATTGATTTGACGTTCTCTGAATTTTCCTTTTTACAAATTCTGTTTTTAGGAAGTTGAATATTCCTTGTTTTCAACAAACTTTGGTGGATATCCAAGGAATTTTTCTGTAATTACTTGTTCTATCTCTCTCATTTTTACATTGTTACATTTGGTATTTTCATCCATTAAACATGATAGAAAATACACATCTTAAGGAATTGTCGGTTAACATGGCCAAAATTTTGGAGATGGTCGAAGTTGATAGACAAGAAAATAAGACTTGTTTTGAGACCTTGGAGTCTGTGGTTGATACCTTGCTGAAGCAGAACAGTGGTAATGAAGGGAATTTCAATCAAAATATAGAGGGACCTCACTCCAGTGGGGTATGTTACATCATCCACCCTTCCAGGTTCGAAATGTAAAACTTGATTTTCCTCGCTTCAACAAATCTAAAGTTTTCCAGTGAATCTTCAAGGTAAAAAAGTTTTTTGATTATGACAATACTCCGGATGTTCAACGTCTTACTATTGTAGCCATTCACATGGAAAAAGAGGTAGTTCCTTAGTTTCAAATGGCCAATAAATCTACTCCATTTTAGTCTTGGATTGACTTTACTCGTGCCTTAGAACTTGAATTTGATCCATCTCCTTATGAATGTACTAGATCATAACTATTCAAATTATCACAAGCAGGCTCTGTGCATGAGTATTATACTTAATTCATTGCCCTTGCAAATAGGGTACAAGGAGTTACTAGCAACGCTTTAATGGATTGCTTTGTTGGCGGACTGAAACCATGAATCCAATATGATGTAAATGCTCTATCTCCTACTGCATTGATACGTTGTGTTTCCTTGGCCAAGCTATTTGAGGAAAAATATCTGCCCCAAAACAAGCAACTTCACCATGCTTCTTCTTTTCGAACCCAAAACCAAAACACTATTGTAAACACAAATCCACTTCATCCCAATCCCTAAAATCTACCACCCTTCCTCCCTTACTTACAAGTCCTACTCCAAATTCCACTTTTCCAAAACATGGTAATATCAAAAGAATGTCACTAGTAGAAATGCAATTCCGGAGGAGAAAGGTTTATGCTACACTTGTGATGAAAAGTTCACCCCTCTCATCAGTGCCAAATAAACAATACTTGCCATTACAAATGGATGATGAAGATACGATTCAGCTGATAACCGAGATGGATAATGTAACAGATAATGCGACTCAAGATCATCATTTGTCATATAATGCTTTAAGAGGTTCTTTTGGCTTGGGTAGTATGAAGTTTCAAGGCACAGTTAATAGCATGGTGGTTCAAATCTTGCTTGATAATGGAAGTTCTGATAATTTTTGCAACCCAGGATTGCAAATTGTCTGAAACTACCAGTGGAATCTACTCCTCATTTTCAAGTCTTGGATCAAAAATGGTAATTCCTTAGTTGGTAAAGGATTGGTGAAGTAATTAAACATCATGGTTCAAGGTCACTCCTTAAACCTTCCTATATATCTTTTACCAATTTCGGGTGCAGACTTGGTTTAGGGCACTGCATGACTTGCTACATTGGGCCCTCACATTTCTGATTATAGCAAGCTTACCTTGAAGTTTTACAAAGGAAATAAATTTGTTACTTTACATGGTGATCAGCAGTAGCTGCCTGGACTTGCTCAATTTAATCAACTCAGACGAATGCATAATACTCATGTTATTGCTGAGGTGTTTACTTTGCAATACAATTAAGATGATGCACCTGAGAATACTTCGCTGGACTTATCTGAGGATATGGAACCAGAATTAGTTACATTATTGCATAATTATTGAACTATCGTAACTACAATAATCAAAGAAGACTTTTGGGAGAGTATGCGCGTCAGTTGGGACCTAGACAATTCTCCAGCATAGTCAAGCCAATAAAAGGAGTTGAAATGAAGCCTGTTCTGCTTTCACTCATAACCTTCAATCAATTTGCAGCGATGGAGCACGAAGATCCATATAATCACTTATCCACCTTTTATGAGCTATGTGGTACCATTAGATTGCCTAGAGAGGATGAATAAGCAGTCTACTTAGATTATTTCCCTTTTCTTTGACTAGAAAGGCAAGAACATGGTTGTAGTCTCACCAAAATTAGACCCTTACTAGGTGGGAGGAAGTATAGAGGAAATTCTTGACCAGATTCTTCCCCCTTTCTAGATACATTAGTGCAAAGTCAGCCGTTACAACCTTTTCTCAAACTGTTGATGAGCCCCTGTGTGAAGCATGGGAGAGATACAAATCTTTGTTGAGGAAATGCCCAAACCATAGTTTTGATGATGTAACTCAACATGTTTTGTAATGGATTGAGGCTACAAACTAAAATGTTACTAGATGCCTTTACATGCAAGGTTATCAGAATCGAGAGTCTACGTTGACCCGTGAGAGCTTCGTAGACTCGACTCGTAAACCCGACTCGTAGACTCGTAAGAGTCTACTTCATATGAAAAATTCTATATAATAATATAAATTCAGAATTTCATCATCAAAATTAATGAAAATAAAAAACAATAGTTCAATAATTCTAAAATAACTTGGTTTAACACACATGATTGTTATATAAAGTTCAAATTACACCAAATACATAAGTTAATACAAATCACCAAAACATAAATAACTTCAACTTTCTAGCTCCAATCCTTTAATTATATCATCTCCAACATCGTCATCTTTTTCATCTTCATCATCATCTTCTCCATCACCATCAACCTCTTCCTCGGATGATAAGAGTGCATCATCAACATTGGCATCAAACACTATATTATCAAGATCAATTGGTTCTAAAGTAGGATCAATTGAACTTATTTCAGCTATGTCAACATTTTCCTCATCACCTTCACCTTGAACTGGCTCAATCCCAACATTATCACCATCTTCTCGTTATCCATTCATCATCGGACTCAATATCATCAAATGGAAGAACAATCTGTTTTCCTATTTTGTTTATTTTTGAGCTTCAAGTTGTACATGACATAAACCAAGTCATTCATCTTTTTCTGGTGCAAACGGTTTCTTCTTTTTGTGTGAACCTATAAATAAATATGAATGTTTAAATACAAAAAATTAAAAACAAATAATAACTTAACAAATTTGACTTACCATTTCAAATGAGCTCCAATTACGCTCACACCCGGAAGAACTACAAGTTAAGTTCAAAACTTGAATAGCAAATCGCTTCAACTCGGAGTTCCATCTCCAAACATTTCCCACCATTCTCCAGGAAGCATAACTTTCCTACAATCTTTTGCATTTTCCATTGAGAAAAGTCCTTTTGCAAAATGAAACTCTAGAAGTTGTAAATTAATTTTTTTCCTTTCTCGCAACATCCTTGACCAATCTTTTCATGCATTCATACAACCTTTCTTTTACCTCCACATCATCATTTCTAAAATTAGGTTCATAGTGCATGTGAGGGTTAAGGTAATATGCAACCGCATGCAAAGGTCTATGAAGTTGATTATTCCACCTCTCATCAATTATGTTCCAAACAGGTTCATAACTACAATGATGCAATCATGCAATGTTAGAAATAATTACACAAAATAAAGAATGAAAATCTAAAAAGAGAAAGTTTATAAATTTTACCTTTTCTTAATATTATTAAAGTTAAATTTGATCTTCTCTTTGGCGGAATCCATTTCTTCATAAATGAAACCCATTGCGGGTTTTATATCTGAATCCACTAATCGAAGGACCACCATCAAAGGGGCAGCAACTTTGAGACAAGTGATTACATTCTTCCAGAACCGACTATCTAATACCACATGCTCAATTTTTCTCCCTTCCATTGAAGTTCTAAATTTGCTTGATTTCCACTCATTAGAGCTAAAGAAGCTCATCAATGATGCTTTCAATTCATGAAGACATGCAAGAGTTAGATAAGATGTGGCAAATCTAGTCATACCTGGCCTTATCAAGTCTCTACCTTTGGTAAACTTCTTTAACATGCTAATTAGCATTGCTCTACCATGAATGTAGGTAGTGATTCTTCTTCCCTTCTTGATAGTAGTTTGATGGACCTTCAAATGTTTTTCAAAATCTTCAAAAATCAAATCAATGCAATGGGCAGCACATGGGGTCCAATACAAATGCTCTTGTTTTTGCATCAATAACTCTCCAGCTGCCTTGAAATTTGCAGCATTATCGGTAACCACTTGAACCACATTCTCCTCTCCAACAAATTCCACTACATCATCCAACATCTTAAACACTTTATCTGCAGTTTTTGAGATATTTGAAGTATCCAATGAGTAAAGAAACACAGTCCCTTTAGGACTATTGACTAGAAAGTTACAAATAGAACGTCTTTTTTTGTCAGTCCACCCATCAGACATGATTGTGCAACCTCGTTCTTTTCCTCTCCTCCTTATATTCTTCAAGGATTACATCAGTTTTTTGTACTGCTTGTTTCAAAAGTTTTTCTCTAATATCATGATATGATGGGGGTTTGTAACCAACTCCATATCTTCCAATCATCTCACACATTTTTGCAAAAGCAGGATTTCTAATAACATTGAATGGAATGACACTTGTGTAAAAAAATTCCGCCACTTGAGCATCAACTTTTTCTTTATCCCCTTTCTTATACAGTTGATTTAAAGTAGATTGAACACCTTGACTGAATTTGTCCTTTCCTTTATTTTTGAACATCATACTACTACTACTTTGAGTGGTATCCACCTCTTGAATGTGCTCATCATCATACTCATCAATTACATTCCGTCTCCTTTTCTTTTCTGAAATATCTTTAGCCTCTGCCACAACTTTCATCATTACAACTTTCACTTCTTCTGGAACTGAGGCACATGATTCAGAATCATATCTAGTACCAGCAAGATGATGTTTGAATTTGAAAACTCCTCTATTGATTATTTTTGAGCAATAATTACATTTAACATTTTTTCCATTACCCGAAACATCTGTTCCGTGTTTCCATCCAATGTTGGTCCGGTTTCTTAAAGCATTTTTACTTCTAGGTCTAGGAGGTCTAGTTAGTGAAGATACATTAACATTGGATTCACAAGAATTTGAAGCAGTCCCACTTCCAGACATTGCAAATCAGTCTCAATTAACTAAAAATAAAATAATTTATTTTTTTAGAACAACTATAAAAAAAGCTAAAATAAAAGATAAAATATGCAACAAAAAATAAATTCAATAAATAAAACAGAGAATAAATTATATAAATACTACCTATTCAATAAATAAATAAAAAATATAAAAAAATTTACCAGCTAGATTTTTGCTAATGAATAAAAAAAAAAGTTTCAGTTCAAAAAAATGCATAGCATTTTAGAGAAATGCAACACACATCCTCACACTCACTTACGCAGTACCTGCGACGCGAGGCGAGGCGACCGGAGCTGCTACGGGAGGCGACCGGAGCTGCTATGCGAGACGACCGGAGCTGCGACACGAGGCGATTGGAGGTGCGACGCCACTGAGCTAGGGAGGGGGGGGCGAAACACAACGCGACGCGATGACGCGGAGCTGTGAGGGCTGAGCTACAGGGCGACGACGCGATGCGACGCGACCAGAACTCAACGCGCGACACCAGAGCTGCGGGGGCGAGGGAGGTCAGATCTAGGTTTTCATCTTCGATTTTCTCTTCTTCTTCGATTAGGGTTTTTGATTTGGGTTTCAATCTTTAATTTCGTTTAGGTTTTCGATTTGGGTGGTTAGGGCTTTTGTTTGGGTTTAAAATCGAAATGGTAACGACATTTTTGTTTGTCGTTTCGTCCTCCCTACGAACTCGGTGACTCGCTCTCAAACTCGCGAGTCTATTCCGAGTCAGCGAGTTTATTCTGAGTTCACTCCGAGTCAAACAAAAAATGAGTTTATATGCGAGTTAACCCGTAAACAATAACTTGACTCGCTGACTCGTACGGGTGTACGAGTCAACCCGCGAGTTCGATAACCATGTCTACAGGGGGATCTATGATGATGAAGGATTCATAAGAAGCTATAACAATAATTGATGCATTAATAGCTAGTGACTACCAAGCACATCATGCTAGAAGCCAACAAACACCAACCAAGAGAGAAACTTTGGAGTTAGACACTCAAAATGCAATCTTAGCCCAAAAAAAACTTCTTTCTCAGCAAATGGAGGATTTAAAGAAACAAATGTCAAAAATGCAAATGGGATCATCCTCACAATTTTGATCTCAACACGTAATAAGATGTGATTTTTGTGCAGAATATCATCCAAATGATCATTGTACCATTGCTAACCCACAACAGGAGGAAGAAGTTAGCTACATGAATAATGCAAGAAGGCAGGACAATTACCCTCATAACTTTAATCAGAATCCAGGTTGGAGAAGCAATCTAAATCAATATTTTGTCTGGAATCAAGATGCAGGGACGTCTTAGAGGCAACCTCCTCAAAGACCTGATAGTCGTTCCGCAAGCGTACGGAGTATCGCGTAATAAAAAGTTATCATTCCCACAGAGATTATACCCAAGTATCGGTACACAGTGATTCAATTATCTAAACAAATCGTTTCAAATAGAATATATTGCAAAATGAATAAAAAACCAAAAACTATTGACAAGAGACTCAAGGTGAAAACTTTCTTAGGAGTCGGTAGGTTTATATGTTACGTATTCAATTTAAAGCAATTCGTTTCCCATTATTTAACTTCTATTTCTAAGGTGAATTTTCCTTAATTGATTAATGTATTCCTCTCGAAACCCCACTAACGTATCTAATTACTGAAGAACAACGTTCAATTCGTTAAGTAGATCCTTTATGCTTTATGAAAATTCAATTACCCCTCAAAGAGTTTCGTCTACTTTCGTAACCCAAATCCCTAGGTTCAATTCCATGCTTTTCTAATGATATATCGATCTCTCAATCATCCACATCATTTAATTTCATCTAACCTTATCTCTAAGCCATTAGAAGCTTTAGGTTCTCATGGAAATGAATAGAAAATAGAAATTCAATAACAGAGAAATTCAAAGTATTCAAAATTGATACATAAACATATTCCCCCTAATCCCAAGAATGAGATTTAGTTTGCCATAGAAATGATGATTACAATCCACAATACAATAAATCAAACCCTAACATAAGAGAAAAGTAGAAATGAGACAGGGAGTTAGAGAATAGAAGAGAAGTTCTCACTATCTCCTCTGTAGCTTCTTCAATTTCCCTGTTGATAGAAGAAATCGTTCTCCCTCTTTTGCTCTGGTTTTCTTCAATTTTCTTTTTGGGAAAAACGTCTCTCGTCTCCGTGTCCCTCTTTTTGTTCCGTAACTTATTTTTTATATCTTTTATGCTCAAAAACCGCTCCTCTAATTCAGGGAAAATGTAAAACGTGCAGAATCTACTAGCAGTGGGAAAAACCCACGACCAGTGGATCGTGACAGGGGCCCAATACTCATTTTCCAGTGAAGTCCACGGCCAGTGAGAAAAACCCACGACCAGTGGATCGTGACAGGGGCCCAATACTCATTTTCCAGTGAAGTCCACGACCAGTGGGAAAAACCCACGACCAGTGGATCGTGACAGGGGCCCAATGCTCATTTTCCAGTGAAGTCCACGACCAGTGAGAAAAACCCATGGCCAGTGGATTTGTTTTACGCCACAGTGCCATTTTCCAGTGAAGTCCACTGCCAGTGGGAAAAACCCACTGCCAGTGGATTTCACTTAACTTCACCCAAAATGCTCTTTAACAATATTTTAAGGCTTTGAAGTGTTCTTTTCTCTTTTCTTTTACAATGCAATCCAAGGTTTTATTTTTGTGTTTTTAGTGGCTTGAATTCCTTTCCATCCAATGCTTCATCAAATGCTTCTCGTTTCCAAGTTTATAAACCTATAACAGAGCTATTCCTGCAAAACTGAGACACCCGAATAATATGTGTGGAATGAAGGAAAACAATTGGAATTAAGGGGAATTCTAACACAAATAAACTAGAAAACTCAAATAAAGTGCCATTAAAAATTATGCAAACTAGACACCTATCAAGACCTTACCAAGTTCAACAAAATTATCAGCCAGGTAGGTTAACCAAGATCGATGAAGCCCTTACACAATTTATGCAAGTTTCTACATCAACCGAGAATAACACTGAAACTTTAATAAAAAACTTGGAGATACAGGTGGGACAACTAACTAAGCATTTGGCTGAGCAGTAGGACAATAAATTTTCAGCTAATACCCAAGTAAATCATAAGGAGCATTGTAAGTTTATCACAACTAGGAGAGGCACTGCTATTGGGAGAGGAATTGGTGAGAATTTGGAGAGGAAAACTGATCTAGTTGAAGAAAAAGATGTTGTAACAAAAAATGAGAGGGATAATGAAGTAGAGAGGAATATTGCAGAACAAGAAAATGAGGAACAAGGAGATGAAATAAGAGAGAGTAAGGATGATGGTGAGGAGAATGAGAACATTAAGGAGAGAAATAAAGATGAAAATATCCCTCCATTGAAGAATTTGCCTTATCCACATGCTTCATCAAGGAAAGATAAGGAAAGACAGTTTACTAGATTCCTTGATATTCTCAAGAGGCTATAGATAAACATCGCCTTTACAGAAGCCATGGAACAAATGTCAACTTATACCAAATTCATGAAAGAGTTGTTGACAAGGAAGAGAAAGTTTCATGAACAAGAGACAATTACACTAGAAGCTGGATGCAGTGTCATTATCCAAAAATCTCTACCTCAGAAATCTAGAGATCTAGGAAGTTTCACTTTGTCGGTGACAATTGGAAATCTTACAGTTGGTAAGACATTATTAGATCTTGGAGCCAACATCAATTTGATGCTCTTATCATTGTTGAAAAAGATAGGAGAGGTAGAAATGAGACCTACAAGAATGACATTGCAACTTGCTGATAGATCGGTGAAATATCCACATGGGATAGTTGAGGATCTCTTGGTTAAGATTGATGAATTTCTTTTTCTTGTCGACTTTGTGGTGATGGATATAAAGGAAGATGTTGAAGTTCCATTTATTCTTGGGAGACTCTTCATGAAAATTGTTAAGGTAATCATTGATGTTGACAAAGGAAAATTGAAGGTGCGAGTGCAGGATGATGAAGTTAATTTTGATTGTTTTGAAGCAATGAGGCTAGTGAAACAATAGACATTGCCTAGCCAATTACTTAATTTAGCTGAATAATAGTTTATTAAACATGATGAGAATTTCTCTATTTATAGGGGCTGAGACTTCCTGATGAGGAAATTTATGGTTGCGCGATACAGACATGAAAGAGTTTGTTATGTCGTAAAAAGCTATACTTGGTTCTTGACCTAGATCACACTCTGCTAAAATCTACTCACCTTGCTCATTTGAGTTCAGAAGAGTCACATTTGCTTAATCAGACAGATTCTCTTGGAGGTATGCGTAAATCAATGTGTTTTTCCTTCTGGTAACTGGTATTGGTATTGGTATACTGAATCAGTAGTTTTGCTTTATAGTGTTTTTTGTTTTAATCTCATCATTGATATTAATTAATCTATTTCTTTTTGCAATTGCAACAACCATGCTTCATCTTACAAATGTCATATATAGAATCAAGCTATGTTGTCCTTGTTATGAATGGGGAATAGAAATGTAGAAATATAATTGTATTTTTCTACTTTTCTTTTTGCAATTGCAACAACCATGCTTCATCCAACATATTTCATATATAGAATCAAGTTATGCATCCTTGTTAAGAATGGAGAATAAGATTGGGAAAGAAGAAAAGTCTTATGGGATTGGATGGATAGTGTGGAAAATAGAAGATCTCTCCACCTAGAGTTTTTCCTTCACAAAGAATTGATGCTTTCACAATGATTAAGTTAAATTCACCAATGATGCAAGATAGAGAAAATCTTTTAACCTTTCATCCTCCTATTTGTTTAACTCACTACCAACAAGAGTAACTAATTAATATTCTTAATGTATTAACTTACTTTCAAATCCTAAATTTCTTAAAACATGACATTTCTTATATAGGTGAGAGTTCTTTGAATAGATTCAACTTAAGTCTAGCTTTTTTGTAAAATTAAGGTTTTTACTCACTTATAGGTCGTTGTGTGTGTATTTTCTGATAAATTTAGCTTGATTTCAACCTTTGATGTTCTTGGTTCTTATTGCTTCTTATTATGGACGTTGCCTTTCTGAACATGTATCTCTGAAATCATAGATGTCTCTAATGGTAACCTCTTCAAATTGGAGCACATGCATATGATGACCAAGTAAAGGCCCTTTGTCCGCCCATTTCTGAAAGAAGCTACTGAAGCATTTGAGATGTGCATATATACCTTGGTGATCGGCCATATGCATTGGAGATGGCTAAGCTAGTTGATCCTCAAGCAGAATACTTCAACGCCAAGGATATTTCTCGAGATGATGGGACCCAGAAACATCAGAAGGGTCTGGATGTTGTGTTAGGGCAAGAAAGTGCAGTCGTTATTCTTGATGATACAGAACACGTGAGTATATTACTGGTTTTTTACTAGCATTACTGAGTTACTTAATTGGAATGTATGTTTGATAATAGTTATTATGTGGAAGATAGTCCTAGAATATTTTCCTTTAGTATATATGAATAACTAATGATTTGACATGTATTACTCAATTTTTTATTTTTTAATACTGAGGAAATAGGGTTTGAGATTAATCTCCTTTGTGTATAGACCACACATAGGGTAATATATTTATAATAGAGAGAGGTATAACTAAAAGTACACAGAATAAACAGAAGATATTATGGTTAACAATATCTTGACAATATCTAACATTCCCCTTCAAGTTGGAGCATATAAATCGTATGTGTCAAGCTTGTTACAAATATAATCAATTTTAGGTCCCCGTAAAGACTTAGTAAATATATCTGTTAACTGATCATTTGAATTAACTAATAAAATAAATTTGTTTTCATTTACTTAGATGGGTTGAATATAGAAAAAATAAGGTTTGAGATTAATCTCCATTGTGTATAAACCACACATAGAGTAATCTATTTATAATAGAGAGAGTTACAACTACAAAGAGTAACTAAAAAATAATTAGAGTAAATAGAAGATATTGTTTGATATTGTGATTAACAATATCTAACAATATTTTAACAATATCAAATAATATCTAACATTTCCCCTCAAGCTGGAGCATATAATCGTATGTGTCAGGCTTGTTATAAATATAATTAATTCTAGGCATCCGTAAAGACTTAGTAAAAATATCTGCTAATTGATCACTTGAGTTAACAAACTCAGTCTTAATGTTTTCAGACATAATCTTTTCCCGAATGAAATGACAGTCAACCTCAATATGTTTGATCTTATCATGAAAGATAGGAATAAAGCTAATATGAAGAGCAATCTGATTGTCACACACAAGTGTCATTTGAGTGACATCTCCAAATTGTAACTCTTTAAGCAATTGCTTGAGCCAAATAAGTTCACAGGTAATTGAGGTTATAGTTCTATATTTTGCTTCTACACTGGATCTTGCCACAACACTTTGTTTCTTACTTTTCCACGAGATCAAGTTATCACCAATGAAGACACAATACCCAGATGTGGATCTTTTATCAAAAGGAAATTCTGTCCAATCAGCATTTGAGTAGCAAATAACTCTTGTATGGATATTTAAACCATAAACAATCCTTTTCCAGGAGATCCTTTAATATACTTCAAGATACGAATGACTGCATTTCAATGATCTTCACATGGAGAATTAAGAAATCGGCTTACCATACTGACTGCAAAGGAAATGTCAGGACGAGTAACTGTAAGATATTCAATTTTCCAACTAATGTTTTATACCGTTCAGGATCAGATATAAGTTTTCCCTGATTTGGTAGAAGTTTAGTATTGGGATCCATGGGTGTATCAACAGACTTTGAACTCATTTCCTCCAAAATATCCATGACATACTTTCTCTGAAATATAACAATACCATAATTGGACTATGTCACCTCAATACCCAAGAAATATTTGAGTTTGTCAAGATCTTTTGTTTGAAAAATGTGACAGAGATGTTGTTTCAACTGAGAGATATCATGATTGTCACTACCTGTAAAAATGATGTCATCAACATATACTATCAAGTAAACACATCCAAAACTCGAGTGTCGATAAAACATAGAATGGTCTGCTTCACATCGAGTCATATCAAATTGTTGAACATTGTTAAACTTTCCAAACCAGGCCCTAGGAGACTGTTTTAGGCCATATAGGGACTTGTGAAGATGACATACCATCCTAGAAGACTTCCTTTGAGCAACAAACCTAGGAGGTTGTTCCATATAGATTTCTTCTTACAAATCACCATTGAGAAAAACATTTTCAACATCCAGTTGATAAAAATGTCATTGTTGAAGAGTAGCCATTGCGATAAATAAACGAACAGAAGTCATCTTTGCCACGGGGAAAAAGATATCTCCATAATCCAATCCAAAAATTTGAGTATAACCTTTGGCTACAAGACGAGCTTTGAGGCGATCAATAGTACCATCAGGTCTAACTTTGATACCAAACACCTACCTGCAACCAACAACAGATTTTTCAGATGGTAACGGGACCAATTCCCAAGTTTCACTATTATGAAAAACACTTAATTCATCTGTCATGGTTTGACACCAATCAGGATGGGCTAGAGCTTCGCGGACAATTTTTAGAATGGTCACAGAAGAAATAGAGGAAAGACATGTATAAAAAGGTAATGAACGGGGTCACAGAAGAAATAGAAGAAATAGAGGACAGTCGATGATAATTCAAAGTAATATAATGGGGAGAGGAATTACGTATAGAACGGATACCTTTTCGGAGGGCAATGGGAAGGTCAGACTCAGGTGTCAAAATCAGAGGAGACAGAGTAGTTCGCACTTGAGTGAAGTCACATGGTGGTGGTTGTGATCAGTTTTGGTAACTATAAACCTAAAGGGACGACGGAGAAGAAGCTGACTGCGGAGAAGGAACTAATGATGAAGAAGATACAGTTAGATGATCACAAACAACAGGAACATTAAATGTACTAGGAGTATTGACAGAATTGAATGGAGACAGAGGTGAAAATTGACTTTTAAAATAAAGGGAAAACTCATCAAAGGTGACATATGCAGACACAAAATAACGGTTAAGAGAATGAGAAAAACATTTGTATCCTTTTTGTGATCTTATAAATCCTAAGAAAATACACTTATGTGATATAGGAGAAACCTTGTCAAGACTATGACAGAAATTATGAACAAAATATGTAGAGCCGAAAACTCTTAGAGGTAAGGGATGAAGAGGTTCATGATGGAATAAAATGGAATGAGGTATTTTATTATCATGTGATTAACAAGATAACATGCAGTAAGAATAACAACACCTCAAAAATGTTGAGAAACATTTCCATGAATTAAAAAAGTGCGAGTTGTTTCAATAAGATGTCTATTTTTACGTTCAGCTACACCATTTTGTTGAGGTGTATAAGCACAAGAAGTTTGATGCAGAATACCGTGAGAAGCCATGAATTGTTTAAAAAAATGAGAAAAATATTCATGGTCATTATCACTGCGCAAAACTCTAATAGAAACATCGAACTGAGTTTGAATTTCATTAAAAAAAGATTGAAAGATATGAAATAATTCAGAACAATTTTTTATCAAAAATAACCAAGTACATATGGAATAATCATCAACGAAAGTAACAAAGTGTTGAAAATCTAAAGTAGACTTAATGCGGCTATGTCCTCAAATGTCAGATTTAACCACAGCAAAAGGGGACGAAGCACCACATGTGACACTACGAGGAAAGAAAGTACAACTATGTTTGCCTAATTGATACGACTCACACACCAAACTAGATAACTTGGACAAGGCAGGGACAAGCTGTTGTAACTTGATAAGGTTTGGATGACCTAACTAAGCATGGAGAAGAGAGGGAGACTCCATAACTGCATCAACATGTGTAGAGGGACGAAGATGATAAGGACCATGAGATTCATATCATGTGTCAATCACCTGTTTCAAACTTCGGTCGTATAAACACACAAAATTGTTGGTAAAAGAAACAACACAATCAAAAGAACGAGTTATACGACTGATGGACAATAGGTTAAAAGGAGACCCAGGGACATAAAGAACATTATCAATGGTTAAATAAGGGAAAAGTTTAACAGTTTCGACACCATGAGATAATACTCGAGCCATCATCCAGTGTAACAAAAGGTAAAAGATTAGGAGAGGATAAAGAGGAGAACAAATATGTGTTACCAGTAATATGATCAGTGACTCCTGAATCAAAAAGAAGATTGGGTCAAACCAGTAAAAGATGTACCTGTGTGTGCGATAGACGTAGTGGAACTAGAAGACTATTGATCCTTATACCATTTGAGAAATTTGTTGAACATAGCAAGTGTGTCGGATGAAACAGAAGAAGGAGGATCCCCAACAGACAAATGTGGGGAAAGATCGGTCTAAACAACTGTGGCAGATCGAGGGGAACGACCATGTAATGCATAACACTTGTCAATCTTGTGACCTAGCTTACCACAATATTCACACTCATGTAATGCATAACACTGATCAATCTTGTGACCTAGCTTGCCATAATGTTCACACTTAGGACGCCCTTTTCCCTGTTTGCGAGGGCGAGTCCGGTCATCACGGTGAGATGCCAATGCAGAAGAATCACTAACAGAAGCAGGTGTATCAGGGTTGGGTTTTGCTGGTACACGCAAAAGAGTAGAGCAGGTCGAAGTCAAGGTGGGGACAATCGGGGAACCCAAAATCTGATCACAGATATGTGAATGTTGATCAGCAAGTCCGTGTAATGCCCCTAGCATGAAAAACTTTGATCGTTGTGTTATCTCGGTGGCAGGATCAGGGGAAAGAGGTAATTACTCATTGAATTCATGAAAAAGAGCATGAATTTTGCCCATATAATCAGTTGTGGAGTCTTGATGTTTAGAGGCAATAAGATCTAGAAATTTAGAACAGATACCATAGAGACATTGGGTATCATTGGTGTATAATAATTTGTCATGTTCCCATATTGTAGTATCATTGGTGTATAATAACTTGGCATGTTCCCAGATTTTAGCACACGTTTCGTAGGAACGAAAAATCTGCTTTAACGAAGGATCCAATGTACCCTTGAGAACCACACATAATTGAGCATCAATGGTGTCCCAACGGTCTTCCTCTGCAGAAGTGAGAGTAGGTGCTTTCGGAGCAAGATGATCAAGATATCTTTGACTCTTAAGCCATAATCTGACATCCGATGACCATGTGGCATAATTAGGACCAGTTAACTTGTCAATGGATAAGTGCACATTAACATAGTTAGTGAAGATGGAAAGATTAGACACAGTACTAATAGAAATGGAAGTAGTAGAAGGAGCGGAAGAAGTCATGAAGGGAGGTAGAACAAACCCTAAAAAAAAAAAATCCAAAGTAGTTCAATCAACCCACGAAGCATAAATCAAAATGAGAAGACCAAAACACGTTCGTCGAGACTAAACGGCACTGAAGACAATGGACGACCAACTCTGATAATAGTAATCTCAACTATATGGTGGTCGCCTGATCGAGACAAGCAAAATCGTATGTCGCTGGTAAAAAATGAAACTCCGACGATGACTCCGGTGAAGACTTCGATGATGGCTCCGGCGAAGAATCCGATGATGGCTCTAGTAGCGGCAACAACTCTGGCAGTGGCGGCGGCTCCGGTAACAGCGGCGGTGGTGACCGTAGATAAAGGCGAAAAATATTTTAAAATAACCTTATACTCTAAATATCATGTTGAATATAGAGAAAATAGAGTTTAAGATTAATCTCTCTTGTGTATAAACGATATATAAGATAATCTATTTATAATAGAAAGAAGTACCATTCAAAAGAGTAACTAAAAAATAATTAGAATAAATAGAATATATTATTTGATATTCTGATTAACAATATCTTAACCATATCAAACAATATTCAAATAATATTTAACAATATCTAACAAGATGTTTTAGTATTGAATGTTCGAAACAAACTATTTTAACACAACCTTAGTCAAGCTAATTTCCGATGGTGGTGTCTATGAAACTATATATTTATTTTAGAAAATAAAATAAATATGTTTTCATTTACTGTTAGAAGTATTATATGTTTGAGATCAGGCTGTTTTAAAAATAACGTACGCGGCTGATTTTAGTTGGTATCTATGGAAGTATATATTTATTTTAGGGAAAAAAATCCGTTTTCATTTACTTAGATGTTTTAGTGAGATCAGACCATTTTAATTTATTTATATGTCATTGAAATTATGAATTAAAATTGTCTCTTTTTAATGGGATGAATGAAAATGTTGCAGGCATGGATGAAGCATAAAGATAATCTTATACTGATGTAAAGATACTATTTTTTTTTTTTGCTTCGAGTTGTCGGCGGTTTGGTTTCAATTGCAAATCCCTTGCTGAACCGAGGAATGATGAAGATGAAACTGACTAGTGGCGATTCTTTTTGGGAGTTGAGGGGATCGTGGCTCCCAAAGTTTTATAACTCCAATGTAATTTATGATTTTGGTTCCTCAAACTTAATAAATATTTAATATATTTATTTGTATATTTACAATTATATCCTCTCAAACTCTCCTCAATTTTGTAACTCCCATGTAATTTATGACTTTGTCTCTCTCAAACTTAATGATCATTTACTATATTTAAATATATATCTATAATTTTATTTTTTTACCCTTTCATCTTCTTTTTTCCTTTTATATTTATTTATTATTTATTAATAATATATTATTTTATATTTATTTATTATTTATTAATAATATATTATCCTGTCTCCCCAATATCAATGGTCAAGATCCGTCGTTAAAATCAACGGAGCATTTGCAAAAATCCTCAAAGTGCTCAAGCAAGTCCATTGCACATTTTTTGATGTATGTCATTCATATCCCAACCTCTGATTAAATGTTTGTTATTTCTGATATAGCACTAAAATTATGTGGTGGGAAACACTTTGTAGAAACATTAAGATGATCTTGTTGATCGAGATGTGAGGTAGGTAGGTAGTTCTGTTATTAATATTTGTTTCTTATTGCTCTAGCTATGTGTCTGCAAATATTTTGTTAGTTTTAGAATCTTAATGTAAGATCTCTGAATTAAGTCCTTACTATCAATTCATGTTTTCAAGGTTTGTCATCAGTTCGAAGTGAAGTCTTGAGCGGATGTGTGATTGTTTTTAGCCGTATTTTTTATGGTGCACTACCATCCTGCGGAAAATGGCAGAGCACACGTAGTTGACAGAAGTTGACCCGTCTGTGACACACGTAGTTGCTACTGATGCTGGAACAGAGAAGTCTTGGTGGGCAGTGAAAGAAAAAAAAAATTTGGTTCATCCCTTGATGGATAGAGGCTGCAAATTATTTTTGGGAAAAGCAGCCCGAGGAGAACTTCATTATCAAGAAAAAGCAGTTGTCACTTTTCCTGCAGTATCAAACAATGCTGTGTCCATATAGTTTGCTTACTATAGTGGCCCCTCTGAAAGTATATCTAATACCCAACCAACAGCAGACTTCTGACTGCGAAACTTGAACCATTGACTTACCATTTGAATAGAAATCAAAACCTTTTTTATGTCTAATTCGTTTGCCTTCGGACTATTTTGCTTACCATGAAAGTTTTGAAGGAGGCTAAGAAAATCAAGCTTTGGATTACTGCTACGCTTCTTAGTAGCTCCTAACACTAGGTTGAAGCCAGACAATGATTAAATGTTTGGCTGCTCAAGAGTTGTACGACAAGTATCAAAGTATTTCAGGGAATTATTTGAATCCTGGAATAAAATTCCACCATTGCTGCTTGCATTGAATTTCATCCTACCTTCTTCCTCTGTAATAAGGATTGGTGGTGGGTTGTTTTATATTAGAAGAAAAATAGAGTAGATTTTGGAAACCTCAGTTTGTCAACTATGTATATAATTTATCATGGTTCAAGCCTTTGATCTCTTGTATTTTTTTTTTCATTTTCAACTGTTGTAACTATCTTTTATTATCACATAGTAAGTCATTGATTCAAACAAAATCTAATTGGTGGATAAAAAGTCTAGCTAAACACTAATCAACAATTGGTAGATCCGGTGAGAACGTGTCAATTTTATGTAATAGTACAAACTCTATAATTGTACCATTAGATGATGAGCTTGCCTTTGAGAATTTTCTAGCATTGGCGTCTTTAGTTGTGACTTTTGTTTTCTTTGTAAATTCTTCCAGTTTTATATTAGCATAATAGCATCTTATTCAGTTGAGAAATTGATACTTAACTGATTCTCTAAGTAAACTAATACCCATTTTATACAATATAGGAGATAGGGTAGAACATATTAAAATCAACTCTGGTTTGATTAGAGTAAAACACAACTTGGGTTTAAACGTGAAATCAATAAATAATGTGAAATTTTTAATTAAAATTTTAAATAAAATTCAGGTTTTTGTGTATTAATGTTTTTCTAGACTAAGTAAATTTTTCTCTTTTATCTTGAATATTCAATAAATTAAATGTTTTATTTAAGTCTTTGTTGATATTTCCTTGTAATAAAGTTGTGTGATATATATTAACTTATAGTGTGTATGTATAATATGAATTCATAATATTTTGTATTGGGATTTTTAAATGTTAACTTAAATTTGCACAAATATCATTTGGAAGGAAATTAGAATAGGTGTCTCTTGAAAGAAGTATAGAACATATGCAAAGAAATAATAGAAAGTAGTAGAATAGGAGAGAAATTTCTTTTGATGGTATTATTTGGCATGGAGAACTGTGAAATTCAATCCTAGAAGACTAAAGTACAAATGAAGCAAAGAAATGACAAAGAAGAAACCATAAGAGAAAGAGAAAGAGAAAGGAAACACTTCTAGCAAATACTCTTCTCGATCTAGCAAACTTTCAGGGAATTGTTATTATTTATTGATGTGCCTAACCAAATGATAATCCCCATTTGTTTTACGTTGAACGACACTATTATTCATGAAGAACACTTGTTAGAACAAATTAAGTTGTATAATTAAGTTTAGAAGTATTTGATAAAAGGATTTTTAGAGTGTAATATAAATTAAAAGATAAGCGTCACCTCGTATTGTAACAAACCATGAAAGAAACTAACCCAGTTTATGAGAAACTAAGCTAAGAAGAAGTCACCTCATAATGAAAATATTAATTTCTTTATTTCTTGTAAGTAATAAAGAGAAACTGAAAAATGAGATTTGGTTATCAATTTTTTAAGGAAGAATTAAAAGCTTGAACCATCAACAAATACATTTTAATTACAAATTTATCCAAAATTTTTAATGGTTACATAATCTAATTAAATATTTTTGTTGATTGATATGGGGATGCAAAGAGGGTTGTTGGGTCTGCTTGGTATCAGGGGAGTGATCAGTCTGATACTACATTATATTATTTATATAACAAAATTCTACCATCTTTATAAAAAATATTTTTAATTAATGATATATATATATATATATATATATATATATATATATATATATATTACAATAATATAAAATTTTATTTTTTTAAGATATAAACCAAAAAAAAAAACTTTCCATGATCTGAGTCATTAATAATATTACATTCCATTTACTCATACATATATTGAGAAAAAATACAGTAGGTATTTTTAAAAATGATAAAAGATTGTTTATTATATTTTGGATTTAATTTTTTATCTAAACCATTTTTTATTACATCATAAGCTTTTCTCCATTATTTGTGTCATAGTAGTTACCTCACATGCTAATTCTTTAAATAGTGTGTTTGTATAAAATCATGTGCACCAATGTGCAAGGACTTGCAATGTTATCACTCTAAATTATATTAAAATATTAATTTTTGAAAAATAATATTTATTTTTATAGACTAAATATAATAAAATTAAAATGTATTATATATATATATATATATATATTTCCTTTTCTTTTTCTTTTTAATTATAGTATTGGAGGTGAAAAAATTGATTGACCCACTAAATTGTATCAATGGAGTAAAATGTATTAAAGTGGATATGTAGAAATAAATGTGAATAATGGTTGGTAAAATATATGAAATAGTATGAGCAATAGATAAAATAATTAAGGAAGAAATGAGATATTGTAAAGGAGAAAAAAAATTGAGAAACCTAAACAAGCAAAGTTGTGTATATAATATAGAAAAAGACAAGTAAATATAATATTATTAATAAGATAAACCACAATATCTGTCAGATAAGGGAAACTAATCTTATTTAAGGTTTTTAATTAGATAATAGTTGATGACGTGTCATAGATGGTTGGTTTATATTTTTTTCATACAACAAATTATAATGAATTCTTGATTTTTGGATATTTTTGGAGAAGTTATGAATTTAAAAATAAGTTGATAGATATTACAAATTATGTATAAAGATTACGTATTGGAACTTAATTTTTAAAAGTTGTTTATTATATCATTTATGTTGTTTGATATCTTTGATACATATTGAGTATGATAAATGGAATGATTAAATATTTTATGTATTATATTATAGAGATTTTATTATTACATGTTTAAATTAAGTTAACTTATTATTTTTATTATTTTGAATTATGATAATCATATATTTATACAAAAGTCGATGATAATGTAAATTTTTATCAACAGTTGTTTTTTAACCATATCTACCTATAAATATATTTTTTTTAAATTATTAAGATATAAATATTGTAAATACTTTTGTTTGAATTATACGTAAAATATTATATATATATATATATATATATATATATATATTTGATTTTCATAATATAACTATTTTTACTTTATATATACGATCTATTTTCAAAATAAATTGATTAATATATTATATATAAAAAGTTATTAGTGAAATAATATTAAAAAAATATATATTTATTTGTTATTCATGAATCATGATTGCATATAATTACGAGTCATCCAAAACAAATGATTCATACTATCTTCCCTTATAAGTCCAAGAATTTTATTTTTATTATAACAAGTCAATGATTGTTTGAATAATATTTTTTATTTTATTTTTAGTATTGAAACTTATTTTAATCATGATAATTTTTATAATCTTTCGTGACAAAATTTTGTTTAAAGAATTATAATTCATGATAAGATAGATTTTAATAATTGAATTCAAACCAAATGAAATATGTTGTTAACAAAAAATAGTTTTTTTTTCCTACTACAAGTATAATATCTAGGATAATATTATTATTTCTATTATTGTTGTATCAAAAAATAAGTTTTTCAAAATTAAAATCCTATATTTATTGTATTACGTCATTGGATTAACTAATTCTGTTTTAATTTCTATTGAAAATAATTTTTTTAAAGAATATTGAATTAATGATTTTGCAGTAAAAAAAAGACAGAAAAAACTATATTCAAATTATCAGAAGGGCATTATTTGTTTAATTGGTCACGGAGAAAAACCTAGTCCCGAGTGTATCTTATTATTATAATTTTATAATATATTTATTGTTGTTTTATTGAATTATTTTAACTCAATATTATCTTTAAATATAGCTTATGGTAAATGACAATTTAAACAACATCTAGTGGTCTATATTTATTATTTTCCTTTAACAAACTTGAACATTACTCTTAGAGATTTTTAACAAAAAAAATCTTAAAAGGTTATAAATTAAAAATATATTAAAATCATGTCATAATACATAGTAATATATATATATATATATATATATATATATATATATATATTTAAAATGTGTAAATTATAAACTTACACAGGAATTATTATATTAATTACGTCATAAATCAATGTACTTCTTGTATGGAAACATAAAAGAAAGAGTTATCATGTTTTAATTCAATGCACAGAATGACGACACTTTTGAATAAGCAATCATGTCACAGTAACAACACCAACAAGATGTTAATCTTTGGTTAACCTGAGAGAATTTGTGAAGCAGAAAAAAAAATAAAAAATACTTCACTACTTTGATTCTACTTTTCTCAAACCCTTTGAACCTGATTCTTATCTGATCATCACTGTCAAATCTCCACCGTCAGTTTCAACAAAACTTTATTCCAACCGTTGATCGTTTCTCTCTCTCATCCTTCATCATAACAAGATAGATGATGATGATGATGTAAGTAATCTGCAAAGCAATTAGTCTTCCTCTTTCTGTTACGAATTCTCAGAAACCATTTTCCACTCACTCCACCGGACCATAATTGATCTTAAAATAAAAATCAGGTTTTTTATTTTGTTATTACTTTTGTCAGTTTTTTTTTTTTTTTGTCAAATTTGGTTCATTTTGATACATTCTGTGTCTCGTCTTTATGTGAAAAGTTTTTCAGGGACTTTTTTTGATGAACGACCAAATGATGATGCCTCACCTTCGGATCTTTCAGAACAAACAAAATTACGCCGTTTGGCCGCATACCCTGCCACCGTTCCCGTCGGAAAACGCGGCTGTGTTTCCTTGTCCCCCGCTAGTGTTCAAACCCCATCCGGGTCGGGTTATCAGGAATAAAAGAAGAGACTTTCACCGAACCGGGTCGGGACCCGGTCATACATTCAAACTGGGTAATCCTAATGAGTCGAAAACACCGCCGGCAAACCGCTCCGGCGCAAAGGGTCGCCGGATTCACTACCCAAGGCGAACGTTCGGCCGTGGCGGTGGCGGAAACCGACTCACGCCACCTTTAGCGCCGCTCAACACGACGTCGTTCATAATCCGCGCGAAGAATTCCGGCGGCATCGCGCCGCTGGTTTCGCCGTCGGGATCGCTTTCGCCGGCGAAGTTCGACGAGAGGGCGGCGGAGGAGCAGTGGGGCTTCAACGGATACGGCTCCATGAAGGGCCTGATCCGGCTCCGGCCCGGAAATTTTGACTCCGGCGATATCTCCGGCGCCGGCAGGTTCGAGATGGTAAACCCTACTTCCGGCGACGAACAGAACTTGGACAAAAGGGTTGATGAACAGGACTCGCATCTTGCACACCTCGAAGAAGAGAATCTGACGCTGAAAGAGAAACTTTTGTTAATGGAAAAGCAATTGGGTGACTTGAGGAGGAGGGTTCAGTTCTTAGAGACCGACGGAACCACCAGCCACGGCGACCGTGAGGGTGGCGCAGAGAATTTTTTGACCGGAGATGTTTTCTCAGTGAAAAAAGTTGACGGTAAAACCAATGAGAAGGTTTAGTTATTTTGCTTGGATAACAAGTTTTTTGTTTTCTTACTTTTTAGAGTAGATAAATAAAAGCATGTAAAATGTATAATGTAGAAGAAGTTTGATTTGGGTTTAGTTTAGTTTAAGTAGTTATTGTGAATTATGTTAACCTAACTCTTCCATGTACAAGTTTTTTTTATGCCTTGTGAATTTCCTGAGGTTAGTATTCACATGAATAAGAAATGTGGCATTGTCATTTAGAAAATTTGTTAGGGTAGTTTCCATGTTATAATGGACACTAAATTCATTATAAAAATATGCCTAAAGTATATTTAAAATCATCTTTAAAAGAATATTAAAATATGTACATTACCCAATTATCGATCATCTTCAAGTTACAAGTTATTAATTTTATTTTTATCCTGGAGTCCTCTAAAATAAATAATTTTAGAATTAATTACCATAATGAAAGTACTATTTGTATTGAAATTTGATATTTATATTATATAAATTATCATAAGTTTTGATTTATAAAGAAAATATTAAGATAAAAGTTACATTAATTTATATTTTTTTATTTTGATATATGATATTAATATTTTAATCTCATCTTCATTATAATAATCTTCTTGAGATTAATCATCACATCATTTTAAAACTTTAATGTTGTTATCATGATTATTTTTATAACAAATATCTTAATTTATTATGTTATCTTAAATTTGATTCTTAAATAATACAGGACTTTAAATATTTCAGAATAAATTTAATATATTATTAGAATCAATCACAAAATTTAATATATTATTTGCTTTTTAGTTGAAAAATAATTTAAGATATTTTTTATAAAAAGAAAATATTAAAATAAATTTTAGACGCTATATTACTTTTCATTTTTAATAGAAATAAATATAAATGATTTAAAAAAACCGAGCTCAAACCTAATATAACAAGTTAAGTTTAAACTTTTAATTAACTTCAAATAAATAAATAAATCAGACATAGTTTCCCTCTTTTAATTAACTTTTAAATTTTTTTTTTTAAATGAGGACTTAACCTGACATAACAGGAATACATATTATTTCAATGAATAAATGTTACAGGGATTCAATATGTATGTACTTCACGTGTAAGTAGATAAAATAAAAAAGTTAAATTAAATATTTTAATTGATAATATTTGAAATATTTAAGTTGAATAATAAATCGCTAAAATGAAATAAAATATTATTAGCATATTATATAATTTCTACCATGCAGATAATAAAGAAATTTTGTTAATTTTATCAACATCTCTTTTAAAAAAAGAGTTCACACATTTTGGAAAAAAAAAAAATATATATATATATATATATATATATATATATATATATATATATATATATATATACTTCATTCAAGGATTTAATATAATATGCATGTAATTCATGTGTAAGAGATATTAATTCAAGAAAATGAAATAAAAATATAAAATCAGTTTAAAATCAGAAAAACTGAATTTAATTATTTTAATTTAATTTATACAATTTTAGAATAATTAGAAAATTACAAAACTATAATTATTTGTTTGAGACGATAATGATATAAAAAGATAAAACATTTATTAAATAATAATAAACTTTTAAATAAAATACTTTTTTTACTAATTATTTTTTCATTGGACTGAATTAATAAATTTGAAATTAACTAATAAATTATCTGTAAAGATGAAATGTGATTTACAAAACAGATTAGTAGAAGATGTTAAAATACAATTTAATTAGTGTTCCTATATTTTGTTAATAATACTGATAATGAAGTGAAATTGAGTAATAAGATAACCATATTTTTACTAAATATGTAACAAATTATATTATTCATCTTTAATATGAATATATATAACAAAATTATTTTTTTGCCATCAAGATATATTTTTAATTTTATATTTTAATTAATAAATACAATTGGATGGTGTGAATATATTATCTGTTTGGCTGCATTAGATTGCACTTAAACTTAGATAAATATAAAATTTTACTATTAAATATAACATATTTATAGATTTGAAATATATTGAAATATAGATAAATATAAAAATAAAGGTGTCAGACCCGTGTATTAGCATATGAAGATAAGTATAAAAGAGTAGGATGAGTGTGAATCTTGCCGCATCAAATCCCTAGGTTTCATGATTTCCTGAGATATGAGACGATCCGTTTCAATGTCTTTCTTGAAAAAAGAAAAAAATTGTTAATTGATTAGACAAATCCCATGACAAAACTATTTGTTTTGACTTCAAACGCCAATTCATTTTGGATTAACTTGAAAACATTTGCCCTAAATTTTCAACTTTAGAGCAAACATCTAATTCTGGAACTCTTTTCAAATCAATTTTTTCCGTCATCTATTTTTTTTGTGCATATAGGGTTTCAAATTAATTAGGATTTAATTGGGTTTCTTTGCACATTTTTCTTTCTTCTTTGTTTTCTTGAATTCTTGAATTTTGGGACATGGTTCAATAAAAAAAAAAAAAAATGGACACTGATTTTAATTATATGAGTGTAAGAAAAAGTTTACAAGTGAATCACCCATTTTAACCGATTTGGGTGTAACTTTTCGATAGTGCATGAAAAGGTAATTTATGTAAAGATGAACCGTCTTTTACGATAAGATTTGAAAAATATTTAACATATAATTTAATTTTCTTTATATATATATATATATATATATATATATATATATATATATATATATATACCTTTTTATGTTCTACAAATTGAATATTATTATTAACACGAAATTAAATAGTAAGATCACACTTTATAATTATTTTATTCTTATTGAAATAATGTATAATAATTGTTTTGGTATAAATATATAATTTTAATATAAATATAACATTTTTAGAAAATCATTTTTAGTATAAATATACAATTTTAAAATGTTTGCTATAGTTATAAAATTTTATATTTTGATTAACAAATATCCACTCATATTAATATCCGAACAAAATTTTATTGTGTCCATATTTTTTTAAAATATTATTTTATTTTATTTTTTGAATAAATTTCTTTTTTCTCTTTCTCATATTTAATATATAAATTATAATATTTTTATTTTTCTCTTTCCTTTAACATAAAAAAACAAATAGTTATAAAATAAATCCATTATATATATATATATATATATATATATATATATATATATATATATATATATATAAATAATAGTCATGAATAAAACAGTACAACTTATGTACTTGTGTCCTTCACACAACATTAACATGCCTATTTTAAATTACAGTGAAATTTATATAAATATAAATTATTATAATTCATTTTAGTTTTGTTGCATTATTTAAGATTAGAACCCGTGTCAATCTGGGCGCAACAGATCTAAGGTAAGTGTATAAAAATTGTTACATGTGTCCATTCCATTCTTCTTAGAAGAACTAGGTTTCAGATTGGTTTAATATCAAATACAACCTAGTATAATGTGTTTCTCAGGACAAAAATTTCTTTTGTTCATACAACAAACGATTTGTTCTTTTAAGATACACACCGTTTCACTTCATATCCCAACATAGTTTGACACCTGAATCGTTCATGGCCGGTTTATCAACAATATTTAGGTCATTTACTGTTTTATCAGATAATTTTTATTTTTTATTCTCTGTACTTTTTTTTCTTGGATTTCTGAATTTTTTAGGGTTTTGGTCTGGAGGAGAACAGAAGAAGGAATTTCCTTCTCTTCTATGTCATTTTACTTGTATCTTTATTTCTCTTTTTCGTCATACCACTGATCAGGTTTATCACTTTTTCTTTTTATATTTTATTTTCTTTCTATTTCACTCTCCCTTTGGTGATGAATTTATATTTATTGATACACTTTTGAAATTAGCATTATGAAGCAAATTGAGAATGATTGCTGCAATATGAAATTTGGATTTGAAATGTTTGATCATAATGTGGGTATGCGGTGCTCTTGTTTGTGTTTTTGGTTATCATTCATTTAAGTTTATGCAATCTTTATGTGGTGTGGTGATCCTTTTGTTTGTTCTTTGTTAATCATTCAGTTATTAAGTGTATCATGAATGAAACCTTATATATATTGGTTTTGATTGTGTTAGGATATTTATACATTTGAAATAAGGTGTTGAGGGGACCAACCTGTGCATAGGGTTGAAGTTTGCAATGGATGAAGATTTGAATCAGCAACATTTGGATGGAATAGAAGGACGTATGAGATGCCTAGAAGTGGTAGCTTTCAGCGCTAGGGAACGTCAGAGAGAACGACTAAGTCACGCTCCGATTCGGATAGTTAACTATGCAGGAGAAGTGATAACAGTAGCTCATCTTCAGGATGAAGAAAGGGTGTTTGATGAAAATGTTGGTGTCGATGTTAGAGGAGAGGAGATGGTGGGAGATGGGACAGCAGGTAAAAGAAAAGCTAGCTGTTTGGTTGCCAAAGCATTGGGGGTGAAAACCAATGAGGGGGAAGGTTTTGCTGCAAAGTTGTTTCACTGTAATGTCTGCTTGAATAGAGCAAAGGATCCTGTTTTAACTTGTTGTGGTCACTTGTTTTGTTGGGCTTGCTTTCTTAAGCTGCCATATGCTTATTCAAAGGCCAAGGAATGTCCAGTTTGTCAAGGAGAGGTCACAAATGAAAGCATTATCACAATCTATGGCAACTCAAATGTTCAGAACAGTGGCAAGGTGAAATTTGATGAACCTAGTTATAAAATTCCTTCTAGACCCCGTTCAAGGAGGGTTGAGAGTACCAGGCAGCAATTCAGCAATTGAAGAAATGTTGTCTTTTTATAACTTCTTTTGTAGATTAGATTACCTTTGTTCAGTTAGAAATCACCATATGAGGCAGAAAAGAATAGGCATGGTCCTTTATTTCCATCATTTTTAAAGGTTGTAGTTCTAAAACAACTTCATTTCCATTGATTTTGTTGCCATTAATTTTTCAATAGATTTTACTGCAAATTTAGTGAATAACTGTGATCATATATAGTCTAGTCCCTACTGAAGCCTTCATCACGACCCTGAATCATCACTATGTAGCTACAGTCCTATCTATTATAAACTCCAATACGCAAACATTTTATATTTATTTTAAAACAATTTCAATATTGCAAAATAAATTCTGCATTAAAATGTTATTCAACCTCTTTTATAATCTTTGGATATTATTAATAATTATCAAAGATCTCAACAAAATTAATTATTTAAAATAAAATGTGATTTTAGATAAATTAATAAAAATATTATTTCATGAAAGAGATCTTTTTGAATATTATAAAATTCTCAATAATTTTTTAATGGTCAACTATTAAAATATATATTGATCTTTTTTAATCCATATTCAATCAATAATCAATTCAATCTTTCATTTATTTATTTTTTTTACTTCACTGACTTATTCTTGTTATTACATTTTCTCACATGATAAGCATTCAAACATAGATTTCATAACTTTGCATAGTAGATTCGTAGTCTAAAATCCAGTGGAAAAAGAGAAAAAGAAAAACACCAAGAACTTTCCAATTCAAATTGAAGGGTTTCATTGGAAGAAGACAAGGTTTTGCATCAACTTTCTTTTGTAATGGCCTCTCACTTTCTAACCTATGCACACAGAATCTCTTTAAGTGGTGTCATATATGCATTGTAAACTTTGGAGCTGGTTTTGGTAAAAGTGACATTAAAAAGGGGACGAACGAAACCTCAATTATTCATTTATTATTCAATCCATAGTAATAATTAATGACCAGTCATGTGTAAATGTTTCCCTCTTTTTTCTTATCATCCACTAGAAGATAACCTGATAAGTTGACCTTGTCATTTACATGACTTTGTGCATCAAGAGGAAAGTTTACATATACAATGTGGTGACATATCCTAGCTAACATTTTTGGTTGCTTTTCATTGGAATATCACCAACTTTGCCAAACTTTGCCAAACTTTTCCGTTTACTTAAGGTAAGGACTTTTAGTTCTCAATATAACATATTTATACACAAAAAGTGGGAAAAGAAGATAAGAGAAGAGAAAGAAGATATATAAGATAAAATGAATAATACGAAAGAGACAAATAAAAAAATAAAACGATAAAAAAAAATTAATTGTATATTTATGATTAGGTAGAATTTGAAATAAATTTGTTTTTCTTCAAAGCTTTTAAAAAGATTACGTTAGTCTCTGCAATTTAAAAGATCCGAATGTAATCTCTAACTATTATAACAAAAATTGTAACATAATTTAATAAATCTTATCCAAGGTATAAACATGTTATATGTAAAAACAATATATTTAAAAATTACTAAACTTTTTTAGATAATTAAATATCTAAAAATAGTTATGTATTTTTATTTATTTATTTATAAACTTAAAAATGAACCCCTAATCCAAATTATTGACTTAAACAAATTTTTGGTTCGCTTGTTTTTTAAAACAGTTTTTTTCAAATTTTTTTATTTCCAATACATCTTATAATAACTTACCTATAAATGAATAGGTGATATTTTACCATTAATTAACTAAACATTTTGTTACAATTATGTTTTCTAAACAAAATGAGTGTAAACTTAATAATTCAACATTAACAAGATACCATATCACAAATCGAACCATCATAATTTTCAAACAAATTAATCAATGAATATTAACATTATTGAACCTAGTATATTAATAATTTAGTAGAAAACGAATTAATGAAATACGTAATTGATTATATACGCTTCTATATTCGATTAGGAAGAACTACATAATCGATTATCAATATAATCATAATTGATTATGCAGTTTGTGTTGTCCTTTATAATAAATTATGTACCTCAACATAATCAATTACACACTGTCTCATAATCGATTATGTTGGTCTTATGTGTAACAATGATACATTTGAACATCAGTTCAACATAAATCAATACCATGTAAACTTATACAAATGAATAAAATAAATAATTTGACATCTTAAATCAATGAAATCATTAACCAATTATAGAAGAAAAGTGATTGATAAACTTACAATATAGGTCGATGCAGAACTACCTCATTTCAATCACACATTCTTTCTCTTGAGACAATATCACACTACAAAAAAAAGTCTATTATTTACAACAAAAATTCATAAGTAATGGTAAAAAATTCACTGACGTAAATTGAACCCAATACCTTAGAGTTGAAGACCGATACTTCAACCACTAAGCAATTAGAATATTCTAATAATAATTTACAAATAAATTATATTTATATTTATTTGTGTAGATATATAAATATAAAATATATAAATATAAATATATTTATATTTTGATATATTTATAATGGAGGACAACATTACCTACGAACAGTAATTTTGTAGGTAATGATGAATAATATTTATAAATAATATTTCCTACGGACAGTAATTATGTAGGTAATAGATAATTACCCATGAATGACATTACCTACGGACAATAATTTCGTAGGTAATGAATAATTTACATACGGATAGAATTTCATAGGTAATATCTATATGTAATGTACATTTTACCTACGGATAAAAATCCGTAGGTAATAGTTTGTAGATAATACCTCTTTTTTTCGTAGTGTCAATGAATGCACAACGAGAAATTATGTCAATTGTTTTATTTATAGTTAAAAAAATATCAAATGCTTCATGAACTCGTTCAAAAAGACTAAACAAAACCATAATCATGTTTAATGCACATGGCAATGGTCTACGATTGAGGGTTCACATAATATATTTACTGTGTATTAATGTAAGTTGCAATGCTAGTTAGCTGGAAAATTAAAGACGAATATGTGAGGTGTAGATAGGTATGTGTTGAAGGAGATTGTTGATAAATTTGAGTGTAGTGTCTTTGAAAAACAGTCTCTGTATATATTTCATTCATCTTTCTTCATGAATTACGAGAAATCAATATATATAAATAACTAAATCTTATGCAAATTCAATGTCTCATTTCATTTATTATAGTTCTAGATGAAAACAAATACAACATAAATACATAAATCATGTGGTGATGATAACTAGTCATAATTTTAACCAATAAAAAAGAAAAAAAAACTAATATTTAAAGATCAATTAGTTAATATTCTTTAAAAAATAATCTTAAATAAAATATTTTCAACTTACATACAAAGTTTAAAATTTTATTTCCTTTATTCTATATAAAATAAGATGTGCAAATTATATTATATTTAATTAAAATTTATATAATTATGAAATATTATACTGTCTTTGTTATCCTTGTTAGTTAAATATATTTGTAACTAATTACTATTAATATCATATTTTCAAGTACATATATATTAAAAATCTTGTATATATATATTTTATTTTGTACGAGAAAATAAATATACACTTGAGTTTGTATTTTCAAGTGTTTTGCTATCTAGAAAAAATGTGAGAAGAAGAAGTGACAGCCCCTTCTTGTGTATATAGTTTTCCTATATATCTGCATAGACTTTTCTCTTCCTAATTTTGATGGTGGGATTTTGCTTGGCCCAATCATAGTGGAGGCTTAGGTGGTATGAAGGAGAGGTGCGGGTGCTTTGGTGAAAGTGCAAGGCTTATTAGGTTCATGAGATCCGCACGTGAAATTGTTTCCTAATTGTGTCCTTTTCAACAAAACAATTATAAAAATAATTCTCTAAGAGTATATTTTTTACTGGTTGAATTTTTTCACGTGTACTTGAATAAGTTAAATAAATATTAAAGAAATTTTATCCCAAGTAATTTATTATTAATGGTCTGTTTAGCAAATCACTAATAAGTAATAAATAATATTAAATCATCAGTTTTTTTTACTAAAATTATAAAGCTAACTCAAGCCACAAAGTCAAAAATAAAATCTTTTTAGATTATATCACAACATAACAAAATCAGTTCTTCAAGGGCAGACAGAGAATATTACACAAGGAAGAAAGAATAGACCGCTTCAATATTACAACAGTTTAAAGAGATGGTTATTTTTGAGAAATAAATGTTCTTGGTTAGCTACTAATTACCCAACATTGAGGATGATGGAACAGCAGCCTAATAAAGTTGAATAAAGGTGGTGAAATAAATCTCTTGTTTTCCAAGGAAATGGACATGACTTAAAATTCAATAATGGAAACCCTAGTGAGTATTGCTTAGTCGCAGTCATGCCTTTGAATCTGATGAGAGAAGAAGACTAGTGCTGGTGGTGAAGGTCACCCTTGACACCTTCGTCAACACATCAAAACTTTGCTTCTTCAATTATTTCTGCATCACCCCAAAAGTTCTACAACTACTTTTCTCCTCTCCCGAACAATCATCATACATGTTGACAACAACAAATCAACGCCAACCAAGTACTAGTCATTCTTCTCAATTTATATATTTACTTATTCAGCAAAATTTCTTCTTATGTTCAAACTCACGCAAAAGCCATTGAAAAATTGCGTAATATTGTTGTTAATGTTATCATTTCGAACGGATTATTCCAAAAATGACGAGGTTGGGAGAAAAACCTAGTCACGGTCAATTAAACTTATTAAAAATAATTAGGGTTAGTAAACTCGACGTTTTATAAAATAATTACTTTATATATTTTTTAAATAGAAAAGCTTCAACTCAACTTACTAATTTTAGTTAAAAAAATAATTTCAATAAATCTCTTTCCTTCACAAAATTCAAAAGTTGATGGTATGATATAATTTCATATACTTATGTGAACGAGCATGATTCATTTCAACACGACTACACTTGGTTATGAAGCACGATAAGTTAGAAATACATGAATGAATACATAAAGATTAGTCAAACTTTTAAATCATTGCCACCACAAATTTGGGGAAACTGACCAAAGATTGAAAATTTTCGGAATTAGGACCCTTTTTTAGTTTTTTTTTTTAAACTTAAATACAACAATAAAAAAATGCCCAAAAATTACGTCATTTGAAAAGTATACGTGACAGGTACTCATGTCTAAAATCGATCATTTATGTCTCAAAATTAGCAATAAAAAAAGTTAATAACGATTATCAAAATGCAGTGTATTTTGGAAAATGATTAACTAGTAAAAAAATATATAGAGAGTAAAATCAAATTATCTCAATTTTATATGGAGTAAAAATATACTTAATTCTTTCGAAGTTAAAATGAAACTAAAAATGAAATTTATTTTAAATTCAATAATTGTATGTGCTAAAAAACAATTTAAGAATCAACAAAAAAATGTTTCAGATTTGAAATTATAGGTAAGGTTGACGTATGCCCGAGGAAAGGGGTGAGGCATGAAATGGTCAAGTATGAACATCAAATCTCTTTCTCCAATCTATTCATCATTTTCTCATTATCCCTCCTCCCTTTTCAGTTTACACATATATTGGAAATTTTTTTCACTTAAATAAAACATAAATGATGAAAAATTCTCGTTAAAAATAAAGGTATAAACATCGAAATACACAAACATCATATGAATAAATATAATTCTTCCAACCGATTTGATAATGCATACTTCTTTTTTAAATAAATTAAAAATATTATATGCTTATTGTACCACAATGACTCTCCTTTCGTCAAATTTCGAGTCATGTCATCGGTCACGTTTTTATAAATATTAATAAGTTTGATAAAAAAAGGTAAAAAAAAAAAATTCTCCATAAACTCCTGCAAAGTATTTTTTTTCATTTATCAGATTTGAGTGTCAGATTATCTTTGGAGGTACTCCCTACCAATTATCCGGATTGGAGAACCTACCTCTTCAGATATCCAAACAGACACTTCAAGAAAATTTAGTACAAATAAACCAAAAAGGAAATTAATGTTTAGCCTTAGAAAGACATTTATCTAGGTATTTCATAATTGCGCTCTATTTTTATATTTTCATTTAAGTGAGATGCATATCTCAATTTTCTTTTCTCACTACAAATTGATACCTGAAAAGCAACCATATTTTTTTTCCTAGACACCAACCAAGAATTTTATGGAATTTTATGGATTCTTACTCCCGCAACTATTTTCTAAGGGAATATGAAAGATTGAAGAAAATCTGAATCGAAAATCGAAAGAAGAAATTCGATGATCATGTTGGGAAAAATTGAGAATCTGAATCGAAAATCGAAAGAAGAAAATTCGATGACCATGTGTTAGGGAAAATCGAGAATCTGAATCGAAAAAAGATAGGAGAAATTCGATGACCATGTGTTAGGAAAAATCGAGAATCTGAATCGAAAGAAGATAGGAAAAATTTGATGAACATGATTGGGAGTAAAAAATCGATAATAAGTATTGATTGTGAAGTTAAGTTTGAAGGAAGTCAGAAGCAGTTCAAAGTACTCGATGTCTGGAATCGAGATCGAGGAAAATAGTTATCATGCACATGGGAACATGGGTAGCGGTTTCTAAACCGTTCTTAGGTGGTCAGAAGCATTTTAAAGTACTCGATGACTGAGGTCGAAATCGAGGGAACAGTTAGCTGCACATGGGAACATGGATAGCGGTTTCTAAACCGTGGCTGAGGTCGAGATCGAGGGAGCAGTTATCTCGTGCATGGGAACGTGGGGTAGCGGTTTCTAAACCGCTCTTAGGTGGTTATGTTTGAAGAAGGCTATAAATAGAACAAAGTGTGAAGAAAGAAGGGGAATTTTCAGAGAGAGCAAAAATCTATTGTACAAGTCTACCGGAGAACGACGAATCATGGAGTTTCTAGCAATATGGATTTCCACGTTTATCGACTTTTGTTACCGCTTTCTTTACTTTCCCTGGTATTTTATCTTTAATGCAATTTAAATTTACCTGTCTGTATTTTCATGTTATTTCAATTTCTTGTCATTTACACTTATGCAATTTAAGATTTTGCATTACTCTTCGTCTCGATATCTTTTTTCTTTACTTTCCCTAGTACTTTATCTTTAATGCAATTTAAATTTACCTGTCTGTACTTTCATGTTATTTCAATTCCTTGTCATTTATACTTATGCAATTTAGGATTCTGCATTACTCTTTGTCTCGATATCTTTTAAAGCTTTCTTTACTTTCCCGGTAATTTATCTACTTGCAAGTTAAATTTACTTTTCTGTACTTTCCGGTTATTTCAATTACTTGGTCATTTACTCTTGTACAATTTAACTTTATGTGTTACTTTTTTGCCTCGACATCTTTTTACTACTTTCTTTACTTCTGCTATCTTAATAAAAAAATACAAAAAAAGAACTTTCAATTTCAGTTTGTATGCTTTTTAATACGTTTTTCGTGTTTTTAATATTCACGCTTTGATTCATCGATTTGGCTCGATATTTTAATACTTTTGATTTTCATACATTTTTTATTGAAAAATTGTTTGTTAGCCTAAATAAAAAGAACTTACGGTGGTTGAAATTTGGTTAGAACTTAGTCTTTAGGAAATCGAAACAACAAAAAATTTCACCAGAAAAAATTGGTGCGCCAGGTAGGGGTGGTGTGTTAAACACACAAAATTTGGCTAGTTCAAAAAGTGTATGAGATTAAGGAGTGGACGAATAGTAAGAATAAATCAAAATCCACCAAATAGTTAGAGTAACAGTGAGGTTCCTAATAGTCCAAATCCACTAAACACTGGGGGCAAGTTCATAATGAAACTATGTCTGTAATATCGACAAATGTAAGTACATCGATTCGAGTGAATAATGAACAAAGTCCAGGGACATTAGCAAATACTCAATTAATAAGGACTATAATGTCAAACAGTATGCAAACTACGAGAAGCCCCGTAACAACATGTGCAGGTCCATATATGAGTGTAAGACCGCCTGGATTTACGTTTAACAATATGAATGAGGCTGGTACTTCAGTACAACGAAGTACGAGACCTAACCTAGGAATGCCCCAAAACCTAGGAACATTTCAAACCTTAGGAATGCCTCAAAATTTTGGAGTATCCCTGAATTTAGGTATATCCTAAAATTTTGTAACACCTCAAAATCCAGGAAATGCGCAAAGTTTAGGAAAACAACAGATGTCTTCAATTCCAAACCAGGATAACAGAGCAAATCTGGATCATGGGAGATATGCATTCGATAGGGATTATCATCGATCTAATTTCGATGTTATCAAAAATGCTAGTACTGGAATTTTTAGTAATTCATTAGGGGTGTTTCGACAATAAATGAATGAAAGTAATTTCGAGATGGTTAATATGTTGTCACAAAAGTTTACTACAGTATTAAACCCATTAATTCAAAACACTACTAATAGTTTTGAGATATTAGCAGATCAAATGACACGTATCGGGGATGCATTGGCAATACCTCGACAAACGAGGGTTGAGAATAATACTAATCAGGACAATAACCAAAACATCAATATTAATCCCCCTTATTTATTAAGGAGAAATCGAAATGCTGATCAATATCTGCATGTGAGGAATGATGCTCACGAAAATTTAAATGGGGGGGTTTCAAAATGTGTATAATCAGAATAACATGCAGTACAATCATGTGTTGAGTCAAAGGATGAATCCCCAAGGAGTGGAATTACGATCACTTAACCAACCATACTTTGTTTCTCCTTTTCCAAATACGATTCTTGAGACGGAATTACCTCGAGGATATAAAGTACCTAAGTTCACAAAATTTGTCGGAGAAATCAGTGAATCCACTATAGAGCATGTGGCACGATATCAAATCGAATGTGGAGATATAACTATGAATGAGGAATTAAAAATGAAATACTTCCCTAGTTCATTAACAAATAATGCCTTCAATTGGTTTACCACTTTGCCACCTAACTCGATATATAATTGGTTGCAGTTGGAAAGGAATTTTCATGAGCAATTTTGTAGGGAAGAAACTCAAGTAAGTCTCATCGATTTAATGAATATAAAAAGATATAATCATGAGAGTATAGATGATTATTTGAATAGATTTAGACAATTAAAATCAAGATGTTTTACTCAGATTCCCGAATTTGAATTAGTTAGAATGACCTCTGCTGGTTTAGAATTCTCGATTAGAAAGAAGTTGGTTAATTTATCGTTGAATGACATGGCTCAATTAGCTGATAAAGTAAGAAGAGTGGAACAAATCGAGTATGAGAAGAAAATATATAAGAAATTTGAGAAACCTATAAAGAAATATAGGGTGACATACATAAATGAAATATACGAAGAGAATCCTAAGACAGAGGTCGAAAATCAAGATTTTATTGATGAAAAAGTAAACATAGCAGAGCTCAAAGTGGGAGCTCCATATATTTGTAAATTGTTGCAGAAAAATGAGGTAAAAGACAAAATGGCAAATCGAACATATACTTTCGATGTAACAAAAGCAGATAAAATCTTTGATATTTTATTGAAAGATAAACAGATTAAATTTAGTGATGATCATAAATTGCCTTCTTTAGATCAAAGAAATGGTCGACAATATTTCAAATTTCATAATATTTATGGGCATTGGACTAATAATTGTATACATTTCAGGAACACAATTAAAGATGTAATCGACCAAGGAAGGTTAAAATTGAGAAGATGTTGATGAAAGTGGATACTAGTCCATTTGAAGTTCAGGTGGGGTATGTTGAGTCTCAGTCAGGCATTACTGAAGATGTCAATTGGTAAATTCATTCTTTATAGATATGGTCGATGTTACTGAAGACATTGATCCTAGACATGTCAAAATGGATATGTCAGGGGAAGACATATAGTTCGATTTAAATGAGTTCGAGAAAGAATTCGAGAGAGAGATTTATCCTCAAACAGAGGATTCGCTCGTTGAATTTTTAACCAGAAAGAAAGAGAAGGATGAAGACGTGACATTATGTCCACGATGTAGCGCGATGTTTGACAAATCTGCTGCTAAAGCCTTTAGGGAGGAGCAAATAAAAAAAAGTGGAGACACAACAAAATAATTACAATTTTAAAGGAAAACAAATGGTCCAAATGAAAGTAGGAGAAAAGCAGCAACTGTTGGTTCTTCTTGTAATAGAAATCAAATGTGATGGGTCAAGAAGGAGATATATTTTCCTCAGGGAGGAAGAAGTAGATTTAAAAATAATAATGTGTTCGATAGACTTTCATGCAATGAAGGATCAAATACTAGATTTCGCACGTTCCAAAGGAGAATATTTCGAGGAAAGCCCTAGAAGAGAGGGGGAAGGCTCCAATCTTACTGGGGAAGGTTCAACAATTATAAGAGCTTTGAAGAGAGAATGTACCGACCGGGGGTCAGTATATAAGGGATTTTGTCGACGGTAAGGATGAAAATAATAGAGATAGACAGCAGATTGGAGTGATATCGATACCACCTGCAAAGTATGTTAATGAGTATGAGGAATTTCAGGAACAAAATGATGTTTATCGAGAACATGATTTCTTTTCTGAGGAAATGAGACCAAAAGTGACAAGGGTGACGCAAGTGTCATGCGAATCTCCCCATAGAGACGCTGCTTTTATCGATTCTCCATCAGAGGAAATGAGATTTCATTTGAAACCCCTGATGTTGAATATTGAGATAAAAGGGCAAAAGGTGAATAAAGTCCTTGTGGATGGTGGTGCGACACTAAACATATTGTCAATCACTATGTTAAAGAGGTTCAGTATCGATTTAAAAGACTTAATCATGCATAATATCTTGATTTCCGATTTCAGCAGGAAATCATCGAGTTCAGAAGGCATGATCGACTTAGATGTGAAAGTGGGTACATATTCAAGGCCCACTGTTTTAGTGGTAGTCCAATCGCATGCCAATTTCAATGCATTACTGGGCAAATAATGGATTCATGGGGTTGGAGCAGTGCCCTCCACTGCTCATCAGAAGTTATTTATTTGGAATCGAGATGGACATCTCGAAGTGATTCAATGAGACCAGCATGAGTTCGTAACATTTGTGTCTCAGGCTAGTCGGTCTCTCCAAAATTTGGCGCTCACTCAGCCATTTACCTTCGAGACTATCAAGGATTTTAATTCAAAAATACATGAGGAACGATTTCTGGAAAAGAATGAGAAAAAAGGTTTTGTACTAATCAAAGAGGGGGTCATCCTTGAAGTGGCCGGTGAAAATGCATGAAGGATATGAGGAGTTTTTGACTCAATTAAGAAGATACGAAAATGGAAAGAGAGAGAGCCAAGAAAGCAGTAGTAATAGGGTAGGAATAAATAAGTCGATATACTTGACAGAAGCAAATAATAGTGATCAAGTTATACTTGATTATATTTATGATAATTCTCCTTTAGGTTTTGAAAAATATGTCACATCTAATCACAAAAAAGTCAAGGCCTAAGATCCATTAGAAGAAATCAACTTGGGAAAAAAAAAGAGAAAAATAAACCTACTTATATTAATAGGTATCTGGAAAAAGAAATGAAAAAAGATATGATTCTATTACTAGAAGAATATAAAGATTGTTTTGCTTGGGATTATGAAGAAATGTCTGGATTGGATCGAAGTCTAGTCAAGCATAGATTACCTATCATAGAAGGCAAGAAGCCAGTAAAACAAGCTCCGAGAAGATTTACACCTGAGGTGATGGTTAAAGAAGAAATCGAGAGACTTCTTAGCGCGAAATTTATCAAAACTGCCAGATATGTGGATTTAATTTCCAATATTGTTCCAGTTATTAAAAAGAATGGTAAAATGAGAGTATGTATTGATTATCGAGATTTACATTAGCAACTCCTAAAGACGAATATTCTATACCAGTAGCTGATATGTTAATAGATGCGGTAGCTGGTAATGAAATTTTGAGTCTCTTAGATGGATAAAACGATATAGCTAAAATAGCTTTTCGATGCCCTGGGGCATTAGGTACTTATGAATGGATAGTGATGCCATTTGGATTGAAAAACGCCAGAGCGACATATCAAAGAACAATAAATTTAATTTCATGATTTGATTAATGATTTCATGCAGGTTTATATAGATGATATTGTTGTTGCCTCAAAGAAAAAATATGAACTTTTAGATAATTTAAGAAAATCTTTTGAAAGAATGAGGAAATACAGTTTAAAAATGAATCCTTTGAAATGTGCCTTTGGTGTGTCTGTTGGTGAGTTTTTAGGATTCATAATACATGAAAAAGGGACCGAGATTGATAAAAACAAAGCAAAAGCAATATTAGACATTTCTGCCCCAATAATAAAAGCAGTTGCAATCATTGTTAGGTAAAATAAATTATTTAAGACGATTTATTTTTAATCTGGCTGGTAAGACTTATGTTTTTTCGTCTTTGTTAAAGTTGAAAAAGGAAGCAGATTTCAAATGAGAGGAAGAACATCAGAAAGCCTTTGAGCAGATTAAATTGATTTTGACGAATCCTCCGATTTTGATACTAGTAATGAGGAACAAGTCATTGAAATTGTATGTATCAGCATCAGATCGAGCTATAGCCAGTCTACTAGCACAAGAGGATCAAAATGGTGTAGAATGTGTTGTTTATTATCTTAGTAGAATATTAAACGATGTTGAAACTCAATACAGTGATATCAAAAAGTTAGGGCTATGTTTGTATTTCTCTTGTACGAAACTCAAATATTTGATGAAACCCCATGATGTGATGGTTTATTCCAAAAATAATCTGTTAAAGTTTCTTTTATCAAAACCTATTATGCATAATTGAATAGGTAAGTGGGTTTTAGCTTTAATAGAGTGTTCATTGTCATTTGATTCTTTGAAATCGGTAAAAGACCAAGTTATTACTGATTTTATGGTAGATCATATGATTGACCCGATTGATAATTTATTTATTGAAATAAGTAAATGGATAATGTATTTCGATGGATCGAGTACACCGGACAAGTCAGGGGTGGGAATTCTTATTATTTCGCCAAGTAATATCCCGACCAAGTTATTATTTGAAATAAAACCCACTTGCTTGAATAATAAAGCTGAATATGAAGCTTTGGTTGCAGGTCTCGAGACTTTGATTAAGTTAAAAACTCGACATGTAATTGTAAGGGGTGATTCACAATTAGTGATCAAACAAGTACGAAAAGAATACAAATGTATTAATACCAATTTGTTCAGATACTTAGAAAAAGTAATTACTTTGAGTAAAATGTTTGATGACATAACGTTCGAATATGTTCCTCAAGAATTTAATCGATAAGCCAATGATTTAGCGCAAATGACATCTAAGTATAAACTTTCTCTGAAAATTTTACAAATGATGATTCAAATCAAAGAGAAATTACCCCAAGAAAGGGAAATTTTACAAATTAATAACTTAGATGATCAGGATTGGAGAAAATCGAATATGGATTATTTGCAAAATCCAAACGGGAGAATCGATAAGAAAATAAAATTTCAAGCAGTAAAATATGTGTTGTTCAATTATGAATTGTATAAAAAAGGCATTGATGGAGTATTGCTTAAATGTTTAGGAAATGATGATGCTTATTTGGCAATGGCGGAAGTACATAATGGAATATGTTGTGCACATATGGTAGGTCAAAAAATGAGATGGATGTTAATTCGACAAAGATATTATTGGCCTTCGATTTTAAAATATTGTATCGAATATACTAAGTCTTGGGAAGAGTGTCAGAAGTTTAGTCCTATATAACAAGTCCCTGCTAGTGAACTTCACTCTATTATCAAACCTTAGCCTTTCAGAGGTTGGACAATCGATTTAATTGGTCAAATTTGTCCACAGTCATCGAGAGGACATAGATATATAATAGTAGCTGTCGATTATTTTTCAAAATGGGTAGAAGCAATCCCGTTAAAAGATGTCGATCAACAAGATGTGATTGATTTCATTGAAGAATATATTGTTTATCGATTTGGAATACCACAGTCTATTACTACTGATAGAGGGACAATTTTTACTGGTAAGAAGATGGTTAAATATGATGAATCGATGAATATTCAGTTATTAGCATCGACTCCATATTATGTTCAGGCTAATGGACAGGTTGAAGCAATTAATAAAATAATTATTGGTTCAATCAAGAAACATGTCAGTAACAAACCAAAGTTGGCATGAAACGTTATTACAAATTTTGTTGGCCTATCGAAATTCCCCGAAAGATTCTCTACAAAATACTCCATATAAGTTAGTCTATGGGCATGATGCGGTTTTACCCATCGAAATCAATATTGAGTCAACTCGAATACAAAAACAAAATGATTTGCCTAGTTAGCTGCGATTATTGGAATTTGATGTATGACGAGTTAAATGAACTTGATGAGATAAGATTGCAAGCGTTAAATAATATTATTCTACAAAAAAAGTCAAATTGCTCGAGTTTATAACAAGAAAATTCGACAGAAAATATTTAGAGAAGGTGATTTAGTTTGGAAAACGATTTTGTCGATGGATAAGAAGTCTAAAAGTTATGGCAAATGGTCACCGAATTGGGAAGGACCTTTTGAAATTGTTAAAGTATTATCAAGTAATGCTTATTCGATTGTTGATTGACATAGTATGGAGAAAGTACTATCGATAAATGGGAAGTACTTAAAAGAATATAAACCTCGAATAAGGGAAATAAGCATTCACAATTGATTAAAGTATATTTTACAAAACTTGATATTGAAGATCGAAACTTATCAAAATTTGTCAATAATTGAGTCCAAGAAGAGAGATTCGAGTTTTCTTCGGGAGTCGTCTTGTTCATTGAGTTGTTGAAGTCTTTTTCTTCAGTTCTTCGATCCCACCTTTAGTAGTCGTTGCTACTTCAGCATCGAAGCTCTTTGGGAGACTATCATCGGGGAATGAATCGATAGCAGTAAAGATCTCTTCGATGTCACGGGAGGTTGAGATGAATGACTTGAGGGAGTGACATCATCTTCAGACAACAGAATATCGAGAATAAAAAATGGATCTTCTTCAATAGCAGTTCGATATTTTGATGTCTTTAGGAACATGATCATTCTATTAAGACAATAAAGTCGAAGTTTGTTTGATAGATGATTTTTCTTTTTAGACTGAGGGAGATATTAGTTGATTCAACAAGAAATGTTCGAGAGTGTTTAGGTAAGGGTAGAATGATAGTCTCGATATCGAAATTTCTTTGTCTTTGAGTTTTAGAGAAATTAAGTTTAAGAGAGTTGTAACATTCTCGATAAAAGTTTTCGAATCGAGATATTTGAAGATAGTTACTTTTCTTGGTTTTCGATTTATCGTGCACAAGAAGTTGATTTTCGATTGGATTGTATCAAAGTCGGAATGACTTCATGGAAAATTATCAATTTGGAAGATTGGTGAAGCTTGACTTAAACCAAATTGCCTCGAGAGAAACTGAGGGTAGTTGAGACAAGTAATATTAATAAGGGGAATAGTTTAAATTGACATGTGATAATAAAAACAACTTTGTATGGCTTCAGAACATTTAAAGAGTTGAGGCATACACTTTTTGAAAGAATACAAAATTTTGAACAAATGTTTTTATTCTTTCAAGGGGGCATTTTGTTGGTGGGAAAAAATTGAAAATTTGAATCGAAAATTGAAAGAAGAAATTTGACGACCATGTGTGAGGGAAAATCGAGAATCTGAATCGAAAAATCGAAAGAAGAAAATTTGATGACCATGTGTTAGGAAAAATCGAGAATCTGAATCAAAAGAAGATAGGAGAAATTCGATGAACATGATTGGGAGTAAAAAATCGATAATAATTATTGAGTGTGAAGTTAAGTTTGAGGGAAGTCAGAAGCAGTTCAAAGTACTCGATGTCTGGAATCGAGATCGAGGGAAACAGTTATCATGCACATGGGAACATGGGTAGCGGTTTCTAAACCGTTCTTAGGTGTTTAGAAGCAGTTTAAAGTACTCGATGACTGAGGTCGAGATCGAGGGAACAGTTAGCGTGCACATGGGAACATGAGTAGCAGTTTCTAAACCGTGGCTGAGGTCGAGATCGAGGGAGCATTTATCTCGTGCATGGGAACGTGGGGTAGCGGTTTCTAAACCGCTCTTAGGTGGTTATGTTTGAAGAAGACTATAAATAGAACAAAGCATGAAGAAGGAAGGAGAATTTTCAGAGACAGCAGAAATTTATTGTCCAAGTCTACCGGAGAACGACGAATCATGGAGTTTCTGGCAATCGGGATTTCCATGTTTATCGACTTTTGTTACCGCTTTCTTTACTTCCTCTAATACTTTATCTTTAATGCAATTTAAATTGACATGTCTGTACTTTCATGTTATTTCAATTCCTTGTCATTTACACTTATGCAATTTAAGATTCTGCATTACTCTTCGTCTCGATATCTTTTAAAGCTTTCTTTACTTTCCTTGGTACTTTATCTTTAATGCAATTTAAATTTACCTGTCTATACTTTTATGTTATTTCAATTCCTTGTCATTTACACTTATGCAATTTAAGATTCTGCATTACTCTTCATCTCGATATCTTTTAAAGTTTTCTTTACTTTTCCGGTAATTTATCTACTTGCAAGTTAAATTTACTTTTCTGTACTTTCCGGTTATTTCAAATACTTAGTCATTTACTCTTGTGCAATTTTACTTTATGTGTTACTTTTTTGCCTCAACATCTTTTTACTGCTTTCTTTACTTCTGCCAATTTTCATATTCTCGAGTCTCTTAATAAAAAAATACAAAAAAAGAACTTTCGATTTCAGTCTGTATGCTTTTTAATACGTTTTCCGTGTTTCTAATATTCACGCTTTGATTCATCAATTTGGCTCGGTATTTTAATACTTTCGATTTTCATACATTTTTTATTGAAAAACTGTTTGCTAGCCTAAATAAAAAGAACTTACGGTGGTCGAAATTTGGTTAGAACTTAGTCTTTAGGAAATCGAAGCAACCAAAAATTTCACCAGAAACAGATGCATATCTCAATTTTCTTTTCTCACTACAAATTGATATCTCAAAAACAACCTTATTTTTTTCCTAAACACCAACCAAGAATTTTATGGATTCTTACTCCCGCAACTATCACCTTTGTAAGGGAATATGAAAGATTGAAGAAATTTTTTGAAGATATATATTGTTATTATTGAAACTTCGAAAAAACTCTCACAACAACTAGATAAATGATTGGAAAAATGGAGAACGAGAATGATTTTGTACACCTAGTTTTGTATGCTGATGTCGAGTCTGAACCAATTTTCTTTGAAGAAGCGATCAACGATTCCAAGTAGATCAAAACCATGGAAGAGGCGTTGTTAGAAATCGAGAAGAATAAAACATGAAAATTAACTGATCTTCCATAAAAAATTACATGTTAATAGGAATAAAATAGTACAAGAAAGTTAAAGTCAAATGGAACAGTCGCATGACATAAAGCTAGACTTGTGACAAAAGACTTTTTATAAAGAGAAAAACTAGATTACAAAAAGTGTATGCACTCGTTGATAGGATAGAGACGATAAGAACAGTTGTAGCTCTCGTAAACTATAAAAGGTGGCAAATGTATCAAATGAATGTAAAATATGCATTTTTTTAATGATGAATTGGAGGAAGAAGTTTATGTTACACAACCACCAGATTTTGTGATCGTTAAAGACAAAAAAGAGGTTTTTAGATTGAAGAAGACGTTGTATGACTTGAAACAAACCCTGAGAGCCTGAAACACTAAAATTGATGGTTGTGTTTGATAATGAGAATTCTTGAAGTGTAAAATCAAGTATGAGATTTACTAAAAAATCGAAGGTGATGATCTATTAATTGTTATCAGAGTCAAAGGATGACCGACAGTTTAAGAGTGAGTTAAAGTATTTTAAGGGGATGTACCAATGTGAAGGGACTCACACTTGTGGGGTAGAATTTGGGAATCTGAGCATAATTCTAAATCCTACATTAAGTAAGAATGAGAAAGTTGAGTAACATATAAGGGAGTATGACCCATAACCCAATGCCTTAAAGGTTTTAGTTGAAGGTGGTGTCATATTCTTTTATATGGTTGACTCGTGTCCCATTTGTGAGAATCTCTCTATTAACCTCTCACGGAAAGACCCAACAGTACTTGTGTTGTAGTAGACCGAATTTCTTTTAGTATTGGATTGCTAAGAAGATTTGCAGAGAAATCCAAAGCTTCTCATCTTACAGCAGCTAAGAGAGTTCTAAGATATATTAAAGGGACAATTAATTTTGGTATTTTATTACCAAATGTTATATATCATAATAGAGGAGAATTGATTGGATATTCCGATTCTAACTGGATTGATGACAAAGTTGAGTTTTGTTAGTGAAAAATCGATACAAGGATCAAAAAACAGAAGAGAGAAAATCGAAGATCATATGATTGGTTAAAAAGTTGATAAATCGGAAAGATGGTTGGAAGACATCCGGTGACCACGAGATAGTATGAACACATAAATCGAGAATGGAAATCGAAAATCAGAAAAGAGAGGAAAATCGATGAAAGTAATGGTAAAGTACAATGTAAAGTCAAGGTTAAGGGAAATCGTACTTGATAACTAGAATCGAGATCGAGGGAAACGGTTATCCTGCATATGGAACATGAGGAGTGACTTTTCACATCGTGGCTAAGGTTAGAAATCGAGTAACGGTTAAAATGCACACGGAACGTGGAAGCGGTTTTCTAAACCGTAAGCTAAGGTAAAAATCGAGGAACGTGCACATGGAACATGGTGACAGTTTTTTAACTGCTCTTGGGAGGTTACATTGAAGGATGCTTATAAATAGAACGAAGCTTGAAGAAGAAGGGGGAATTGGTAGAGACAACAGAAGCACAAGTGAAAAGTCTACCGGAGAACGACGAATCATGAAGTTTCTAGCGATCTGGATTTCCATTCTCATTGACTGTTTTTACCGCTTTCTTTACTTTCCCTGGTAACTTATTTTCAGGCAATTTACATTCATCAATTTAAGTTTCCATACTTTCAATTACTTGCCAGTTATCTTTAATGCAATTTAAGATTCTGTATTTTCAAATGCTTGCCATTTACTGTTTTCTGTAATTTCGACGTCCTGTCATTTACTTTCATGCAATTTTAATTCTGTCATTTGCAGTTAATGCAATTTCGAGTTTTTCACATTTACAATTCTCTGTATTCTAATATTTCACACTGCTTTTTGTTTCTTTTCGATACCTTTTATTGCTTTCTTTATTTCGTGTTTCTTAATAAAATATCAAAAAGAGTACTTTCGATTTTCAATTTGTATGTTGCATCGATAACATTTCTCGATCTTGTGACATTTTCGATTCTCATATACGTTTTGATTGAAAATTGTCGCTAGCCTAAGTAAAAAGAATCTACGTGGTTGAAATTTGATTAGAACCTGAGAAATCGAAATCGATCAAATTTTCACCAGAAACAAATTGGCACGCCAGATAGGGGAAGTTGTGTCGAAAAACACAAAAATTGGCTAGTTCCAAAGTGTATGAGATTAAGGAGTGGGCGAGTAATCAGAATGAGTCAAAATCCACCAAATAATCAGAATAACAGTGAGATTCTAAATAGTTCACATTCACCAAACACTGGGGGGCAAGTTCACAATGGAAATATGCCTCTAATATCGACAACTGTGAGTACGTCGATGCCTGTGAGTACTGAACAAAGCCCAGGCACATTAGCAAACGCTCAGTTAGGGTCTAGTACTATAATGTCAAACAATATGCAAACTACGGGAAACCCCGTAACAACATATGCAGGTCCGCATATGAGTGTAAGACCGCCTGGTTTTTCGTTTAATAATATGAATGGGGTTGGTACTTCTTCAATACAGCGAAGTACGATATTTAACCTAGGAATGCCCCAAAACTTAGGAACATTTCAAACCTTAGGTATGCCTCAAAATTTTGGAGTATCCCCAAATTTATGGGCGTCTCAAAATTTAGTAACACCCCAGAATTCAGGGAATGCGTAGAATTTAGGAACACAATAAATGCCGCCAATATCAAACCTAGATCACAGAGCAAACCTGGATCATGGAAGATATACATTCGATAGAGATTATCATCGATCCAATTTTGAGACTATCGAAAATGCTAGTACTGGAATTTCCAGTAATTCATTAGGAGTACTTCGACAACAAATGGATGAAAGCAATTTCGAGATGGTTAACATGTTATCACAACAGTTGACTACAGTACTGAACCCATTAGTTCAAAACACTACCACTAGTTTTGAGATATTAGCGGACCAAATGACACGTATCGGGGATGCATTAGCAATACCTCAACAAACGAGGGTCGAAAATAATGCCAATCAGAATAATAATCAAAACGTTAATATCAATCCCCTTTATTTGTTAAGGAGAAATCGAAACAATGATCAACATCAGCATGTGGGGAATGAATATCAGCATGTGAGGAATGATACTTGCGGAAATTTAAATGAGGGATTTCAAAATATGTATAATCAGAATAACATGCAATACAATCACATGCTGGGACAAAGGATGAATCCCCAAGGAGTGGAATTAAGACCACCCAATCAACTATACTTTGTTTCTCCTTTTCCAAATATGATTCTCAAGACAAAATTACCTCGAGGATACAAAATACCCAAATTCACCAAATTTGCTGGAGAAATTGGTGAATCCACTATCGATCATGTGGCGCGATATCAAATCGAATGTGGGGACCTAGCGATGAGTGAGGAATTAAAAATGAAATACTTTCCTAGTTCGTTGACAAAGAATGCTTTCACTTGGTTTACTTCGTTGCCACCTAATTTGATTTATAATTGGTTGCAGCTGGAACGAAATTTTCATGAGCAATTCTTTAGGGAGGAGACTCAAGTAAGTCTTATCGACTTAATGAATATAAAGAGATATAATCATGAAAGCGTAGATGATTATTTGAATAGATTTAGACAAATGAATTCGAGATGTTTTACTCAAATTCTCGAATTTGGGTTAGTCAGAATGGCCTCTGCAGGTTTAGAATTCTCGATTAGGAAAAAGTTAGTTAATTTACCGTTGAATAACATGGCTCAGCTAGCTGATAAAGTGAGAAGAGTGGAACAAATCGAATATGAGAAATAGAGGTATAAGAAATTTGAGAAACCTATGAAGAAAGATAGGGTAGCGTATATAGATGACATATATGAGGAAAATCCCAGGATAGAAGTAGATATTAAAGAATCTGTCGATGAGAAAGTAAATATAGCAGAGCTCAAAGTAGGAGCTCCATATATTTGTAAACTGCTACAGAAAAATGAAGTGAAAGACAAAATGACAAATCGCACGTATACTTTTGATGTAACAAAGGCAGATAAAATCTTCGATATTTTATTGAAAGATAAACAGATTAAGTTGAGTGATGATCATAAATTACCTTCTGCAGAACAAAGAAATGGTCGAAAATATTGCAAATTTCATAATATCTATGGACACTGGACTAATAATTGTGTATATTTCAGGAACACGATCCAAGATGCGATCGACCAAGGAAGATTGAAGTTTGAGGAGATGTCAATGAAAGTGGATACGAGTCCATTTGAAGTTCAAGTAGGGTATGTCGAATCCCAGACGGGCATGACTGAAGATGTCCGATTGATAAATTCGACCTTTATAGGTATGGTCGATGTTACTGAAGACATTGATCCCACACATGTCAGAATGGACATGTCAGAAGAAGACATAGAGTTTGACCTAAGCGAGTTTGAGAAAGAATTCGAGAGAGAGATCTATCCTCAATCAAATGATTCCCTCGTTGAATTTTTAAACAGAAAGAAAGAGAAGGATGAAGGTGTGACATTATGTCCACGATGCAGTGCAGTGTTCGACAGATCAGCTGCTAAAGCCTTCAGGGCAGGACAGATCAAGAAAATGGATGATCAACATAAAAGTTGCAATGATAAAGTAGATCAAACAGTCCAAGCAATGGTAGGGAAGAGTCAGCAGAAATCTGTTGGTTCTGGTGCTAGTAGAAATCAGAAACAATGGGTTAGGAAAGAGATATATTCTCCTCGGGGAGGAAGGGACAGACTTCATAATAATGATGTTTTCGATAGACACTCATATGATGAAGGATCAAATACTGGATTTCCTACATTCCAAAGGAGATTTCGAGGAAGGCCTTGGAGGAGAGGAGGAAGGATCCCTTACTGGGGAAGGATCAATAATTATAGAAACTTTGAAGAAAGTAATATACCAATTGGGGGTCAATATGTAAGAGACTTTGTCGATGACAAAAATGCAGGTAGTTGGGATGGACATCAAATTGGAGTAATATCGATACTACCCGCGGAATATGTTAGCGAGAATGAAAAGTATCAAGGGCAAAGTAATGTCGATCGAGAAGACGATTTCTATTCCGAAGAAATGAGACCGAAAGTGACATGAGTAACACAAGCATCATGCGAATTACCCCATAGAGATGCTGCTTTTATCGATCCCCCATCCGAGGAGATGAGGTTTCATTTGAAACCCTTATTGCTGAACATCGAAATTCAAGGACAGAAGGTGAATAAGGTCCTTGTTGATGGTGGTGCAGCGGTAAACATCTTGCCAATCACTATGCTGAAGAGGTTTGGTATCGAATTGAAAGACTTAGTCAGGCATAATATCATGATTTCTGATTTCAGTGGGAAATCATCGAGCTCAGAAGGCATGATTGCCTTAGATGTGAAAGTGGGTACTTATTCGAGGCCCACTGTGTTTGTACTGGTCTAATCACATGCCAACTTTAATGCGTTACTTGGCAGGGAGTGGATTCATGGAGTTGGAGTCGTACCTTCTACGACTCATCAGAAGTTGTTTATGTGGAATCGAGATGGACATCTCGAAATAATTTCAGGGGACTAGCACGAGTTTGTGACATTTGTATCTCAGGTTGGTCGGTCATTGCAGAATTTGGCGCTCACTCAACCATTCACCTTCGAGACTGCCGAAGACTTTAATTCAAAATTGCACGAGGAGCGTTTCTTGGAAATGAATGAGAAAAGAGGGTTTGTCATGATTAAAGAGGGGGTCAGCCTCGAAGTGACCAGTGAAAATGAATAAAGATTATGAGGAATTCTTGTCTCGATTAAGTGAAAGTGATCCTAGCAAAGATCTCATTGATTTGATGAAGTCAAAAATAAAGTCAAGGGTCAACTCTGCAGCTGTCAAACAAGTCACTCAGAACAAAGGAGCTGAAGACTTAGTGTGTCTAAACAGAAAGCTTAGGTAAAACCACTTTACCTTTTCCACTGCATAAAGCTTCTTCACTCAATTTGCAAAATGCCTCAAAAATAGTTTTAAAACAAATCAAACAAAAGCATTTTGACAAAGAACCTTCTTAACAATGGTTTTAACTGATATAGTTTTTTAAAGAAACGTTTAAAACACTTAGAATGTTTATAGAAGTGTTTTCACAGCATTTTAATTGATACAAAAACCTTTTAATCGATTAAAAACCCTTTATGACCGATTGGAATTCGAATATAACAGGTCAGAATGAAATATAATCGATCAGATTTTAAATATGAGCGATCAGATTGCTTTTAATCGATTAAAACACGTTTTAATCGATTAAAACCACTTTGGAAGTCAGGATGATCGATCAGAATGAAATTATGACCGATCAGAGTTGGTTATGATCGATCAGAATTGAATTATGACCGATCAGACTTATTTCAATCGATTAAAACGTATTTCAATCGATTAAAATAACTTAGAAAATCTTTTCAATCGATTAAAACGAACTTTCAATCGATTAAAATGACTTGAAAATATATGTGCAGTTTTTCAATCGATTGAAACGACTTTATATCAGCTAAAATAACTTAGAAAGTTTTATAAGAAGGTTTTTAAACAAATCAATCGATTAATACGCGATTCAATCGATTGTTTTATACTTAGAAAATGTTTGTAAAACGTTTTAACTGATAAAAACGTGGTCGTATCAACTAAAACATTTTCTGTTAAAGATCAAGAACGCATTAATGGGTTGAAAGGACTTTTAATAGATTGTAACGGCTATTTCAACAGATTAAAACAAACTTTCAACAGATTAATTAATGCAGCAGATTTGAAAATTCTCTTTATAAACAGTTTTGATTGAATTTTTTAAAAAAGAGATTGTACATCAGTTTTCATACATCCAAAGCAATCAATTCAAGCAACTGTTAAGCATCCTTTTCCAAGAAAGATTCGTAACTGCTTTGTGAACTTCTTTTTTGAAATCTTTCTTGAGGCATATTGCATTCTGTGAAGAAGAAACTTACTGTGGATTAGAGTAATCCGGTTTGAGCTTTCTAAGTCTCTTCTTTTCAATTGCTTTTCATTACCTTGTATTGTGTTGTACCTAGAATTTGGGTACAAGTTTTCTGCAGCTGGTAGGTGGTTGTAGAAGTTTCCAAGAACTGGAATTTGGTTCTTGGTGGAGAGGTTAAGTGCGGAAGCTGGAATTTGGTTCTTATGCTTGTTTGGTGCCTGAATTTGGGCACCTGGTTTCTCTCTGACCTGGAATTTGGTTGTAGAGGTTTCCAAGAACTGGAATTTGGTTCTTGGTGGAAAGGTTAAAGTCGGAACCTGGAAATTGGTTCCGGTGTTAGAGTAGGTGTAAGATTGTTGAGTCTGTAAAACATCTATTCTAGTGGAACCCAGCTGGAATTTGGCTGGAGACTGGACGTAGCCCTGGTATTGGGTGAACCAAGTATAAAATTACCGGTGAAATCTTTCCTAACCTTTCTCTCTTTAATTTCAGTTGCTCGCGCTTATATTGTTTAATTGCTTTGTGATTCGTGAATTGATTAGTAAACTTAATTTTCGAATTAGATAATCTGTTTATTGTGAAAAACTTTCAAAAATCAATTCACCCCCCCTCTTGATTTAAAACTACTTTTCTAACAATTGGCATCAGAGCGAGGTGCTTGAAAGTTACTCAAGTTACTTCGATCCATGGCATTTTCTGAGGGAGCGTACATTGATAGACCTCCACTGTTGAGTGGAACAGATTACCTATATTGGAAAATAAGGATGAAAATCTTCATTGAATCTGTTAGTATAAATGCTTGGAATGTTATTGAACAGGAAATTGATATTGCTAACGAGAATCCAAGATGATTGTATTGCCAAGAATATCATCTTATCTCGCCCTTAACAAAAATGATCTTTTCAGGATTGCACATTGCCAAACAACTGCACAAATGTGGAAGATTCTTGAAAAGACCTATGAAGAAGCACCGGAAATATGCTTGATGGTCAACTCGGAATCACCAAATACCAAGTGTAAGTTCTGAATCTATGAACTATAGCTCATTACAAGATGCTTTTCTTGAAATACATGCAAGTAGCAAAGAAATTAGAAACTGAAAATAGAAAATTGAAAAGCATGAATAGGCTTTTAGAAAACAAGATCATTCTTCTTGAAAAGAAAATAAGCTGATGAAGAAACTAAGTTAGAATTAGAGAATGATACTGATTGCATGTGTAATATTAAAGATTACAAAAACTGTCCGAGTTACAGAAACAAGTATCATATCTAGTAAAAACCTCATCTAAATTGGCACAAGGAAAAAATAATCTTGATAAGATACTTAATTCCCAAAAATTAGTTATTGAACGTGGTGGCATAGGTTATACACCATCTATTGGAAAGAAAACAAGAGCATTCAAAAATTACTTTGCATATAGTAAAACAGTTTCATCTCTATTTATTAAATGTTTTTACTGTATGAAAAAGGGTCACTACTGTTAAATACTTGAGAATTAAGAAATATGCGGTACCCAAAGGAAGAATGAAATGGGTTCCAAAGATTAATTCCTTTCAAATAACCTGATCAGGACCCGAGTAATTATAAAGGGTACCAGAACAATTCTTAATTTGTTTTGCAGGAACAAGTCTGGGAATCCCTTGAAGATCAGAAGCTGCGAAATCAGGTTCTGAGTATTTAAACTAATTGTTTTAATTGATATATAACAATATTAATCGATTAAAATAACTTACAGAACATCTATCCGTACCATTTTAATCGATTAAAATGTCGAAATAATCGATTGAACAGATCTCAGGATTTTGGTTTAAATGTTTTAATCGATTATAATAACTGTATATCAATTAAAAACACTTAGGTATCAAAATTAATCGATTCATTTACGTTTTAATCAATTTAAATTCTGGTGTCATTTTATTGATCACATTCTATACCAAACTAATCGATTCTTTTATAAACCAATCGATTAATTCACTTGAATTGTTTTCAAACCCAATAGGAAAAATGAAATTAATAGATAATTAGTTGATTAATTGATTAATTAGGTTGTATAAATAAGTCTTATAACATTCAATTGATCATTGATAAACAAATTCAAATCAAAAACCCAGTTTCTTTGATAAAACAAAATCTGCATAATACTTTCACCCACTGTCACTGTAAATTGTGCCTCTGTAGCGATCAGATAATCATAAATGAGTCTCGGACATGTCGATTCAAGTTATCCGTTATGAAACACCCAATTTCCTTTTAATGGCACATCTTCGAACAAATCCTTGAATTAGAAACTAAGACTAGTGGAATAAATGTGGGAAAGTTATTGCAGATTGAATTACTGCAAACTTTACATGTGGGAAAGTTATCCATAGATGAAAAAGTTATTTTAACATAGTCATGATTCAAGGCTGTAGACGTCTACATCTCTCTTAATACTTTACATGGAATGCTGCGTAGTAATACATTGAAAATCAAAGGAATTATCAAAGAATAGACTGTAACTTTTCTTATAGACACTAGTTACAAACAGGTCAAGCTGTTAGGACTGAAAACATAGTTTATCAAAGATTTTTCAGTGATAGTTGCTTCAGGTAATAAGTTGTTGATAACTAAGAAGTTCAATGAACAAATGTTTACATTAGATTTTTTGATATTACCAAGCAATATATTTAAAATAATCTTGAGCATGCATTGGTTCAAAACTCTTGGTGAAATTCATTGAACTGTGCAACCCTGATAATTTGCTTTAATCATCAATGTCACGAGGTGACACTGCAAGGGAACCAATCTGGGACAGCAATTCAAAAATTGAATAACGTGGCACAGAGAATGTGTGTACAGGGATAAATTTTAAACTGTTGATTTGTTCTCTCGCTGAAGAAAAATATAATGAAAGCTATGGATTACTGTCATCACTAGTTCTGCTGTGTTTGCATTACTAATCATTGCCCACTCTACCAGAATAAGTTTTTTTTTGTTAATCACTTATGCATATGATACCACTGGAAACAACAAAGTTAAAAATGATTCATTCCTCAAAAGATAATGATGACTGGTTCACTGAAAGTGAGAATAACACCCATCATACTACATTAATAAGAATGCGGTTATTTGCTTGGATGATGACAAGCTGCGGGGTTCAAAATGGGTTGGCTATTATGAAAGAAAATTCCTATCTCGAGTACATCATTAACACTGTGATTCATGCAATTTATGGTATCGTGCATTACGTGTCGGATCTGATTGTGAATGTACGTACGTCGAGTACATGGTTACGCCTCGATGTGTAGTAGAAATTCCATTGTAGTGTCAACCATGGATATGTAATGCGATCAATAGTAACGATAAAATGCTAAAAGATTTCTTTTCAGGAAAAGTTTACGTATGTCGATGCTTGATACGGGAAAGTCAGCTGTTGTTGAATAAATGGTTGATAGAGCAAAATCCGTTCCAGCGAAAAGTGGTTGAGGATCAAATGAGTCGAGTCACGTATTTTGGCATCGACACAAATAATCGGGGAAATAAGAACAAATTCGTTTACACCAAACTGGAGGATTTGCAACTAAACCAAGGAAATTGGGATAATTAAATATTGGTGGATAAACGGGGTCCCTTCTTACCTTTCCTTTATATCTTATCTCTTTTGATGCTAATTTCAATTTATGATCTGTAGTATCACTTGGTTATTAAACAAAAACAAAATTTTAGCCTTGATTTATATAATGTAGGTTGAAAGTTGAAGCAGGAAAATCTAGATAGAATTTAAATAGATCCACGAGAGCTTTAGCTAAATAAGATTTTATTCGATTTTGATGGATCTATTAGTTAAGATTTAATCAATGTAGTTGTTAGTATTGTTAAACATCCTTCTAGATGATCAGTTTTACAAAATATGCATTAAACATTACTTCATTTTCAAAGCTGATTGTTTTAATCAATACAACATCTTGTTAATCAATTAAATGAACTTATACAACATGTTTTAATCGATTCAAAATCGAAATAATCGATTATTTTTACTAAAGTTTCATGTTTTCAAAATCTTAAATGTTTTAATCGATTAAACTTTTCTTTCAATCGATTAAAATCATTTACCAAGAACATTTTAACCGATTATGCTCTGTTTTTAATCGATTTTTATTCAGGAAGAAAGATTAAAGGCTTTAGTTAATGGTCATTTACGTAAACATGCTACTAAAGCGTGATTCCCTTATCTTTACACGTGTTAATTGTATTCATTACAAACGTGTTAATGGAGATAAGTTTGAATCAACTTTAATTGATTCTTTTCATGAGTGAAATATTGATTCACTTTGTATTTTTCAAAAACTTGAGCATATTTTCGAAACCTTACATTTTATTCTTCTCTCTTCTATTCCCTATTTTTTATGAAGTCAAAAGGGGAGAAATAGTTGCATCACTTTAAGATAAATTTAAGAGCAACGGTTTAGGGGGAGAAATAAGTTTTAGGGGAGAAATAAAACTTTATTACATTCTTCTATTTCTCACCTAACTGCATTATCAAGTGACTTATTTTGCAGAGATTGTTTTTTCAAAATGGTGTTTGTCTTCATCAAATAGGGGGAGACTGAAAGTGATCCTAGCAAAGATCTCATTGATTTGATGAAGTCAAAAATAAAGTCAAGGGTCAACTCTGCAATTTGTCAAACAAGTCACTCGGAACAAAGGAGTTGAAGACTTAGTGTGTCTAAGCAGAAAGCTTAGGTAAAACCACTTTACCTTTTCCATTGCATAAAGCTTCTTCACTCAATTTGCAAAATGCCTCAAAAATAGTTTTAAAACAAATCAAACAAAAGCATTTTGACAAAGAACCTTCTTAACAATGGTTTTAAGCTGATATAGTTTTTTAAAGAAACGTTTAAAACACTTAGAATGTTTATAGAAGTGTTTTCATGACATTTTAATTGATACAAAAACCTTTTAATCAATTAAAAACCCTTTATGATCCGATTGGAATTCGAATATAGCAATTCAGAATGAAATATAATCGATCAGATTTTAAATATGAGCGATCAGATTGCTTTAATCGATTAAAACACGTTTTAATCGATTAAAACCACTTTGGAGATCAGGATGATCGATCAGAATGAAATTATGACCGATCAGAGTTGGTTATGATCGATCAGAATTGAATTATGGCCGATCAGACTTATTTCAATCGATTAAAGCGTATTTCAATCGATTAAAATAACTTAGAAAATCTTTTCAATCGATTAAAATGAACTTTCAATCGATTAAAATGACTTGAAAATATATGTGCAGTTTTTCAATCGATTGAAACGACTTTATATCAGCTAAAATAACTTAGAAAGTTTTATAAGAAGGTTTTTAAACAAATCAATCGATTAATACGCGATTCAATCGATTGTTTTATACTTAGAAAATGTTTGTAAAGCGTTTTAAGCTGATAAAAGCATTGGTCGTATCAACTAAAACATTTTCTGTTAAAGATCAAGAACGCATTAATGGGTTGAAAGGACTTTTAATAGATTGTAGCGGCTATTTCAACATATTAAAACAAACTTTCAGCAGATTAATTAATGCGATGATTTGAAAATTCTCTTTATAAAGCAGTTTTGATTGAATTTTTTAAAAAAGAGATTGTACATCGGTTTTCATACATCCAAAGCAATCAATTCAAGCAAGCTGTTAAGCATCCTTTTCCAAGAAAGATTCGTAAGCTGCTTTGTGAACTTCTTTTTTGAAATCTTTCTTGAGGCATATTGCATTCTGTGAAGAAGAAACTTACTGTGGATTAGAGTAATCCGGTTTGAGCTTTCTAAGTCTCTTCTTTTCAATTGTTTTTCATTACTTTGTATTGTGTTGTACCTGGAATTTGGGTACAAGTTTTACTGCAGTTGGTAGGTGGTTGTAGAAGTTTCCAAGAACTGGAATTTGGTTCTTGGTGGAGAGGTTAAGTGCAGGAGCTGGAATTTGGTTCTTATCTTGTTTGGTGCCTGGAATTTGGGCACTTGGTTTCTCTCTGACTGGAATTTGGTTGTAGAGGTTTCCAAGAACTGGAATTTGGTTCTTGGTGGAAAGGTTAAAGTCGGAAGCTGGAAATCGGTTACGGTGTTAGAGTAGGTGTAAGATTGTTGAGTCTGTAAAACATCTATTCTAGTGGAACCCAGTGGAATTTGGCTGGAGGCTGGACGTAGCCCTGGTATTGGGTGAACCAGTATAAAATTACCGGTGAAATCTTTCCTAACCTTTCTCTCTTTAATTTCAGTTGCTGCGCTTATATTGTTTAATTGCTTTGTGATTCGTGAATTGATTAGTAAACTTAATTTTCAAATTAGATAATCTGTTTATTGCGAAAAACTTTCAAAAATCAATTCACCCCCCCTCTTGATTTAAAACTACTTTTCTAACATTAAGAAGATATGAGGATGAAAAGGAGGGCCAAGAAAGTAGTAGTACTAAGATAGAAATAAATAAGTCGATTCACTCGACAGTAGTAGCAAATAATAGTGATCAAGTCATACTTGATTGCATTTATGATAATTCTCCTTTAGGGTTTGAAAGATCCATCACATCGAATCACAAAAAAGTCGAAGTCCAAGATCCATTAGAAGAGATCAACTTGGGAAGTATAGAGGACCGAAAACCTACTTATGTTAGCAGCTATCTCGAGAAAAAAAATGAAAAAAGATATGATTTCATTATTAGAAGAGTATAAAGACTGCTTCGCTTGGGATTATGAAGAAATGTCTGGGTTGGATCGAAGTCTAGTCGAACATAGATTACCTATCATAGAAGGCAGGAAGCCAGTAAAACAAGCCCCGAGGAGATTTGCACCTGAGGTAATGGGTAAGATTAAAGAAGAGATCTAGAGACTTCTGAAAGCAAAGTTCATCAGGACTGCCAGGTATGTCGATTGGATTTCTAATATTGTTCCAGTTATTAAAAAGAATGGTAAATGAGAGTATGCATTGATTATCGAGATTTAAATTTAGCAACTCCTAAAGATGAATATCCTATGCCAATAGTCGATATGCTAGTAGATGCAGTAGTTGGTAATGAAATATTAAGTCTTTTAGATGGTTATTCAGGATATAATTAAATTTTTGTTTCCCAGAATGATATAGCTAAAACAGCTTTTGGATGCCCGGGGGCATTGGGTACTTATGAATGGATAGTATGTCGTTTGGATTGAAAAACGCTGGGTCAACATATCAAAGAGCAATGAATTTAATTTTTCATGATTTGATCAATGATTTTATGCAAATTTACATAGATGATATTGTTGTTGTATCGAAAGAAAAGCATAAACATTTAGCTAATTTGAGAAAATCTTTTGAAAGAATGAGGAAATATGGATTAAAAATGAATCCTTTGAAATGTGATTTTGGTGTGTCTGCTGGTGAATTTTTAGGATTCATAGTACACGAAAAAGGGATCGAGATCGATAAGAATAAAGCAAAAGCTATATTAGATACTTCTGCTCCAAAGAGTAAAAAACAGTTGCAATCATTTTTTGAAAAAATAAATTATTTAAGACGATTTATTTTTAACTTGGCTGGTAAGACTTATGTTTTTTCGTCTTTGTTAAAGTTGAAAAAGGAAGCAGATTTCAAATGGAAGGAGGAACATCAGGAAGTCTTTGAGCATATCAAATTGATGTTGACAAATCCTCTGATTTTGATACCAGTAATGAGGAACAAGTCATTAAAGCTATATGTATTAGCATCAGATCGAACTATAGCCAGTCTACTAGCACAAGAGGATAAGAATGGTGTGGAATGTGTTGTTTATTATCTAAGTAGAATCTTAAATGATGCTGAAACTCGATACAATGATATCAAAAAGTTAGGGTTGTGCTTGTATTTCTCTTGTACGAAACTCAAGTATGTAATGAAGCCTCATGATGTGATGGTTTACTCCAGAAATAATATTTTGAAATTTCTTGTGTCGAAACCTATTATGCATAATCAAATAGGAAAATGGGTGCTAGCTTTGACAGAATTTTCATTATCGTTCGAATATTTAAAATCAGTAAAAGACCAAATTATCGTCGATTTCATGGCAGACCATATAGTTAACTCAATTGATAATTTATTTATTGAAATAAGTAAATGGATAATGTATTTCGATGGATCGAGTACATCGGACAAATCAGAAGTGGGAATTCTTATCATTTCACCAAGTAATATCCCGACAAAGTTATTATTTGAAATTAAGCCCACTTGTTCGAATAATGAAGCTGAGTACGAAGCTTTGATTACAGGTCTTGAGACTTTGATTAAATTAAAAGATCGACATGTAATTATAAGAGGTGATTCACAATTAGTGATCAAACAAGTACGGAAAGAGTGTAAATGTATCAACACCAATTTGTTCAGATATCTAGAAAGAGTAATGACTTTAAGCAGAATGTTTGATGACATAACATTCGAATATGTTCCCCGAGAGTTCAATCGGGAAGCCAATGAGTTGGCGCAAATCACATCTAAGTATAAAATATCTCTGAAAAATTTACAAAAAATTATTCAAATAAAAGAAAAATTACCCCAAAAAAGTGAAATTTTACAGATTGGCGACTTAGATGATCAAGACTGGAGAAAATCGATTATAGACTATTTGCAAAATCCAAATAGGAGAATCGATAAGAAAATTAAATATCGAGCAGTAAAATATGTTTTGTTGAATGATGAATTATATAAGAGAGGTATCGATGGAGTATTACTTAGATGTTTAGGGAATGACAAAGCTTATTTAGCAATGGCTGAAGTACATAATGGAATATGTGGTGCCCATACGGTAGGCCAGAAGATGAGATGGATGTTAACTCGACAAGGATATTACTGACCTTTAATTTTAAAAGATTGTATCGAGTATGCTAAGTCCTGTGAAGAATGTCAGAAGTTTAGTCCTATACAACAAGTTCCTGCTAGCGAACTACATTCGATTATCAAACCATGGCCTTTTAGAGGTTGGGTCATCGATTTAATCGGACAGATCTTTCCATAGTCATCGAAAGGACATAGATACATAATCGTAGTTGTCGATTATTTTTCAAAATGGGTAGAAGCAATTTCGTTAAAAGATGTCGATCAACAAAATGTAATTGATTTTATTGAAGAATACATCGTTTATCGATTCAGGATACCACAATCTATTACCACTGATAGAGGGACAGTTTTTACTGGTAAAAAGATGGTTAGATATGTCGAATCAAGAAATATTCAGTTATTAGCATCAACCCCATATTATGCTCAGGCTAATGGGCAGGTCGAAGCAATTAATAAAGTAATTATTGGTTTAATCAAGAAACATGTTGGTAATAAACCAAAAACTTGGCACGAAACGTTATTACAAATTCTGTGGACTTATCGAAATTCACCGAAAGATTCCTTGCAGAATACTCCATATAAGTTAGTCTATGGGCATGATGTCGTCTTACCCATCGAAATAAATATTGAGTCGACTCGAATACAAAAACAAAATTATCTACCCAGCTGTGATTATTGGAACTTGATGTACGATGAATTAAATGAACTCGATGAAATAAGATTGCAAGCGTTGAATAGTATTATTCTTCAAAAGAATCAAATTCCTCGAGTCTATAATAAGAGAGTTCGACAGAAAACATTTAGTGAAGGTGACTTAGTTTGGAAAACGATTTTGCCGATGGATAAGAAATGTAAAAGTTATGGTAAATGGTCGCCGAATTGGGAAGGACCTTTTGAAGTTGTTAAAGTATTATCGCGTAATGCTTATTTAATTTGTTGATTGGTACAATAAAGAGAAAGTCTTGTCGATAAATGAAAAATACTTGAAAGACTATAAACCTCGAATAAGGGAAATAAGTATTCAACATTAATTCAAATAATATGTTATACAAAATGTTCTACAAAGTTAAATATTGATATTTAAGTTGATCAAAGTCTATTAACAATTGCATCCAAGAAGAAAAGGTTGAATTTTCTTCGACAATCACTTTTCGTTTGCGCTCCATGCTTTGTCCCAAAGAAAGTACCACTTCTTTTGCAGAGGATTTGATCGAATTCACTTCTGTTGTGAGGAAATCATCTTGCGATCTAAGTTGCTGAAGTCTTTTTTCCAATTCCTCGATCTCACCTCTAACCAGAGATTGTGCCTTCAATGCCTCTTCAAGATTAAGCTTTTGAGTTTTCAGCAAGTTCGATTTTTCAGCTTGGAAGGAAGAAATGCTAGCCAACTCGGTCGCTATAGATTGTTTTTTCTTCCTTGCAGCATAAGCTTTGTTGAATAAATCGGTGGCCGCTGCGACTTCAGTGTCGAAACTCTTCGAAAGAGCGTCATCAAGGAATGCTTCTATAGAAGTGAGAATTTCTTGGAAAAATTGTTTTTTCTCGCGCGATTCCACCAATACTTCAAGGGGTGAAAAATAGAAGAAAGACCTAAATCGTTGTATCAGTTGGTGCGCTTCTTCAGTCGATGTCGCGGGTGGTTTGGATGAGTGGCTTGAAGGAGTGCCATCTTCAGACAATAGAATATCGAGAATTGAGAAAGAATCTTCTTCAATAGCAGTTCGATATTCTGGCAAATCCTCTGGGGTAGGATCGCTTATTTCAGGCAATGTCGATGAAATCAACTCGACAGACGGAACCTCAAAAGGTGGGGAAACTGGTTGCTCTGCAAAAGATGGCGAAGGGGAATCCTGGACTTGGACCGTGGGGATATTTACAATATTATCTGAAAAGGAAATGAATTTGTTCGAGAAAAATGAATCAAAAATCTTAATAAAGATAAAGTAAAATTAGGCAGCAAAGAAAGAAATTATTACCAGTAGGAGTTGGGTCGAGGCGTGTTGGTGCGTGAGAAGGGTTTTGTACAGCCTCGGATTGTTGTGGATTGAAATATAGATTAGAGAAGAGAAATATGTGAAACGAGTCGAGAAAAAATAAATGTTTTTTTTACTGTACCTCAAAAATGGGTACTGTTGATTGAACCAAAGAATCGACATTTGTCGATACTGTAGCCGATGGATGGTCCTGAAAATATCGAAAGTTGGAATCATGTTATAAGCCTTGTCGAAATTCTAGATATAAAAAAATATATAGGAAAAGAAGGGAGATTTCTTACGTGACTCGAATGAGTGGTCTGTGTCGTTTGGCTTGCTTTGCTGAACGTATTAGAGTCCGTCGATAACGGATTTATGATAGGTCAAGTGGCTCGAGGACTCTTTCTTGATTTTTGTTTCTGAATGAAAAGTAAATCAGTTATAGAAAAAGAAGTCGAATAAACAAGATAATAGGGAATCGAAAAGAAACCTTCGATTTTCTCGAAGATGAGGAAATTGTGGCAGAATGTTTTCGCTTTTGAGTGGGGGCAGATGGATCCGATTCATCCGAAGACTCCCAGTCTTTCTCAGAGATGATGACTTTATGAGGCTTCGAAACTGTCGAGAAAGGAAAACAGTTAGATTGCAATATTGAAGAAAATTAAAAATATTCCTAAAAGAGGCAGTAAAATCTCACCAAAAGGTGATGGAGTTAAAATCTGACTCGGTCGATATGGACAAGCCAGGAGGAAGAAGATTTTGAGGAAGGTTTAGGTAAGAGAAGTAGGACAGTTTCAATATCGAAATTTCCTTGTTCTTGGGTTTGGGTGAAATAGTTTCTTTCAAGGATCTCAACTCTCGAACCCATTTAGGATGAGTTAAAGGTTTGGCGATTCCAAAGGGGGCTGTAGGGAAAGTGGAAAGATGGTTGGGACAATACATTTCAAACGGAGTTTTTCCTCGAGGATTGATTATTTTGTGGTTTGATCTGTTGGTGTCTGTTTTATTAACTAGGGATATAACAACATTGTAAAAGGTTTCTTTTAATTTAAGGGGGTTGTAGCATTCCCGATAAAAATTTCAAATCGAGATATTTGGAGATAATGAGAGTATGTACCTTTCTTTGCCTTCGATTTATCCTACAACACGAGAGAAGGATGCGCAGTCAATTTCCATTGGACGATATCAAAATTAGAATGAATGCGTGAACACCAATCGTTCCACCATTGAGAAAAACCAAGAGTAGACAAATAATTCGATTCAAAAGCATAAGGATAGAAATGCATCGGGCTTTGTGGTAACAGTTTGGCAAGCTCCCGTCCTACATTCGATTCATTTAACTTGGACCTTGGGGAAGTATCGAGAGTGAAAAAAGGTAAAGATTGACTTAGACCAAACTGCCGCGAAAAAAGTTGGGGATAATAAATTACAAGTTGGATATCCTTCGATTGAAAACCCGATACAAGAACGTCTTGGGTCAAATAATTACTCCATACATCTACTAATTTCGATTGCAACCCTGGAGTAAGAGCGGAGAATTTTGATTTAAACCAGGTTGGCCCTCGAAGTCTGTCACTAACTTTTCCATGATATACGGTAAAAGGGGCCAAACTTGACTCAAAATGAAATCGAGTTAACAAAAATTTCAGGTAAGTTCGATAACTAGCCTCATCGGAGGATTTTTTATGAGGATGTCGAGATGATAATCGAGCGCCTTCTAAATTTAAACTTGAAGAAACTTTGGATGTTGGGGGAAGGATGCTTTCAAAGATTGAAGTGAGCCATAATTGAACGAACCAGATAGGACCCGAGAAATTCCTTGAGGGTCTTAGAGTATTCAAAATATCGACAGCCTCATCGAAAGTAGTATAAACATGGGCCAATAAAAGTTTTGTCAAGCAAACTCTGGGTTGGCCAGTATGGAGGAGATAGGCAAGATTATAGAAATGGGACGAGATTTGGATGGATCGAGGACAAAATACGTGGGTACAGAGCCAATATACCAGAAAAGCCACATGCTCCTCGTCAGAAACAGCTACCGATTGATCATCAACAAAATGTTTTTCAATGAAATGTCCATAAGCTTTCGATTCCCAATCGATTTTTTATCTTAGAGATTCGTCGGAGGGAAAAACACTCTTAAAATATTTCTCCCCTGTGGGTTTTAGTCCGGTGATTGCAGCAACTTCAAAAAGAGTGGGAGAAAGGGGACCGCAAGGAAGCTCCATTGCATGTAAATCTTTATTCCACAAATGGACCGCGGATAGAAACATGGACATATCCAAGAACGATAGATCACATCGAGATAAATGTAGAAAATCGAAGATCCCTACATCTCTCCAGTGATTCCCAAATTTGGTCTTTACTCGATCGAACCATCTAATGTACAAAGGCTTTTTGTGGGGAGGGCTCGTTCGATATACTTTTGAAACAACATTTAGGAAATCAATTCGGACCTCAGATTTGTGAATAAGGGCTTTACTTTCTGAAGGAAGACTGAAGGAAGAAGAAAACGATCCACCACAGTAACGGATGGGACCACCAAACGCATAATCTATATTATCAACGGCGTAAGGGATAAGTACCTGAGTCTCGGAAATCTTCTGCGAAGCTTCTTTCATCAAAGGAACTGGAGCAAACTTTTTTCCATTTATCTCTATTAGAGTCGAAGTTACCGAGGAAAGTGGTGGGGTGGAGAAGTCGAAAGATTTGGTAGTTGCCATTACAGTTTGTGGAAAGGTTGAAGACAAAGAAAAGGTGCAACGAAGAAGGAGTGGGTTAGGTTCTTGGTAAAAAAACAAGGGTAAAAACTGATAAGAGTATTTAAAGAGGCTGACTAGGGTATTTGAAACGACGAATGAGAAAAGGGTAATTAATACGTGGCGTGCGTGTTGTGACAATAGAGGTGATGTGATTTGATACTTGACATAAAGTAGAAAAAACCCTAAAAACCCCCAGGAACCCTAAACCCTAAAAGGTTATTTCGAGCTTCAAGAACGTTTAAGGGCGGGAGTTATTTTTGAAAGAATATAAAATTGATACAAATATTTATATTCTTCCAAGGGGGCATTTTGTTAGTGAAAAATCGATACAAGGATCGAAAAATAAAAGAGACAAAATCGAAGATCATATGATTGGTTAAAAAGTTGATAAATCGGAAAGATGGTTGGAAGACATCCGGTGACCACGAGATAGTATGAACACATAAATCGAGAATGGAAATCAAAAATCAGAAAAGAGAGGAAAATCAATGAAAGTAATGGGTAAAGTACAGTGTAAAGTCAAGGTTAAGGGAAATCGTACTTGATAACTGGAATCGAGATCGAGGGAAATGGTTATCATGCATATGGAACATGAAGAGTGGCTTTTCACATCGTGGCTAAGGTTAGAAATCGAGGAACGATTAAAATGCACATGGAACGTGGAAGCAGTTTTCTAAACCGTAAGCTAAGGTAAAAATCGAGGAACGTGTACATGGAACGTGGTGACAGTTTTTTAACTGCTCTTGGGAGGTTACATTGAAGGATGCCTATAAATAGAACGAAGCTTGAAGAAGAAGGGGAAATTGGCAGAGACAACAGAAGCACAAGTGAAAAGTCTACCGGAGAACGACGAATCATGAAGTTTCTGACGATCTGGATTTCCATTCTCATTGACTATTTTTACCGCTTTCTTTACTTTCCCTGGTAACTTATTTTCAGGCAATTTACATTCATCAATTTAAGTTTCCATACTTTCAATTACTTGTCAGTTATCTTTAATGCAATTTAAGATTCTGTATTTTCAAATGCTTGCCATTTACCATTTTCTGTAATTTTGACGTCCTGTCATTTACTTTCATGCAATTTTAATTCTGTCATTTACAGTTAATGCAATTTCGAGTTTTTCACATTTACAATTCTCTGTATTCTAATATTTCGCACTGTTTTTTGTTTCTTTTCGATACCTTTTATTACTTTCTTTATTTCGTGTTTCTTAATAAAATACCAAAAAGAGTACTTTCGATTTTCAATTTGTATGTTGCATCGATAACATTTCTCGATCTTGTGACATTTTCGATTCTCATATACGTTTTGATTGAAAATTGTCGCTAGCCTAAGTAAAAAGAATCTACGTGGTTGAAATTTGATTAGAACCTGAGAAATCGAAATCGATCAAATTTTCACCAGAAACAGGTTTAAAAACACATCAGACTATGTATTCCTATTGAAAAAGTTATTGATTTCATGGTGCTCGAAGTTACAACCTGTTGTAGAACTCTCTCTCCTCTTATGAAGTTAAATACATGACTATTTATACAACTTGTCAAACACTGTAGATCGAGAATTTGGTGAATCGGGTCATTAGAAGATCAGAGAAGACAATGACACTAAAAATTGATAATAAGTCACCATCAATTTAGCTAAAAATCATATTCATGGTGTGAAGTAAGCATTTTGGACTAGGATTTCATTTTATCAAAGATAAAGTGACGAAAAAGAAACTAAAACTTAAGTATTATGACACAAAGGAGCACCTAACCGTTATTATGACTAAATCTTTAAATAATCCAAAGTTTTAAGAGTTAAGAAAAAAAATCTAAATATTAAGTCGATTAATAAATTAAAGGGTTGTGTTAGATAATTATTCAATAATTATATTATTTTAGATTATTCAATTAAATTAATTATTCTAACTAACTTTAACTATTACTATGTCTTTATAGTATTTGACGGTTGAATGATATAAGAACAATTTATATTACCTCTTATTTGGTACTCTTTTTTGACTCCTTTTACTAATATTATTATACTATTTAAAAGATATTGTTTCGTAGAAGTCAAAATTAAATTAGAACTCCCTCTTATTTACAATATATGATATTTTTAATAAATTAATATAAATACTATTTTTATTACTTTTAATAAATTTATTAGTTTTTTCATTAATTCATTTATTATTTTAATATTTCCTTTATCCAAAATCACTCCTAATAACTTATTATTTTTTCTACTATACATATAATTAAAAAACCAAAGATATAGTTGATAAAAAAAATAATTAATACAATCTTAAATTTTAAAAATAATATATATTAAAAAATAAATTTTATTTTTCACCAAAACATAATATTGTAAAACATAGGGTGTATTAAATAACATTTAGATTTTTATAATATATTTAGAATTGACTTAGTTTTAAAGTCAGAATTGTCTTGCAACCGAAAGTGACTTTGAAAGTACTCATTAGGGCCGTTGAGATTAAGTTTTGGAAATAAACAATCTATTAATAAACAATTTATTAAAAAACAATTATTTAAAAAGTAATTAGAATTTGTTTCTTAAAAAAAACATAATTTATATTTATAAAATAAGTAAATTCAACAAACACATAAATATATTTTATTTATTGAAATAGTAAACAAAATAACAAATATCCAATCATTATTCCATCTAAAAAAAATAAGAAATATTAGCATATTTTATACACACATACTAAATTATATAATAAAAGTTTAATAATTATGTTACCAACTATTTTTACATTGTTAAGCAATCAAATTATTATAAATATATATTTTAAAATAGTTATTATAAAAATTAATAATTGTATATAGTGACTTATGACTATATATATTGTTCCTCTTTTATATTCTTTTATTTATTTATAAAATTTAGTATAGTTTAACGTAATTATGATAATAATAATTATTATATATATATATATATATATAATTTTAAAATCTTCACTATTCACATTAATATAACGAGTATTTAAAAATCAAATAACTGTGTAAATAATCTTACACGAATTTATTTTAACTTAATGATAGTACTGTGGAATTCAAATCTTAAATGTATAAAAACATTTCCTTTGGAATACACGAATTACTCTCCTTCAAAGATTTATTTGGTTTGAGTTTTTTACGTTTTCAAGAATCAAGAACGGAATCACAGCTACTTTAATTAAATGGCATAGGTTAAGTTCTTCTCCATCACTCCCAGCAACTCTAAACACTGATTATGAGAAATTTGTGGTTCATAATAATTTTCCCTTTTCGAAAAGAATAAGTTTTTATCTTTGTCCCCCCAAAAAAGAGTTTTGCGACATTTCCTTTTATTAAATATTAGATGCTTTTATTCTTTTTTTAAAGATGTTTTGTTCAACAAATGAACCTTAAAACCAAAAAAGAAATAGAATTTTTTTTTTCACAAAAATGTGGTAAAACATTGTTAACAGAGTTGTTAAGGTAGATGAATTAAAAATAGGGGTTTTGTTTCGTACAATTTCTTGTGGTGATGATTAACAAAGCTAGGTTTGGGTGGGGTATGAATAGATGATGTTATGATCATGATTCATGATTATTATCTTCCATGAATGTCTTTTTGGTCAATATTGATTGAAGACATGAGCATGATATGTGTCGGAGGAAGCAAGTGTTGTATAAATAATTGAATATGATGAAGTTGTTTGTGCAAAGAATTGAAGTGTGGGACACTTGATATTGAAGCCTAAGAATACTTTGATTTGTGATATTATTTTTCTTGCATTTGGTAGTTGGTAGGCAGTTTTAGATGCAACTCATCATGTTTCCATTTTAATATGGCAACACCCATAAATACTATTCATTCAAACAAAAACGTACCATCATTTCAATTCTCTGCAATTATTCCAATCAATAGTGGATTTTATGGCATGCTCAGAATAATTTTTTTGGATATTGTTCCACATCCTAAATATTCTTCATCAATCCATACTCATTTCATTTTTTACTTTTTTTCTTTACTGTAATTTTACATCTTTACTTTTAATTATTTATTTGTATAAAAATCATTTTTTTTAAGAATATTTTCTTAAAAAATCTAAATTTGAGTTTAAATAGTTAAGAATAAGAAAATTGAATAATAAAAAAAATATAATTTATAATTCAATATCTTAATATTTTATATTGAGAATAATAGTAATTTATTACTTATTTTACTCATATTTTATTAATATTGTTTCTTTTACGAAAATTATAAAAAAAAACATATCAGTATAAACTGTGCTTATAAATTAAATTTATTAATTTTTTTCTCACCATCTAAAGTCATTTTATTTTTTTATTTACAATAAATACAATGCATTCTTAAACTTTTAAGAAATGAAAAAGGGGAAACAAAGAGAAATCTATGGAAGTCATTCAGAAGGATTTATTGGTGTTCAATGAATAGAAGGTCATTCCAGAAAGTGAAATGTCTCAAGATAAGGATAAGAAAATTCACCAGAATATCTGCAACTCTATATATATATCATGCTCTTACCTCTGGAAAAGTAAAATCACCAAGTAATTTGAATCAATATTTAATAATTATATATCAATAGTAGTTCCTTTTTTATATTATTATTACAGAATATAGAGCAGTAATTGATTAGTTGATCATGTAACAATACATGAAAATTGAAGAGAAAACAATTAATGCATTCATCATGTAAAAGAAAAATACTTTATAATTTGATCATAAATTATTAATAAAATCAAAATCAAACTATAAATTTAGTTAAAAAAAATCAATGATTTCATTTTGCTGTAACAAAAGATAAGTACTAGGTAGGATAGTGAAATTAGGTTTGTGGTGAAGAAAGAAGGTTAAAGAAGCTACATAAACATTCTCTAAGAACATGGGACAATGTTTTTTTTTTTCTTTTTGTTCCCCATAAAACATGGCATACGGCACACATAGAATGCATCATTATGTAGGACTGGTGCAGGTTGAAGGATGAGTAGTCTCAGTGTGAAAGGGCCAATTACCCCTGCACTCATTGAAAGAATAGACATTCACTCACTCCTTTCAGATAATAATGCATAGCAGAATCAGATATCATAATAATACCATTTCCCTAATATTCTCTCCGACACACTCATCAACACACATTGTTCCCCCTTCAACCCACGGTAAAACAAATCTTATTATATCTTCCTTAACTTCTAAATTTAATGTTTCACGTTTTATTAAAAAAATAAATGCACATGAATATTTATTTATTAATAGAAAGTAGTATATAATTAAAGCTCTAATATATAGGTTGTGTTTGGTGGCCACCCCTAACTTATGACGTTACACTCTCATTCTCTTCTATTAAATCATTGGTTTTATCACACTTATTTATTTTCAATTTATATTTTTTATAAACGAAATATATATAATTAAAAATGTAAAACTGGTGCAAATAAAGTAAAACTATCATTACTAAAAACCTCGAAAGAGTGTGAGATGACACTCGTTAATCATACTCCGTTTTAGCCCAGATCAAGACTCCTCTGGACCCAATGGTTTTAATGTTTTGTTATTTTAAGATAAAATCATTATGATGATGTACATGTAAAAAAAATTAATAATAGGGCTACTTTTTAAGTTTGTAATAACTTATAAAATGATATTCAAATTTGAGTTTATCAAGTGTAAATCTAGTTAGAAGTGTTTTTTAACACATTCTTACTCGAATTTACATAAAAATATTTTTCTTATTCAATAAATAACTAGATGGAAAAATGGTTAGATCCTACCGTCTACAAAAAATGAAAAACTAACTTGATAGATTTAGTTTGTTCATTATTTTGATAAGGTTCAATCTAATCCATCAGATTAAGGTAATATAAATTAGTTATTGTTTTGCTTTAAAAATTATTTATTATTAAAAAAAAAGTATAACTAAAATATTATATATTTTTATATTATTAAAATATATTATAATTTAAATTATAAAAAATAATTAATTAAATTTAAATTATTGATTATAATTATTTTTTTAATATATAAATATAATATATTTTTTAATTTATTTAATAAAAATATTAATTAATAAATAAAAACTTAAAAATTATTTATTTTTAAAAAATATATATAAATATTTTATATATACAAAATTATTAACAATTGACTTATTGATAATTCATCTTTTAACAGGATAAATTAATATTTATGACTCATTCAAATTATGACATTTCTATCTATTTTGTCTTATTTTTACAATTTAGACATCCGACAAATAAATCCATTTTATCATTTTTAATAATAAATCTGAGTCACATTATTTTTAGTCAATGAAAATATATGATATTGGTAATTTTGTTATCAATAAAATTGAATCTATGTTATGGATGAAAAGATTACACAGCATTTGGAATTCCTGCTGTGTTTATCCCTCGTAGTTAGAAGGAGGTGTAAGAAATGCAAATCATGTCCTCATCAACACAACATGGATCGTTAAAATGTCATTTTCTCTCTCATTTTCCGGGAAAATTTTTCCTCCAAGAGCCACATGGGTTGATCCGTTTCCGAGCATATCGTTATGGTGGTCACTTCACTTCAGTCTTTGCAAAATTTGCAGACATTGTGGGCTCTCCCAAGAGGAGCAGGTGGGGGTGGTGGGTAGCCTAGCCTTAATGAGAAGAATCCCTCTAAAGTCATGGCAAATGCATGATGGTGATGATTGATGAGTGAATATTATTGATGCACACTCATGTGTACCCACACAACTTTTGAGACAAAAAAGAAAATTAAACCAGTCCCAAATCCCAACCTCATGAAAACATAATGGCATAGCCCCAACTGTGTGAATGAATGCCAACAACCATGCTCAGACCTAACCTACATGATGCTCACAAGCCAAGCATAATTCTTTCGAGGAATAATGTTGTCGATTCATACCCTCACAAAATCTACTAACTCTACACCACCCACATCTACTGGTAGTCTATTACCTAGTAGTAGCATACGAGTATCTACATCTTAAAAATAGGGTTTCACGTGTGTTTGTCAACCTTGGTAACCTTTGTCGGTCAAACACCCTTTTCGTTGCACAAGGTTTTCAATTTTCAACTTTTAAATTGTGAAAAACTTATAACTAAAGAAAAAGAGAGAATACCCACTAAATATAAATACATTTCTTTAATTCTTTTTAAAAAGGTGACCATTTGGGTCATCCATCCTATGATCACGTAGCGCTCTCTCTCTCTCTCTCTCTATAATTATAAAGACTCTTCTCTTTCAAAGCTCCTCCTCCTTAATTCTCAGTCCAAACCACACCTTTCCCCACTTGAATTCCACGTTCCTCTCTCCTCATCTCTCTCTCTTCACCTGGCCTATGCAGAGAAGGAGATCATGGAACTTGGTTTGAGCTTAGGAGACTCTTCAAGGCCTTTGCTTGGATTCATGGAAAAGCCTCGAGAAGCCTCCAACCAACTGGGGTCAGGCTTCAACACCACGTTATCAATTGGTCCAGCCATCACTAGACCGAAGGATCAACAAGATGAACAAGAAGAATTTCAAGAAGAGACAAAGCCAAAGAACAACAGCAATAACATCAACACTCACGCAACAGAAGATCCTTTCAAACCCAACAACAACAACAACCCAGTTCTGCATCAACTTGATCTTCTCCCTCAACTCTCTCTCCCTTGGCACCCTCCTTCAGAAAACGGTAAACATCCACTTTTACCCCCCAAAAAGTTTTCCCTCAGTTTTTTCTTCTTTTCCAAACTCTTAGACCCAATTTTTAGAAGGCTTTCCTCTTTCCATAAAAAACAACGTATCCAAGAGATTCCAATCCTTTCTGCTCATTCTATGAAAAAAGAATACTAAAATACAGTGTTATACACTTATTCGTACAGTTTTTCTAGTTTTTTTGTTTCAGCAATATTTGATAAGGATTTACGTTAAATGATTATTCAGATTATCTAAATAAATCTATAAACTTCAATTTGAATGAAAGGAAAGATAAACAGCTCCACCACTGAATATAAGTTTTTGTCCTATTATTTGGTATTATTTGAGATTCTTTGATAGCATCATATATGGGTCTCGTGTGGACACGTGCAGGGAGTTTATCATCTGAGTTGGGAGGTTCTTCGAGGGGCTTGGATGTGAACGCGCAGCCGCTGGCGGCAGAGGACGAGGCGGAGGAAGGGGCGGCGCTGTCATCATCTCCGAACAGCGCAGGCTCATCGTTTCAAATGGATCTCTGCATATACAACAACAGAGGAGGGAATTTCTATAAAAGGGACTATGAGGGTGAAGCTTATGATCAAAGGGCCTCTTCAAGAGCCAGTGATGAAGATGATAACAACGGTAGCGGCGGCAACGCCAGAAAGAAACTCCGACTCTCCAAGGAACAATCTGCGTTCCTTGAAGAGAGTTTCAAAGAGCATAACACTCTTAATCCTGTGAGTGATTGAAATTGTTGAGATTCAATCGTAGCTTTTGATTCATTTTTCTGTGATATTGTGACTGAGTTTTTTTGTTTTTTTAGTAACATTTATACGAAAGTTGATTAGATATAAAACTATATGATAATTTATAATAATTTTTTGTCTTTTATTGGTTTTGTTTTGGTGTTTAATAATAGTAATAGTGTTGGACACGTAATTTTGTGATGCAGAAACAAAAGCTTGCTCTTGCTAAACAACTCAATCTTCGACCTCGCCAAGTAGAAGTGTGGTTCCAAAACCGAAGGGCAAGGTACGAAATCGTACATAGATACATATACATATTCTAGTCCACTGTTTTTGATATTTGCAGATTTTAATACCAAATTTATTTCTCTTACACTATAATCATAATCTTAGAATTCAAAAATAGAGTGTCGTACACTTGATCGATTTCACTTTTGTTGTATCGTTGAGTTTTGGATGAAAATGTCATATGTGTATGTGCGTGCATGCAGGACCAAGTTGAAGCAAACGGAAGTGGATTGTGAGTACTTGAAGAGATGTTGTGAGACACTAACGGAAGAGAATAGGAGGCTTCACAAGGAGCTTCAAGAATTGAGGGCTTTGAAGACTTCAAACCCATTCTACATGCAATTACCAGCCACAACTTTGACCATGTGCCCTTCTTGTGAGCGTGTGGCCACAAATTCCACATCCACTTCCTCCTCTCTCAGTGCTCCTAATGCCACCATCAATGCAAATTCAGGAACCATGGCCAGTGTCAAAACCAGTGCTAATAACAATGACTCACCCTCCAAAGCCATTGGATTCCCCTTTGGTAAACCCAGGTTTCATCCATTTGTTCACGCTAGCCAGCAACCCCATCAACACCAATCCCCAGCATCTTGAAGATATTCATTTCAAGACTAGTATTATTGAGTCGAGGCTTGGAAATGGATTTGATTTTTGTATATATAAGGAAGTTAACTAGTTCCGAGAGGCTGATAGTTTTTTTTTTTTTTTTGGTGGGATGGGGTTCATGTAGAATTTGGATAATTGGTTTTGTTTTTCTTGTTTTGGATCTGTATGTATTCCTTCTTTCTCGGGTTTTATCCATGGTGAAATCAGAAAGAAGAGATGAAATGAAAAGTTTAGACAGTGAAGATAGATATCAATCAAAGAGAAAGGGAAATGATACTGGATTTTGAACTAAGAATATACCTCTCTCTCTCTATCTATTTCAAGTAATGCATAAAAAACATATATTTTTATGTGTATACTCTTATCATAATTTCCATTCTCCAAAATAAAATAAAATATTGGTAATAGAATTAATTTACTTTACACAGAAGTAGAACAAAATTGAAAAAGTTCACCTAATTGATTGAAAGTTTCAAATGTTGGTGCAAAAATTAAATAGGTGATTAATTAGAGTTAGGTAGGTATGGCTAATAGTCATGATAAGGTGAGGAGGGAAAGGGCGTAGTTCAAGGCTGCTTTTCAGAAAGACCAAGAGACTTTCAAATCCGTGGATTGGTCTTCATTTTAATGATTTCATTTCTTGAAGACTTCAAACCTCAGCAGTCACTCATCATGAAGAAGAGTTCAGACTTGGGAAGAGAGAGAGAGAGAGAGAGAGGAGTAAAAAAAAAAAGGGTGTGGTGGTGGTTCATTGCCTCATTAAATTCATTTATTTATGGGTATGTGAGTGAGAATTTTATATGGCAGATTGAAAGGGTGCAATTGCATGCCTTTTGCCTCTCCTGTGGGACTTTGGAGGGCAACAAATGGGACTGAGACCCAAAAGGGACAGGACAGGAATGCCATATTGATAAACACTGTCCCCTAAAGTGGGGTACCCCAATTATGAGTATGCACGAGGGAAGTACACTTTTCATAATAGTTAATTAATAAGAGTACGAGCCGTTTACAATATTTGCATGTGTCACCGAGTTCTCCCATTTTTATTTTTTATTTTTTTTCTCCCAAGAATTTTTATTTGTCAATTTTTTTTTTTAAAACCATACTTGTTTCTATCTCATAAAATTGAATTTTTAAACCAATTTTATACATAACATTTACTAAATTAATTTTTTATTTTATTTTCTATAAAATTAATTTATTCATTGATTTACTTTAAAAATATGATACTTATAGTTTAATTAATTAAAAAAAAATTTATATATTAAATTAAATTAGTAAGTTGAAATTTAATTTATGCTTTTTTATTTTTTTTTAATTTAATAATCTTAAATTTTTAAAAATTAATTTGTAAGAATAAAATAATATTAATCATCATATGAAGTGAAAATTGAAATACTATTGTGGTTAATTTAATAAATTATATTTTTTTTCATTTAAATTTATTGAAGTAGTTTATTATAATGGTTTCTTTGAACATTCTTGTTATTTAAATTTTTGGTTTATATTATAGTATTCATCTCACTAAATGTTGCAAATAATACCTAAAGACTGAAATATACTTATTGACTCAGCTAGTGTCATGCACTTCAAATGAATAATTTCTTGCTTAAATGACACTTTTGCAACTAAAATGATAGGTCACTACCTACTTCGTTACATTGTCACAAACTCAAGTTTTTTATAATTCACCATATATTTTATGATGAAAAATGAATTTATCATAGAATTTTTAGTTAAGTGAAACCAAATTCTCTTAAGCATGAATATAAATATTCTTAGTGTCATTCACTTCAAATGAACAATTTCTTGCTTAAATGACTATAAAAGCCATTTAAGCAGTTTTTAGGAGTTTCAAGCACTATAATGACATAAAGTGACACATACTTAAGTGATTTAAGGTAGAATAAATAGTTTAACTTGTGATTATTGATTTAAGTGACTTCCAAACCTCATTTAAGTGGTTTATATACAAATGAAAGTAATATTGGAGTCCATAATTTCATCACAAAATAGTTTTGTAACAATTTCAAATTTCATCAAATATAAGTTCTTTAATAGCTGTATGACAATAAAAAACAACACTAGAGAATAAATATGATGAACACACTATATACAATAATTCATCTTAAAAAAATAATTATCAAAGAAAAAAATCTCAATATATTGACAAACTCCATTAACTTAAAAAATAACAACTCGATCAATTACAATTGAAATGAAACACATAAATAAGAATGCATTAAATGATGAAGTCACCTATTTTAAATGAATCATGAAGTGTTTTTTACATTGTCTCTGCAAATGTTGGTAGCATTTTTTGTTCATACTAAGCATTACGTGTACGTCCTCATCTTCCTCAACAATGCATGCATGATATTCTAACACGATACGAAGGTTCAACACTTAATACAACTCCATTTAGTTTATCTTGAACATGAAATTACTTAAGTAGCTTGTTTCATCACTTAAACTATTATCAAGTTACAACTAAACCCTAAAAATGTAAAAAAAAAAGGCAAGTGAATTTTAGAAAGGGTAAAAGACAAGGACATGATTTTGTATGATTAAAACCAGCACCAATGACACGAGAGATGATAACTGATGCAAGGCATGTGTTGGCTCTCAAATATTAATGCTCATAGTTGAGGTCTGCAGGTGGACACATAAATGAAGAGACAAAGCACATCGCATGCAAAAGCAAAGCTTATGATTATAATATGCAACCGACCATGGACCCATTCGTTTCACATCTCCATTGGGAACTCTAAGGACAAATGAAAAATATATGAAAATTTTTAAGACATGACCTAATCACCTTAATAGAAAGTTCAACTGCCATTATTATATGTCATCCAATGATTTGTTCTGTTTCTGTCATTTTTCACAAACCTCTTTTTTATTATAAACAATCATTAACTGTCATAATTTTTATTCATTTACTCTATTTTATTACCTTGTGCATGGAACAACATCAATTTTAGCAGCACTTGCATCCATTCTTTTAAATTATTATAGCAATATTAACACAGACATTATTCAAGTACTATATATATATATATATATATATATATATATATATATATATTCTGGTTTCTTTTGTACAAGGTTTCATATATTGAACTTTGTGGATTGAAAAAAGTGGTGTACATTGAGTTAGTTCCACCTCACTATATGATTACCCTGCCATGAAGAAATGTCTGGTGCGTTGATAAAATTAAAGAAGTGTAAAAGATAAAAAGAGAGAACAGGTATTGCAGGCTTAGTTTGACTTAGGATTAGGGTTTGTCAATGTAATTTATCGTAAAGTATGAGTAATATTTTTCATAGAGACTAATGGTCATACTAGGTTGGTAAATGTTGGATATGATTTGCGAAGAAGAAAAGTTGTATGTTGAAGATTTCAATCTAAGTATTTCACTCTAAATTGCTGGAAGACCATAAGACCCCACATGCACTCAAACCAGGGAAGCTACTTTCAGGTGGAGTTTATTGGTGTTTTTTTTTTTTCTTTTATTTATTTGGTGAAATTGATTTGGTAGACTAGTGTTCAAAATAAGTTATCCAAGTATTGATTAAATAAATTAATATTAATTTTCATATTTCATATCTTATCTTATGTCATTTCTTATCTTATATAATATGTTCACCCAGTTGAAATATTGTGATTTTGCTTAGGTTGATTTGTGATTGGTGTATGAAAAAAAAAATAAACAGTCGTATTTATTACCTTAATTGCATGAGGAAAATAAGATTAAGAGAAAGGGCAGCATTGACATAGTGAAGTGGGGAATATAATTGAAATTCTAAGCCAATCCTGATAATATGCAAATCCCATGTGAAAGTGCTTCTTACAAAGTGCTCCATGATCAAAGAAAATTAAGCTAGATTTTGAAGATCTTTGGTGGTCATTGCAATTAGTCAAACCACGAGTGGAAACTTTTGATTTATTCCAAAGCTTGTTAACGAAGAAACATATACATACTTTTATGTTCCCATAAAAAAACATGTTCGTCTATCAATTACAACATTTGAATATCAAAATATAAGTAATAATCCTAATCCAACAAAGTTTTTTTTATACTCGTTTTCTAAAAGAATAATATGTATATATTAATGTAATTTAAAAATAATTTCACATATTTTTATCTTAATTTTTAATATCAATTTATTTTAAGTTAAAATTTAATATAATATCAAAATCTTTTTAAAGTCAAAAGTAATATTAAAAAAAAATCTCACGTTGATCAAAGAAATTAAGAAAAAAATCTTATCTATATTTTTTAAATATAATTTAGATATTAAATAATAAATCGATTGATTTAACTTAAAATATATCCTCTTCAATTTTCCAAATATAACTATATTTTATTATGAATTGATATTATTATCATAATATATTATTTCAATTATCTGTAATCAATTAAACCACTCCATGGAGTCGCAATAAATTACACCTCTTTCTCTGTAATCAATTAGTGGAAAATAAAAAACACAAGATCAAGTTGGTGAAAAGTTTATGACAATTATACCATTTTTTTTCTCATCAATTAATCTGAACACAACTAAGCACTTCCCGAGATAGATTAATGCTTAATTAAATTGCTGCTTTATTTTATTTCAATTCATTTTCAATATATATACACGTTTTATTTCATGTGTTAACCAATTTACTATAATGTGTAGCTTTGGTTAATCGTTAAATAGTTATTGTTTTGGTTAATGACTGATTTTATCACTTAATGATCAAAATTTTGATTATTATATATTAATTTTTGTTTTAGAAAAAATTGAGATTTAAAAAAATAAATTAATAAAATAGACATATATCTATTTTATATTTTAAGTAAAATAACATTCACATCTCCTCTAGTTTTTAAATAGGAATTCATTCTCTTTACGTTTTTATAATGAATATTCACATATTTTTCATTTATAATAAATAACACTAATTTTTGTTATATTGTTACTAAAATGTTACTTTTTTTTATTTTATTTTAAATATATCATATTAATTAAAATAACAATTAAAAAGCAAAGTTTTAAAATTAAAAAATTATGTTGAAATGGGTTCCTTCCTTATGAAGATAGAATTAGATAAGGATATATGATTAGTCAACAAATGAGATAATATATAATCTTATATATTACGTTATTATTAATCTTTTTAATATGACATTCTATATCAAATATTCATGATGATATATTTTGCTATTTTCAAATCGACATTGATAGTTTTTATTTTTAGTGTAGGACTTGAAATCAACTTTCATTTATTTTTGTCAACTTCTTTAGTTGGTAGAATAAAATTTGAGATCTTTATAAGATTTCATAAATCATTTAATATCTTGCATTTACTTGAAACAAAAGATCTTAAACCACTCAAACGCCTCAAAATTAATTGTACCTAATCTTTTGGGGATAGTAGGTCTTATAAGTTATACCCAATAAGCATACTATGTACTCAACCTCTTTTATTTTAATTAATAAGTATTATAAATGCGTTTTATTAGTTTTTTTTTTAATTATAAAAGTATCATTTTTCTATTTGTTCTTATTTTTACAATTCAAATTTAAATTATTTATCTTTTAGGATTCAATTTGTAATATTTTATTTTTTTCAAAATATAATGTTTAAGATTAGATTATATAAAATAAGACAAATATTAATGTTTATTATTTTAATATTTTTAAAAATATGATATAGCCACCACTATAATTTATTGAAAAAATTATTAAACAAAACTTTTTTAAAATTATAGCCTTTCAAATCATATTTGATTCGAAATAAGAAATTTATTAGTACTTATAAGACGATTAAATATTTATTTTTTCTTAATATTAAAATAACTTATTATCTCTTCTGTTTATAATAAATATAATTAAAAAATAAAGATATAATGAATATAATTATAAATTTTAGAAATGTTATATATATATATATATATATATATATATATATATATTTAAAAATAACTTTTTTATCCTATGTTTTAAAATGGAGGTAAAGTAATAACATTAGTATATACATAAAGAGAAACCCTAGAATAAAAACAAAAAGAAATGAGGTGGCATGATGGAGGTGCCATCTTCAACACGCAAGTAGCAATGATGTATTTGGAGGTATATAATGAGACAACATTTTGGTACCTAAGAGTTACCATATCCTTACATGATGTGACCTAAAATATGATTCATTTTATTATATAATCTTTTATTATTCCATCATTAATAAACCAACCCTACATGTGTTGAATTTCTCACTCATAAAACAAAATTAACATTGTATATTACAATATTATTTTAGTTTTTTATTGAATATAATAATGATTATATATAAGAAATAATAGATTGTTTTAGATAAAATTTTAATTATATAAAAAATATTTTTTTATAATTTTTATTTAATTTTTAAGTGAGGTAAGACTCATTAATGTATTTATAAAAATTAACGTATTTATAAAAAAGTATTTAATAATTTTATGGTAATAAAAAAATACATATGGGACATGGATTTAAAAATAATAAAAAATAATTTTGACTTTTAGAGAGGTTTGAAATGTGAATCTTATCCGGTGAATGGGAGAGTGAAGGATCCAAAAGAAAAAGACAATATGGAGAAAGGAAAATGGTTGAAGCAGACAGAATTAAAGAGGATAATCAAATTCAAATGGTAGTGGTTATATGATGACGGTGTGATTGTGTTCATGATTACTATAATAATTATATCTATCATCACCAAAACAAGAGAATGTTTTTTTTTACGTGAAAATAGTTTTTAAAAAAATAAAAACCACATTATATTTTCTAAAACTATTATTTTTTATTTATATAATGAAAAAAACTTAAATAATTTTCTGTTTATAAAATATTAATATGAGTGGGCTTGTGCTTGGATCCAATTATGACAATTGAATTCTCACAAGTTGACCTTTTTGTGGCTGCAAAAAGGAAGCCCAATTAGACTTCATCATGTATTTTGGCTGCAGACCCATAAAAAAGAAGTTTGAAAACGTGTTTCATTTCTCTACCTCGTTCTATTTGCAACTTCTCCAAACAATCACACAAGTCAAATCCACTTTTACGATCATCAATTAACACAAACGCGATTTTAATTTCAATTCTGGTGCGAAGAAAATAGGTTTTTGTTAATGTTGCATTCACTTGGAAGAGAACAATTTCATTACGGTTCTGCAAGTTATGAATGAATCGGATGGCAATAACATGACCAACTTTACGTAGCTATCATCATTATTGCTTACACACACTTTTCACCGACCAACAGTTCTTTTTCTTCTCCCCAATTTATTTCAGATTATCGATCGACTGTGAGGTGAGTGTGTTTTCATTAGCTATAAAATTAACCAAATCTACATTCAAAATAATCATTCATTAACAAATTAATCAACTTCTTAGTCATAAGATCCAAAATTCAACTTCAACTTTTCCCTCATAATGGAAATATTAAAAACTAAAAGCAAAAGTCAAACAGATACGTAACAGTTTTCAAACAGCTTTTCTCCCATGTGATGCTTGTTTTGATTTTTAGTCTTGGAGTAATGAAACATAATGAAAATATTTCATTCATTTTTTTAATCAGGTTTCAATATTTGTATATTCTCATGTCTATTATACATTAACGGTCAACTGTTTAAATATATAAAATTAAAAGGTAAAATAATTTTTTTTATATACTTAATAATAATTTAAATAAAATTAGGATGCACTTATATATCTATTTTTTTATAAGATTTTTTTATATAATTATTTTATATAATTATTTTATCCTTATAAGATAAAAAAAAACTGTTATTTAATAAAACATAAATTAATAATCACTCACTTCATTTATAATTATTTTGTTTTTATCAAATAAATAATAAAAAATATAAATTAATAACTACTTAAATGATAATTCACTTAACTTAAAATAATTACTCACCTAAACCCTAAATTCATTTATCCAAATAAATAATAAAAAATACGAATACATAATCATATCAATACCTATATTTTCCTATTCATCATATCAACACATTTTCTTCCTCTTTTATCTTTATAATATAATTATTATTTTTTAATTTTTAAAAAATAAATTTATTTATAACCATTTTCCTAATGGTTTTTAAAATAGAAGGAAATTGATATGCATAATAACATTTTTGTTGAAAATTTTTCTTCTCCTTTTATCCTTGATATTATATAATTTTTTTGAACTTTTTTAAAAGAAAATTTATAATAATTTGTTAACGTTATTTTTTACAATATGAATAGACATGTTTTTATATTATACGTTCTCACTTGTCATTTTATAAAAATGATTTTTCTTTTTTATAGTTGGTTTTCTACACTCTTTTAATGGTTCCATCTTTAATATAATAATTTTATAATAGCTATTTTTATTGGAATATTTTCTATATCATTTAATGACTTTGTTAGTAACTTAATTTTTTAATTACCCTGGATAGTTTAATAAACCAGATCATAATAACCAATTAGCACACTATGTAAAATTGAATAATTTTAGAACAGCTGGAACTGAACCCAAAACTACTCAAAATGGATAAATAGAATGTGTATTTGAATCAGGTTTAAATAATATTATAATTTTTTAAAATATAATTTAAAATAAATAAAAATTCATATTTAGTTAGGACTACAAATTGATATAAAGATTTTCTCAACTATTTTCTGTTATATATAAATTTATCATTTTGCTTTTATATTTTGGATGTAAAACCCTTTTATTATTAATAGACGTTGTTGTATTTTATAGTTTAACATAATTATTACAATATATTTAATTTAGATTTTATATTTATTTTTACTAGAATAATATGATATTTTTATTTTAATTACAAGATTGTAAAACTATAATAATATATTTATTTGAACATTCATATGAGTAGATAACTATTATTTATTAAAACACATTGATTTGAGTTTCTCTATTAACATAATCAAAAGTGTAATATATTTTAAAGGCCTTTGAACCTATACCTCTACAAATATGAACGGTCAAAGTAACTTCTCATTTTTTAATTTTCAGACTTTACAACTTACAAAAAAAAAAAAATTTCTTCCAATAAATCTCCATTCTGGAAACAACTCAATAATCTTCTAAAAAAATCATCCCCAGTTTCAATTCACATTTTCTGGAAGGAATATTTTAGAAAGTCGATAAAGCAATTCTCAATGCTTATATTGCATCTTGGCAACAGATTAATTTCAAGACAATTACATTTTTAATAAAAAAAAATCTCAAAAAGTCTGTCAAAACTTTTTTTTTTCCCGAAACTAGTCCAAATTCATGATCCTCCAAAAAAAAAAATTTATAATCTTCCAAGGTGATACGGATAAGTCATGCCTACCCTTAATAAGTTGGTCATTGTATCAGCCCACAGACTTCTGAGTCATTAATTTCATTCAACCTCTGCAAATTTCCTGGTCAAAGACCAGCCAAAGTAGAATTGTGTAGAACAGCTGAAAAATCTGGTCCAGTTTCAGTTAGTTTTATATATTTGCTCACGATTACAATTAACCACGAATACAATATTGAATCAAGTTCAGCCTGTTAGAGTCATGCAATAACCTTGATGTCTGTACAGTCAGCAAGGTCAGTTCCCAACAGCTGTGTCACTTCTACACTGTTCAGTGCCAGGAAGCAAAAGCCTGAGCCTACTTCTGTACTTTGTGATTCGGTGTAACCGTTCTTCCCTTAAGCTACATTCAGCAAAGGAAAGTCATAACATAGTTAATATGTTTATTTCATCCTAAAGCATGGTATATCACAAAAAAGAAAGAGAAAACAAAATTGTAGCATGCTATTCAAAACCATTAAGGATATATTTGAATACACTTCTCCATTAAGACTTATAAGTTTCCATCCGAGATATAAGTAGTTTATGCATAATTTAAGAATAAGGTTTCAGAGAAACTAGTACAAGAGAACTTCTACAAATTCACTTATACTAATATAGCTTTAACTTATGAGAAATTTATTTCTCTTTTCTTATTTTCATCTTCTACAAGTTCTGAAAGAAAAATTTATCCAAACAAATCCTGAAATTTATGATATAGTGTAACGAACATCCCTATAGCATAATTCTTTTGGGATCCACACTTTGGGAAGGTGCAAACACAGCATCAGGGAAAAATAAAACAAATGGCAGTCATTGTAACTATGCAGAGTCAAATACTGAAGCAGAGAAAATATGCATATGCTTAAAAACAATCTACTTTGACATTAAAACTAAACATTACAACAAAAATAAGTTATCAGCCTGAAAAGAGTACATAAAAAAAGGATAGTTGTCTTTTTCATGATTACTAAGCATCACACCATTCACCGTACGAAAGATGATACGAGTTCAAAATAGGCCTTGATCCGTAGAAAACACAAACGGGAACAAATTCATTTGGGCACATAAAATTTGCATATGCTTGAGTGAAACAATCTGTGAACAGGGTTTATATTTAACCGAATATCATTGTAAAGTTTTTTATACTATTATCCAACAATCCTGCTTTATATAATTAAAATAGTTAAACTAATTGGCAGTGTCATTAAAAGTTAACCAATAATCAATCGGTTGTGTTAATCACTAGTTTATTGGTTGTACCGTAAGACCAGTGTATTTTAATGAAGTAAATTTGTAACACATGTATTAAACGTAAACATTGTAACACATGTATCAAAAATATATGTTCTAACTACAAACCATATGGATTTAAGAATTCACAAAAAGTGTATGACCACAAATCTACTATATTCGGTCCTATCCTACAATTTTTTATAATGCGTTGTCGACCAGTCAACAATGCTCTATCCACAACCCATACATAGATGATGAAAGAAAAACCAGAAGGTGAAAGGGAGGGTAAAAAAATAAAACGTACCGTGATTTGACCTTTTTGGCCCGTTTAATATGTATCTTTAATAGATCTTTTGGTAACAAGTGCTCAACAGACTGCTCATTCTGAAAGCAGAAGCAAAACATATGATATGATTAAGGGGATTGAAATCTTGACATAGAATTGAAGTGAAAGAAGAAAAATTTCAACAGAAACATTGTTTTTAAAACATGCTTCAGAACAGTACTATCATGCAAAGCTTATTAAACAACACAACTTGTGTCTACGAAATAACTATTTTCAATGAAAACAAGGATTTCACTTCCACAAATTTGATTGCTTTAACATAGAAAGTAGCCAGAATAAAATTCAACCTCTTCCTGCTGATCTTCATCTTTTTCATCTTCTTTCTTGTTTGACAGATAACTAGCCACCATATATGCAGGCAATGGTTTAGGAAGTGCCTTAATTACATCTTTTTGCTGTGGCTGCCAATACAATGAAACATACGACTATAAATAAATCACACATTCAAATAAATAGATGCATAAAACTAGTAAACGTGTGCATATTTGTAACCAATTTTAAGAGCAGAGCAGGCAAATAGATCATCCCCACATATTTTAAACTTCTAAATAAAATCTAGTAAATTCATGTTAGGATCCAATGCAAAGTTGTAGACTTCAATCCTGCATCCGAAGGATGGAATTCTAATTTAGGTCTATAAGCAGTGTTTTGTACTGCAGTACCCCATCCTTGTAAGAGTACCTTGCCCCAAGACTTGGTTGCTCCTGAACATCATGAATAACCTGTTGCAGAAAAGTATGCACCAAAACCTCCTGTCGTAACACATTTTGTTGCTGCCATTTTAGGTAAAGAGAGTAGGATAGTTAACTGAACAACTTCCTCATCCCTCCAAGACAATGCATCTGCCACTTCATTTGTAGGCCGGTAAATAACTTCAAAGTGAAAACTCAACAACTTAGACACCGAATACTGCTAGTCTGCCACACACTGCTGCAACGAGTATTTCGAGCCTTGTTGGTTAGTGTAGACAGTAAACTCTCGCCCTAACAAATAATGACCCAATGTTGAATGGCAAGACCATAGCCAACGTTTCTTTTTTGTAAATCGAATTAGCTAATTGATTAGCTAATAAGGCTTTACTGAAATATGCTACAGATTTCCCTTTCTGCATCAGCATAGCACCCAACCCTTTTCCAGAAGGATCAGTACCCATATTTCTTGTTCTTTCTCTCTCCCTTTTCTTTGGTGAGTATGTTAAACATGTGTTCTAACAAGCTTCAGCTACTAGTCTCTTTGCTTTTTACCTTTTGTGATGCAGATTGGGCATTAGATACTTACTAATGACAAGTATTCAACTTGAAATTTTTGAACCCATGCCCACTCCAACACAGCAGTCAAAAACAGAAGTCTTGCTCTTCTTACTTCTGAAATAATTTGGATCCAAATGCTTCTCTTAAAACTTGGTGTTCAGTATTCAATTCAATTCCCAACACATACTGTGCAATCTCAACATTATGGCTCTTGCTCACAATCATGCTTGGCATGCTCGCAGAAAACACATGGAACTTGACCTTTTCTTTGTTAGAAAAATGACACTTAGCAAAAAAATTCAAATACTACATCCCCCACTAGGTTTCTTGTGTTAAGGACCAACATCAGGATGGGTGATTTTGCTGTCTTCCCCACTCCTCTTAAGATTCTAGGAGGTATTTAAGTCTGATATACTCTATCCTTTTTTGTACTTTACTGTATCTGTCTTCTAACTCTATTGGGCCTTGGGCACACATCAGTCTTCAGATTCAGATAGTGTATTGAACCTTTGTTTGATAGTTATCAATATGTAGTTGACTCTATTTTTCTTAATATGTAATTATTCAATTAACACTTTAGTAACAATTCAATACCATTTCTCTCTGTGACTCTTTCTATTCAATAATTCAAAACCCACAGCAAAAGCATACACAAGTCAAAAGAAACTACAAACTTTTACTTATAAAGGATTCAACCAGTTCTCAATCCAAAGAGGCCAAATGATAGAAAAAAAAAACATGCATCTTCATAGAATTAAGATTGATAATTATTTTGTACAGGTTTTAAAAATTAATATATTTCATTCAAATTCCACAAAAAAAATGAGTTCGATAAGAATCACTTTTATTTAGTTACAAATTAAATATTCATCAAGTCTCCTCAAGTCAAACTTATTTTAAATGGAAGTTGAATTAAAGTAAAAGTCTGGCAATAGTTGATGCGGATTTTGTAAAAAATATCAAAGTACACATACAATTAGCATCATTTCTTCAACATCAAACCAAAATTACACGAGAATATTTTGTCTGTCATTAATTATCACAAGCTTGAAATCAGAAGTAGCAGATTACAAATGTAAAAAGAGGAAGTACAGAATCAAAACTCAAACCAGGCTTTCTTCATTTACACCATTTCGCAACCATGATCTACAAAGTGCATACAGAGAAGCATCCTCTGTTACTCTGACCTAAAATATGAATTATAAAATAATTACCACAACTAAAAAAAGTACCAGGGATAAAGCTTAGATATTAACTCAAGTTACTAACTCATTGCCACAACCAACATAACATTTTTATGCATTGGACTTAAAATATTTAGTTAAAAATGTGACAAGGTTGGATATAATATATCAAATGTTTTGGGACTTTTCAAGGTAGATGTTGAATAACAAACTTATTTGTTGCACTTTCACCAACTAATTAGGCTGCTGTTATAACTACATAGTTGGAACTTTGTTTATTCCAAAACTCATTAATTGTTTTTCTTATTTGATTTCAGGTTAATTGGTAAAGTTTGATTCCTTCCCACATAAATTAGAATTCTCAGACCTTCCCTAAGGTGTTATCCTGCACTCTAATTTCAGTCTTTTGGTAGTAAATATTTAGTATCTTGGTGAAATATACACTCCTTATTCCTACTTCCTCTTCCCTGTCTGTTGCTGACCCTTAATATGTCTTCTACTTTTCAAGTTTCCTTTCGGTCATGCATGTTTTTTGTATAATCATGCATCAATTCAACAAAATTATATAGTGTAAGATTATCGAATTTCAATAAACTACACAAGTAAATAGCAAATTATATATACAAATGTATAGCTAAACTACTAAAAACATATGTGAAACTAATAAAAAAAACAGCATAGAGAAAAGAAGAAACGAAGCATCAGTGTCAAATACTTTTAGATAGTAGTAGTACATTTTTTTGACTTTGATGGCAGTTTGGGCTCATGATGATAATTCCTTTTTAGTCGACATTAAATCCTGCCATGTTATTAACTATTTAGTTCTAACCATTAGAAATATAGCTGTTTGATTTTGGTCAGAATCCCTTCTTCCATATATTATTCCCTTTTATAGACAAGATTTCATTTTATGGACAGGATTCAAATTCCATAATTAGGAGATTTAATTACCTAAATATTTTGTATTAATGGATAGGAACCATTGATCCTTAATACCAGGAACTGATAATGGATATAATGGTTACATTAGAATTAATTTTGAAGTTTCTTTTTTTATATTATCTTGTATTCTATTTAAGAGCACATGTTCTTCTATCAAATACAATCAAAAAGTTATCTTTTGACAATTTTGATAACAATCTATTTTTTTCTAGAGGTGGCAAAACAAGCTATCAGGTCATGATTATCATTATGACAATTATATGGGCTTCATTTCGTATTCCATCAAAATTATCATATGCCCAACTCACATGTCAAATTTAAGTCCAACACACATAATACAAATCATATTGCTTATTCCAAAGGTAGACGATAGAAAAGCACCATGGTACAGGCCAAGTGTCCTCCTCATAATGAATAAGAGCATCATGTTGAATTTTGAAAGATAAGACATCATGGCCCCAGAATGACACAACACTGCAGTCACTGCTGCAGCATCCCTACCACTATTATTTTTAGTAACTTTGTTTAGTCCCCCTCTGATATCCATGATTGCCCCCAATTGGTTTTGCTCTTCAACATTTTTTTCCAGTCAAGTCATCCATCGTTTTCCAACAACCACCATCATTTCCTGTGGTGCCTCACCTCTATTATTTAGAAATAATATTTCCTATTAAGAAGATGTCTATTTCTGTATATAATTAGGATTTGATCTGTATCATTTCATAATTTCCCTATATCCTAGCTTCCTGTACTAGACATTTGAATAATATAGTTATATTCCATCAACTAAGAAATTCCTCAAGCAATTCAAAAGTCTTATACCCCAAATGGAACCCAAATCCCTTCATCTAGTGCAAAAAAATTATTTGGCAGTGTTCGCATTACTTGTGTTTACTTAGGTTCCTTCATCACCTTGGATAGCATTGCAGCCAACAGACAAGGCATGAGTTATTGGAGACTAGAAAGAGTAGTTGATCCATATAACACCTCTTTTTGCAACTCACCATGAAGGAAGACATTTTTTATGTCCAACTAATAAAGTCAATAACGAATGACAACCATAGTGGGAAAAAGACAAAGAAAGGTGATTTTGGCATATTGGGGGAAAAAATCTCATCATATTCAAAAATTTGAGCATAAACTTCTGCTACTAGGCGAGCTTTAAAGTGATCACCAATAGAGGATTTGTTAGGAGGCAATGGGACAACCTCTCATGTTTCGTTGGCATGCAACAAAACCATTTGACCAAGCCATCACTTGTTGCCAATTGTTGTCAATCATGGCATCACATGTAGACTTAGGAATAGACACAAAATCCAAATAAAACATAAAGGAGTAATAGATGGGAGACATAAGGTTACAATTAAGATTAAAAACATATATAGGATTAGGATTACGAGTGTACCAAATACCTTTACAAAGTACTAAAGGAAGTTCAAGTGCAAGTGATGATGTTGGAGGATATGCTAGAGATGGTGCCAAATGAGAATGTTCACATCGAGACATGTACATAATGGATGTGATTGAGGAATAACAAGTGGTGCTGGAAGAGGAGCAATAGCAACAAGTGGGGTTGGAAGGACAAGTGGAACCTTTGGAGGAACATCTTCAAAAATTGAAGAGATGACAGAAGTATTTTAAAAGAGAGTAGCATCAACAAAGACCATATACAAATGAAGTTGTGCATAAATTTGTTTTCCCCTAGAGATGGTACACCAAATACCCAACTAACACAGGTTATACTAAAAGGACTTAACATTGGAAAAACTAGATGAAAACACAACTTCTCGACGCCCGGGTGCTTGATACATTGTGTTCAAGAGCAATAGAGACAAACAAGACACATGCAACCAGAGGTCTGAGCTGATATAATCCTTCAGACTCATGTCTTACTCCAATCGTTCATTTTGTGTGTCGATCATGTACAATAATAAAATTATTAACAAACAAGACAAAAATAATCAAGAATGTGGGCATGTTTACTAATAGATATTAAATTAGATGGAAGCCCAAAAACAAATAAGACAAATTGCAATGAAAGGTTAGGAAATGATGGGTTTGTCCAATACCCCAAACTTTAATTGGGGGCTATCTACAAGAGTAAAAAACAGCAAGGTGACCAAGTCAAGGAAGATAAAAGAGATTGGTTTCATATGATCAAAGACCCCAAAATCAAGGGCCCAAGGTCTAAGAAAGAGGACTAGGGAATGAAAGGGCTACAAAAATACCAAACTATGCCACAACACTACTAGGTGAGGTAACTTCAATTGTGGAGAAACTCGTTATATACGGCAGAAGAGATAGTAATATTTGAAGCAAGAGTGGACTTGGGTTACAATGACTAATTGGGAATGTCTCCTACCTTTGGTTTAACACTCTATTTTAACATGTACCCAATTCTTATAATAGTTGCATGTTCTTAACCATGTCATTCTACCCAATGAGATAATCATGAGACAAAGGCAAAAAAATCGCAATAGATGTAGAAGAGGATCCAAAAGCATCTAAAGTGGAGTAGTGGATCTTGATAAAATTAGATTTTGAACTATAACAAGGTTAGCTGGTAGTCCAACAAGAGCAACAACCATGAAAAGTTGTCCTCCTTTGTAATAACATGTCTCTATGACATTAGTAAAAGACATAAGAGTGGAAAATTCTCTAATGAGGTGATAGATCATGCTTACCAGGTATGTCTGAATGTCAATGTTTTCCAATTTAATGTTCATTAAGCTAGTGAGGACATTGTAGAAATGATGATTATTAGAATATAATTTCTTGGCCTTTGTCCACACATCAACACAAGTATTAATTTTGGATCTGTTTGAACATCCTCTTTTCTCTTAGAAAAAACCAGCCCGTTACGACATACACATATAGTTCCCAATTCAGTAGTCATAGCATCTCTTCTTGCGGCATCTATGACTTTGTTCTCAATACCAAGTTTATACACAACTTCAACTTGGTATTCCAAGAGCTTGGACAACTAGCATAGCTAATAAGAAATGGTTATTCTTTGATGGAGCAAGTGCTTCAAGCTCTTATGGTCTGTGAACACCTTGAAACTCCTTCCAAGGATGTAGTGCCTCTAATGTTGGACACCAAACACAAGCCATAATTTCATTTTCATACTCAGACTTGGATATGTGATAAGGCCAGAAAAGAACTGGACAGGATTGAAAAATGAATCAAATTTATAAAGATAATTTTTTAGATATTTTATAATAGGTTTTCGAGAGTATGTCTCTCCAAAATACAATTTCTTCCTAATTTCCCTCCTCCCTTTCCTAATCTGGATTACTTCTATTTATATTGCTTCAAACAACCATTCCTAATTGATACAACTTTTCCTAATGGTTGTAGCTCTATTCCAAGGGTTATGCTCCTTGATTCGCATCCTTTGACCTTACACCCTTTGGATGGGTTGTAACTATTGGGTGTTTTGCATCCTTTGAGTGTTGTGTGTCTCGCTGCTACTGGTCTAGGATTGTTGCTTCTTTTGTTCGTTTCTTTCGAGTGTATATCTTGGTAATAGGTAGTCTATTCTTATCAATATGGTTCTTGCTTAAAAAGATTTACTAAAATAGGTTACTGGTTGTTGATCCTACATAAGAATCGCCCTAATCCCATGACCTGAGGCATCACACTCAACCATAAATTCCTTAGTGAAGTCTTGCAAAGCCAAGACTGAATGATGCCAAACCAATTTTGAGATCATTGAAGGCATGTTGAGCCTCTTCTTCCTAACGGAATCCATCCTCTTTAGTTAGTGTTGTTAATTGACAAGCCAATTCCCACAGTCTTTGGTGATCTTTCTGTGACATCCGATAAGCCTCTCACTCCTTTGATATCCTTAGGAACTAGCCATTCAAGGACAACTTGAACCTTAGAAGGAGACATCTCCACTACTTGTGCTAAGATCGTATGACCAAGATAATTTATTTTCGTAGTCCAAAAGAACACTTTGCCTCCTTGCTGGGACTATATACTCATTTGCATGCACAAATCTCTCAATGAAAGCACCAATTGAAAGCAACTGCTATCAGAACATGCATTTTTGGTATTATATAGCTGTAAAATACTATAACAAAAAGAGCAGAAGCACCCAAGCATAGAGACGAAACTCTGGCTCTTAACCATTGGGTTACACATTTTCTTCTCTCCTTCACTTTTGTTCCCCTCTGCCCTATTTATAACTAAACTACCCTCATTCTCTCTATATAACTAACTCCCCCTTTTTTCTTATTGCTGACTATTGTGAAAATGAGCCCTAGCTCCTCTTTGGCCTTCAAGTGTAAACTGGCAAAGGTTTAGGAACCTAAAGGGGCTTGGATTTGGGTTCCTATCAGGGTCAGCGCATGATATCAAGTCCAGGGACAAAATTCACAACGAAATGAAATAGAAAGGACAGGATTAAAGACCCAGGATACTTAAGATCACAACCACTAGGTTTACAAAGACAATTTAACTCCAAAAAATTAAAACAATAAAATCAGAATAAGTGTAGGTTATAGAACAGGCAAGCACATTCTATGCAGAAGATGTCATGAAACTGTAAAAGATACTGTTGTAGGCAAAACATAAGCTCATCGTGCAGGTTCAAATGTATTTTGAGAAGATTAACAAGCACTAACATTTCTCAGAATTAAATTAGATACACACATACAGAATGTAATTTAACTACAAGAAATCAATGAATTCATTATAAACAACAATATAAGACATTTACATTGCCAAGGGTGTAAAATAAGAGAAAAAAGGACTCACTTTTCTATCTCTAACAACAATGTAGGTATCCTCCCTGCTTTTTTCCCTGATAAATTAATCAGAGATATCATCAATACCAACTCCACAACCAATAAAAAATACAACAATAAACACCCCACGCATCAATGAAAACAAATTCACCTGGTACTCGAATCTTTACCGCCATTGATATCAGAAACTGCAGACCGAGGCGTAGCCTAAAGCAAAACCAAAAGCAACAAAAAAAAAAAAAAAAAAAAAGGCACAATTAGAAATCCATAATAATTTTATTTCCACCAAGGATACACTTCCAATTTCAAACCAAGTTGAATCCAACTGTTACTACCATTAAACCAGGACAAAATCTAGAAGCTCAAAATAAAAAGGAAAAAACATAATCATAATTTATTCACTCTAATACATATCACTCATTCACAAAACTGTAAAATTCAAAAAAACGCAAAGGGGGCTTCAGATTGGGAACCTTTTTCACGGGAGGCGATGCAGTGGGTGTGGCAGCAACGTTACCCACGTGACCGAACGGCGCGTGAGGCGGTGGCCTGGTCACGTGTAAGGCGTGACTGAGGTAGTCCAAGTGCATGCCGCGAACAACGCCGCCACCGTACACCATAGCCGGCGGCGCGAACGCACCACCAGCAACGCCGTGGTCGGCGGCCGCGATTCCTCTGACGCCTTTGGGCGCAAACGGGTAGGCGAAGTGCGGTTCGTGGGATTTGGCCAAGAGAGGGTTTGCCGGAGCTCGAATTGGAAGGGTTTGTTGCTGCGGAGGGTAATGGTGGTGCGGCTGAGGGAGCGGCGACACGGGCCGCGATGCAGTGGTGGTTGTAGCGGCGGTGTGGTCGACAGGCATGGTGGTGGTGGCAGTGATAGTGGTGGTCAGCAGCGTGATTTTTGAAGAGAGGTGAGAGTGGAGACAAAAAAAGGAAGCTGCGAAGTTGCTTTGATTGTGGCGTGGGTTTGGGCTTTTATAGGGAGAGAGAGGAAAAAGGGAGGGAAAATGAGATTGGTAATTATCGTCCAGGAAGGAAATTTAGCGGAAAAAACATTAATAACAGCGGTGTTTCATTTGGAATATCGACGTAGATTCATTATGGATAAAAATAAAGAATAAAAATATATGATTTGTGATTTGTGATTATATTATATTATATTATATAGAGTATTTCTTCTTTATTTTTTTATATGTGACCATTTTTCTTATTTACATATATAAAATAAATATAATAAGCATTTTTAATTTTATTAAAAAATGTGTATACTCTTTATATCTTATGTTTGTTAATTTAAACCATATCTATTACTTGTACATGTAAGAATATAATTAAGGTTTGTCTTAAATTTTGAAATGTGATGAATAAATAAATAAAATATTAAGAATATTGTGACATAATAAATAACAGATAAAGTATTATTTTTAAAAGTTTAGCGATATTGAAATTTGACTTGATTTTTTTGGTTTTTTAAATTCAAACCATATAGAATCTTTAAAATAAAAAAAGTTTTAATTACCAAAAACTAAATTTAAAACACTAAGCTATTTATTAATGTTTAAAAACATTGCGAATAATAACAAAGAAATGTGCCGAATCTGATTTTGGGCCGAATAGAGGTACTAACAGGTTGGGTTTGGCCCAACACTGTATCTCCGTGACAGTGGAGTGCGAAGTAAGTACGGTACTCTCCTCCCTCCTTCAACAGCAACCATTGCGTTATTTCATTGCACACTCACATACGCACCCGACGTCGTTTCTCATACCCGAACCCCAATTCCCTCTTCCAAAAACTGGTGCTTTCACTTTTCTAACATTGAACATACCCACATTCCCAATTTTCCCTCACCTTCCCTTTTCTTCCACTGTTATTAGTTTAAACAATGTCGGGCAGAAACCGCGGGCAACCTCTTCCCCCTCCGCACGCGGCGGGGCTATCTCCGCCTATTCACGACCACCCAATGTTCGGCGCGCGAGCCCATCACCATCTTCTGGGGCCCATCGTCCCGCCCCATCCCCATCCGCACCCCCACCCCGCTCTCCTGGAAGACTTCCGCGACTCGCAGCTAGGGCTGGGCCCGCGCGGTCCCATCCCTTTGCACCCGGCGGCGGTCATCGAGGAGCGTCTCGCGGCCCAGCACCAGGACATCCAGGGCCTCCTAGGCGACAACCAAAGGCTTGCCGCCACCCACGTGGCCCTCAAGCAGGAGCTCGAGGCGGCCCAGCACGAGCTCCAGCGCGTGGCGCACTTCCGCGACTCACTCCGTGCCGACACCGAGGCCCGCGTGAGGGAGCTCTACGACAAGGCGGCCCAGCTGGAGACCGAGCTCCGCGGCACCGAGGCGGCTCGGGCCGAGCTTCTTCAGGTTCACGCTGACATCAAGGAGCTCACTGCCGTCCGTCAGGACGTCTCCGGACAGGTGCAGGCCATGACGCAGGACTTGGCCCGCATGACAGCCGACGCCAAACGGCTGCCGGCGCTCAGGGAGGATGTAGAGGCCATGAAACAGGAGTTGCAATGTGCAAGGTAGTGGATTTGTCTCAATCTGAGGCAATATTGTGGATTGTGCTTAACTTGTGATCAAGGTTTTAAATTACACAAATTAAACCTTGACTGTGGTTATTTTCTGAAGAATGGTGTTATTTTTACATAGAATTGTACAACAAATGTTTACAATAGTGAGAGAAAATGTGAGAAATGAGAAAGAAGATATAGAAGTATGAGATTTTATGAATGATGTGATGGACAGGTAGGGAGGAAATCAATTGTTACATGAATGCACAACTCGATTTAGAATTACGTAGGCTATACATTAGAGTTTATAGTGAAAGCTGAATCCTTTGTGTGGCAGTTGATAATATGTCCACTGAAGGAGTTTTTTGAAATACATATTTTTTTATGATTATAGAATATGGTTGAATGGTGGATATATGCTGGTGGCTTTAAAAAATGGGTACTGGGATGCTGAGTCGAAGTTAATGATGTTATTTTTAATTGTCTCATGGCTATCAGGGCTGCCATTGAGTATGAGAAGAAGGGATTTGCAGAAAACTACGAGCATGGTCAAGTGATGGAGAAGAAGTTGGTTGCAATGGCTCGGGAGATGGAGAAGCTTCGTGCGGAAATTGCAAATGCAGAGAAAAGAGCACGGGCTGCTGCGGCAGCTGGGAATCCAGGTATGTGGCTTTTTGCATGATGTAATCTTGATGAATTAGCTAACTGCAATATGTGACATCTGGTGGTGTTGGGTCTAATTCTGGTTCCATTCTTTTGTAAACACTTTTTGTTTTCATGTCTCAAGATATCATTGTTTTTGGCCTATTAATGCTCTTCCTTATTTGATGTGGATTGTATTTGTAGGTCCAGGGTATAATGCAAATTATGGCAATGCTGATGCTGGATATGCTGGAAATCCTTACCCTGGAATTTATGGCATGAATCCAGTAAGTTTTGTTCTCAAATGTGTCTTAACTCTTAATTGCAGTTGACAGTGAAACCGTGAAATTGTTTATTATTTCTCACAAGTAGAGGTGGAACCCATTATCCATTGAACATTATAATATTTTAATTAGGTCCATAGTTATCAATCTGGGACAGTGGAGTCGGAGGGGCTGACCACAAAAATGCTATAGCAGGATAGAATCTTATGATCTTTTTTATGGTTACACAATTTATGTAATTATACCCTTTTCCAAATTCTGGTCCTTGGTGCTATTAGTAGGATCTTCATTTTTACTGCTTTGCTCATCTCAGATCCGGTCCAGAACCTATATGAATACTAAAAGTACCCCCAATTATTTGTGTCCCCTGCAACAGAAGTACAGCATAGATCAGAACGGTCTGACAACATTAACAAGTAGTAAGTTGCTGGTGTCAAAGTTTGCTCTTGTAGCTTATCAGGATATTATGTTGGTAGTTATGGAGGTCAAGTTATACACACTATTCAGCATTAATAGTTTTCAAAGGTATTCAGTTGTAAGGAATTGCTAATTCTCCAGAAGGTACAATGATGCCAGGAGAAGTGTATTGTCTCCTTTTGCGTTCTAGTCCTGAGAGAATTACTTTGAATTTGAAGGGGATGGAACTGTTATGAGTCAGGACAGAAGTGAAGGGAAAAAATAGTTGGGGATAGGTAGAGCAGTTAGTTAGAAGAATTAATAGTAAATAAATAGGGAGAAGAAGGCTTTCAAAGGGATCAGAAGCTTTGTAAGAAATTGGAAACCATTGGAGAAAAAGTCTTTCTTCTTAATCTGTTCAAATATCATTCAATCAGGAAATAAATAGTTTTTCTTTTCTTTATACCAGTGTTGGTTCCTAACTCTGACTACCATCAGCTCTAATCAGTGTATTGCTACATTTTGGTCTCTTATTTTAGACATTATGGAATTGTCAATTGGTTATCTGTGTGTACCATAATGTTTTAAAAATTGAATCAGAATTTGAACGTGGTCTAAAAGGTAGTGAGTAAATTTATATTTTAATGTGTATGATATTTTTAAGTAATGGAATATTGTAAAATTGTAGGGAATCAGGGTATAACAAATTGTAAATTAATATAAATGACCAAATTATATGTTCTGTAGATAAAATTATCTTAATTATTATTTTTTAATTAAACTTAAAAATAAAATATTTAAAAAAATAGAAAAATTTGAAAGTACTGGTTTTCTGCATGGATTTAGATAGCTTTAATCAGTTTGTTGCTAGTTCTCACCGGTTCTGAGATGATCCAGTTGTAGGAGTTAAATCATTAGACTTGTTCTTGGTTGAATAGGCTAGTCTGGTCTAGTTTTTAAACCAGTGGGTGATGAAATTGCATGTATAGCGTGCAAATTGCTTGGTTTGTATATTGCCCTAAATGTATTTGATTGTATGTGTATATTGTATATGTTGGAAATTATTGTCTGGGGCATATGTTTATTTAATACTCTTTTACAACCTTCCCGTTGATTTGGATATTGTGTTTTTCTAAAACTGGCAAATTTCAGGTACAGTCTGGAGGGGAGAATTTTCCTCAGTATGGACCTGGGCCTGCTGCTTGGAGTGCATATGAGATGCAGCGAGCTCAAGGACACAGATAGATTCCTGTTAAGAAATCTTATAACTGGTATCTTGGGTTGCAACTTTCTAGATGATTGCTTCAGCTTTTAAGAGTTATCTACTCCTGAATGTCATGGGAAATTGTCTTTTAGATGGTCGTTGAAGTTGTACTTACTTTAAAAAGCTCATATGTAGGTTGATGATGCAGTAGATTATGTTTGTCTATTGTGTCAAATAAAGGACATTTTGTTTTATTTTTATTTTTTTTGTCGTGTGGCTCATGTTAATATTGCTTCTTTAAATTATGTCTTTTGTTTGGTTTCATTTATTTCTATTTGCTATGGTTAATTGGAGATTGCTCATTGTCAAAATTATGCAAATATTGTTGGATTTTATGTATATATAGCTTGTTAGCCATCACCACCTCCTAGGACAAGGAAAAGAAAATTCGTGTCTGTATCACTTTTGCATTTAATGTACTTTCTAGTAAGTGGTTGGAATTTGCTCAAGGAGTAAAGATATACAATCTCTGTTGGAGCTGTTAAAAATGCTGAAAATAGTGGGGTTTTATTTAAATATCAGCTTCTCAGTGACCATCACCAGCCTAGAAGAAAACAATAGTTGCTGTGTAATAGGCTTTCTAGGAGGCAGTATGGAATTGCTCAAGATATAAATAACTGTTGGGCCTCTTTTCAGTAAAGAAACTGAAAATATTTGCTAGATTTTGCAGGACTTTCACGTACAAAAGTGGATTCTATCTTGTATATCTCAATTTTTTAGAACTTAATAATATGATATGAATTAGAATCTTAGAAATGCTTCTTTAACACTGGCATTAGCTTTTTGAGAAGGACTTGAAGAAATTTTGTTTCATTCGTTTTCCCCTTTATTTATGTCCCCCTCCCAATTCGACCCCCCAATAAAAGAAGGTCAATGCTAAATAGGACGACCAGTTTAGCCCTGTTACATTTCCATTCTCATGGCTTTTTCATGCATTACAATCCATAAGTTTGGTTACCGGATTACTATTAATCATTCTGTCCACATACTGTCTCCAAGCAGACATTCTAGTCCTTCCATAGCATTCATTAACGATTATAGTGTAATTAAGTAAAAACGACTTTATTAAAGGAATGAAGGTTTTTTACGCTAATATCTGTTTTTTAAAATGCAACATATCGGAATAATAATTTACTAGGGCAGAAGAGGCACATTTTTGTATTTTAACCTTTTCAAGTTTGCTGAGTGAGGTTGCATTCAAGGAGAGATGTTCCCTTTTGGGAATTTTTCTATACCTTTATTGAAGCAGCCAAGTGTATTTTTAGCTTGATCTATTTTGCTAGCATCATATATTCAACACTGGAGCCGAAGGATGGGAGTCTTAGTTGAGTAGGCTATGCAGCTTTCTGAATGGTAAATTCTTTTGTTTATTTTGCCTTTCCTTATCCCATGATGGCTTTGAATGTAGGAATTGCAAGTTTTGGCCATCCTAACTTAGGTTATGCTAATGCTTCTGTGTAGTAGAGTTAATGTACTCTGTTGATTGAATAGTTTCAGCCCATTTAATGTTTCTCTTACAATGTTAGATCAAATTTCTGCTTGGATTGGCTGATCTAGTTTATGTTTGTTTAGATGACAGATCCACCATTAGGTGTTTTAACTATTAAGTTTGAAAACATGACAAGTCGTTTTAGTATAAATAAACCCTGCATAACGTTCTACATTGTTTTTCTTGCCATGTTTTAAGAAGGGTGTGAAAATGACCTTACTGCCTGTTCAGATCTAGCTGTTATGGCTATGTCATGAGCAAACATTCCTTGTTCTTGTTATTAATCCACATATTTAGTTAATTTGTGTTCTTATTTGGGGGTGGGAGGATGGTTCCATGAATTTTTCTTGAAATTTTTAAATTTGTGGTGGAATTTGATGTTGCTTTCTGCTTACTATGTTATATGATGAACAGATATATCAGGTCTGTTTTTTTTTTTGTGGAATTGATTTTTTAAAAGAATCAATACTAAAATAATTGCTTTTTAATAATTGATGTTCTATCTTTGGGTAAAACAAATAGGGTGAGAGTAGTTTGATTGTGTCTGTAAACTTCTTTCTTCTCTAAAATTCATTCTTGGGGGAGCGAGGGTGGGGGAAGGAAAATTATTCATGTGTATGAACCATGATTCTTGGGAATCATTATTCCAGGAAATGACTGAAACTTGTTTGATTGGTGTTAAATATCATTTGAAATGTTAATACATGTTTTCTGGGAATCAAAGAAATTTAGAATTACATTTAGTAAGACATTATTCTCAACAGCATATTATTGTATTAAATGAGCTAATAAAGGTAACATGACATTTCTACCAATAAATAGGGTAACGTGACAATTATATAATTGAAATTTATACATAATTTTTCGTAACATATGATGTATCATTATGTATATGAGTATTCCAACTATGTTGGCACCTCCATACACATTAATGATCTCCATCATGCCAAAAATTTATTAATAAAAGAGTATAACGAAAAAACATCAAATAAGGGAACTATATCAAAACACATGATAAAATATTGAATGAACCTATACTCTGGTTAGCCATGTCTATTTCTTGAAAAAACAGTGAACTACACAATTGGTAAAACATCAAGCCACCACCGAACAAAAGCCTAATTGGTTAAACCAACTGCAAAGTTATTTCTTTCTCTGTTATTGTCTTGTATACGTCATTTATTTGTTTTATTTAATGATTATCTTAACTTTTTTAGCACGTAATGACATGTAAATGTTTTTGTACCTAGGGTTATGAATTTTTGGGCCCAAACATTGTGCCACTGACTCTGATTCCATCGTTCACATCTGCAGGTATGGTTTACTTGTACACTTGTTACACCTTGTTAACTTCTCTTGTCTGCCTCCCTTCATCAGTTTTAACTAGCTTCCTGTCCATTGCATTGCAAAATTTTAAAGGATGTATGCACAATTAGTTATGGTGGTTGAGCATTAAATATATATTTGAAAGAGATATAAATATTTAAGGCTGTAATAATATATGGATAGGATTTGTTTGGGAAAAACTCTAAAAATACTTGTAAGAAAAAAAGAAGGAAATATAAATTTATCTATAAGATAAAACTATCTCATGCATGAATTAAAATCATCTTTTAGAGAAACCAATATTGAAGAAATTCTTCTACTTAGTTTATAGTTAAGCTAATTTTAGTTTATGGAAAAATTCATTGTATTTTTCTTTCTTGTTTAGAAATTTTTATGAAGAAAACTTCCCTTAGAGGCTCATAATCTATATCATACTATATATATATATATATATATATATATATATATATATATATATATATATATATGGTTTACCTCAACAAAAGCTTTAGATAGTGTGCTATTTATGGTTATATACTGAGCACTAATAACGATAGAATGCCTTTGGGTGGTAAACTTACCCTTAACACAGCCAACAATTAATTTTTGTTTGGAGTATATTTTCCTGTTTTGAGGAAATTAAAATATTTCTAATATACCATCTTACAGTTTGACGATACAAGAAAATATCGCTTAATGTGTCACTGAATGAGAATATGCACGGTGGAATTACAAAGGAAGAGATTTCAAAAGCTACTGCAAAATAACTTCCAGTTGGGCCAACAGGCAAATTATTTTTCAAACTAAAGAAACGAAGAATATCTTGGGATTATGTTCTTGATATGGGGAATAAGGCAATTTGTACATATGACTGATTTTTGAGATTTAGGATGTCTGTTTTTTTTGTGGCTAGACACTAAATTTATGCTATAATTAGTTTGGTTTACGTGTTGGTCCTTTAAAATATACTGACATGTTCCTCTTTAAACAAATTAAAGATTTAACTTTTGTTTAGATAAACGTTATGAAGTTATTGAGAATTTGAATTTCATGGTTTTATATGGTAACTCATTTCCAAATGTAACTGAATAAGAATGTAAAGTTGAGATATTATTTTTACCTGAGAATTCTTGAAAGAGTAAGTATTACATGGATTACTTTATACTTGAACTTTGGATTGAGCCATTTTTTTATTTCTTATTATCTTAAAAAAACAGTGGTATTTACGGAAACAAATTGTCACTATCACTATATATATATATATATATATATATATATATATATATATATATATATATATATATATATATATATATATATATATATATATATACACTGTGTGGGTATTTAGTAAGCATTCAACAAATAGTTTCAATTTTACTATACTTTCTTTCCTCTCTTAGTTTCTTTTCCTTCTTTTTTGTTTCTTTGATTTCTAATAAAAAATTGTGATAATATAAACACTCCCCCACCCCTAAAATGATTAAAGGACTCTTGATTGTACTATATTATTGTGATGCTTTTAACTTTGGTATCGAAATAAGATTATCAAGGATTGTAACAAGGCTTTATTTAAATAAACTTGTCCTTACTTACTTTTTTTTCAAATTATAATTTTAAATTCATTTTAGTTTATGGAGAAAATAATTTCATTTTTTTCCTCCTGTAATTGTTGAGAAGAAATTTTTTTCATGGCATGGGCTTCAATTATGGTTTGGGAGAAAAAGGGTTTTGCAGGAAAAGCTAACAAGTTGGCACAAAAGGAGTCAAATCTAATGTGTTTAGGGTTTACATTTGTCGTGATCTAAAAATCCAAGTCCCATTAAATAACATGCTAGGTAGTTTGGCCGAGTGGGCCAAGGTGCAAGATTTAAGCTCTAGTTCGAAAGGGCACGGGTTTGACAAAATCATTTATTTTATTTTTCATAAGTGGAGATTTTTGAATTTTAATTTTGGACTAAAACAATCATAAATATTAATAAATTTTCCTCCTATATATTAAAATTACAAGGTTCTATTATAATTTATAAATTATGTCTAATTTCTAAAGAAATTAATTAATACATTAGGTTTATTACATATAAAAAAAGACAGTTTGGTCGAGTGGTCTAAGGCGTCAGATTTAGGTTTTGGTGTTAAAGGGCATGGGTTGAAATCCTAACATAGATGTTATATATCTTCTTATATAATTTACATTTCGAAATAGACAGTTTGGCCGAGTGGTCTAAGGCGCCAGATTTAGGCTCTGGTCCGAAAGGGCATGGGTTCAAATCCCATAGCTGTCATTTTTATGATGATTATTTTTATTCATATATTTTTATGATGATTCAATTTCCCAGTACAACAAAAATTTTGATTTGTCTCTCCAATATCAGTACCACTACTTCCTGAAATATTTTTGTATAGAACATTGCTGATTTGCACGTGTGAAGACTTCTGTAATCAAATCAAGAAATCATAGGTGAGATTATGTTCTGCCATATGTCAAATGTTTTTCATGAATTGCAGAGTGATTGTTAGAATCAAAATGTGAATCAGAAGCAGAAACGTACCGTGAGGTCGCAATTATGTTCCGGACAATATTGTCGATTGATGACAATGGGATGTTGCACATTAATCATGGTAATGTCTTCATAGGTGAACCCAGAAACCGTAAAAGGTGTATTCAATGGAACAGGCCATGTTTTTATTTGAACACCATTGCTGGAACCATTGAAGGTGCAGCTCTTGACAACTACATCTTCCACTGGTATTTCTTCCGGATTCCCACCACCAAGGCTTCCCACGCTGATTCCATGGCCTGGGCCACAGAAAACATCTGTAATTCGCACCTTCTTGGTGCCACAAATCATAGCAACACAGTCATCACCAGTGCCAATATGCACACTTGTGATGTTTATGCCATTTGTGTGGGAGATTTTGATTCCATCTGTCTTACGGTTGTCAGTAGGGCTCCTCAAGGATAGGTTTGTGAAGGTCATGTTTGAACATCCAAACACTATGAAATGTCCACCTTTACTATCAGAAGAATGCAAGTTTTCTATATATGCGACCGTTGTTTATGAAGGCCAAATCCATAGTCTACATATAGCCAATTATGGAAACAAAACCTTAGTTTCAACATTATTTCTAAGCTTATTAGACTAAGAAAAACAAAAAACACTGTTGAGATTACGTATGCATGTACCGTAAAAAGAATTTTACAAGCATTTTTCTGACATTTTTGGCGAGTGGCAGTGCCTTGACCATCCAAAGTGCCACCTCCATTGACAGTGAGTTGGTCGACGTATCTGAAATGTATCCATGTCTGATCACTGAGCATAGATGGATAGATTGGAGCCTTGAGAACACCATTGATTTGGAAGATCACTGTGTCAGTTTTTATTTTGTTTTTCCAGTTTGTTATATGTTATTTTGTTAGTTAGATATTTGTTAGGACTTGTGCAGAACTTGCTCCTCCTAATATGTAGGGTAGTTCATTGGTATATTTGCCTTGCACATCCACCGTTTGTTAAAATTAGTCTAACATCAGAGCTCCTTGAGGGGCTTGATCCAATCGGTGAGTGAGTGATTTTTTATAAGACACTAAAGCAATTCTCACTGTTAATCCAATTCGATGTCAATCCTAAAATTTGTGTATCCCTTTCCAAATTTGATGATCGTTATGACTTTTGATCAATGATCATGGATAATTTCCTAGAGAGCAATGAGTTGGGGAGTCTAGTGAAGGATGATGTACCTACACCTATGACTAGTCTAGGACCCGATGGTGAGGTTTAAAAGAGAGTTCTGGAGGAAGCCAAACTAAAAAACTTGAGGGTTAAAAAGCTTCTATTTCAATCTATTGTCAGAGAAATATTGGGAATTATTCTTGACAAGAGCACGTCACGAGCAATTTGAAATTCTACAAAAATAGAAGAATGAGAGGTCTACAAGAGTAAAATGTGCACCACTCCAAGCATTTAGGAGAGAATTTGAGCTATTCAACGTGAAAGAAACGGAAAAATATTGAGTTTTATAGGATGCACCATGGTTATGGTGAGCAAAATGAAGTCCAATATAAAAATGATGAAACAAAGCACTGTGGTAAGTAAAATATTGAGATCTTTGACCGTTAAATTCAACTTGTTTGCGCCAAAGGCAACCTATGAGGACACTAGCACTAGAAGTACTCAAGAGGAGCGGCCTAGCAGAGACAGAGGTCGTGGTGGGCCCAGAGTCACGGCGGAGGGAGAGGAAGACTACCATTCAACAAGGCCACCATTGAGTTTTTTAAGTGTCATAAGTTTGGGCATTTTCAGTATGAATGTCATGATTGGGAAAGGAAAGCCAATTATGTTAAGATTGATGATGAAGAAGAAATTCTCTTAATGGCGCATGAGAAGCAACAAACGCAAGAGGACGAACAGTGGTATTTTGATTCTGATTACAACAATCATATGACAGAAAACAAGGCATGGTTTCTGAATTTGGAGGAAGAACATTTTAGGACAATAAAGCTTGGAAATGATACTTATATTGCGGTAGTAGCAAAAGGTAGTATTTGAATGCATGTTAATGGCATCACTCAGCTCTTGTCCGAAGTCTATTACATTCATGAGCTCAAAATAACTTGTTGAGTATCAGATAACTACAAGAAAAAGGCATATCCATTTTGATTTCAGATGACTCTTGCAAGGTGTTTCATTCTACAAAGGGATGGATTATGAAAACTAAGATGAGTGGGAACATAATGTTCTATGTGACAACATCTATGGCTCCGACACATTCATTATTCCTCCAATTAGAAACTGTCGAGGCTAGAACTTATTTGTGACATTGTCGTTTTGCACACTTAAATTGCAAAGCTTTAAGCATCTTGATTGACAAAGAAATGGTGGTAGGTCTACTTGCTTTGGCACATCCACAAAAAACATGTCATACATTTTTAACTGGAAAACAATCTAGATGTTCGTTTCCAAGCCAAAGCACCTGGAGAGCATCTAAACAAATGCAACTAGTATATTTTGATATATGTGGCTCTATTCATCCAACCTCTCACAGTTATAAGAAAATATTTTCTAAGTTTTATTGATGATTTTACTAGAAAAACGTGGGTTTATTTTTTGCATGAGAAATCAGAAGCACTAGCAAAGTTCAAGAATTTAAGACGCGAGTTGAGAAGGAGGCAGATGCATACATATTGTGCTTGCGAATAGACCGAGGTGGAGAGCTTCTCTCCAATGAATTTTAAGAATTTTGTCACACAAGGTATACGAAGATAGTTAATTACTTCTATACTCATCAGCAAAATGGTGTAATTGAAAGGAAAAATATAACGCTTATGAATGTAATTCATTTTATGTTAAGTGATAAGCAAGTTCCGAAGGTGTTCTAGCCAGAAGTTGTAAAATGGTATGTGTATATTTAGAACAGATGTCCAACAACAACTGTAGACGATGTTACTCCAAAAGAAACCTGGAATTGTAAAAAATCGGTGGTATAGAGTATTTTAGAGTCTTTGGTGTGTGACTCATGCACATGTCCCACACCAAAAGAGAGTAAAGCTGGATGACAAAAATGAAAATACATTTTTCTAGGAGTCAGTGATGAGTCTAAAGCATGGAGGTTATATGATCCAGTTGCAAAAAGCGTGATCATTAATAGAGACGTAATCTTTAAGGAGGAGAAGAGTTGTGACTAGGACAAATTAGAGCTAAAAAATCAACGAGATGTGATATATGAAGATACAGATGATATTGCAACAACAACAACAACAGTTGGTGCTGATAACAGTGAGGAAGGGAGCAACACAAGTCTGGACAATATTTCACCAGGTTCATCTCAAGGGAGGGGTGCATGAGCAAGGAGTGCATCAAGGTGGTTAGCAGACTATGACACGAGTGCAGGACTGTCAGAAGAAGAAAAATTGGTAGTAATGCTAATAATCGAGAATGACCATGTATTATTTGAAGAAGTCGTAGGGAGTAAACATTGGAGAGAAGTCATGGTTAAAGAAATAGAAGTTATAGAGAAGAATCATACATGGGAGCTCACGTTACTATCGGATGGAGTTACACCGATTGAAGTCAAATGGGTTTTTTAAACCAAACTAAATGCTAAAGGAAAAGTAGAAAAGCACAAGGCAAGACTTGTAGTTGAAAGTGATCCTAGCAAAGATCTCATTGATTTGATGAAGTCAAAAAATAAAGTCAAGGGTCAACTCTGCAGCTGTCAAACAAGTCACTCAGAACAAAGGAGCTGAAGACTTAGTGTGTCTAAACAGAAAGCTTAGGTAAAACCACTTTACCTTTTCCACTGCATAAAGCTTCTTCACTCATTTTGCAAAATGCCTCAAAAATAGTTTTAAACAAATCAAACAAAAGCATTTTGACAAAGAACCTTCTTAACAATGGTTTTAACTGATATAGTTTTTTAAGAAACGATTAAAATCACTAAGAATGCGTAAAGAATTGTTTTTACAGTATTTTAATCGATACAAACTTCTTTTAATCGATTAAAACCCTTTATGACCGATTGGAATTCGAATATAACAGGTCAGAATGAAATATAATCGATCAGATTTTAAATATGAGCGATCAGATTTCTTTTAATCGATTAAAACACGTTTTAATCGATTAAAACCACTTTGGAAGTCAGGATGATCGATCAGAATACAGTTATGACCGATCAGAGTGGTTATGATCGATCAGAATTGAATTATGACCGATCAGATTTATTTCAATCGATTAAAACGTATTTTAATCGATTAAAATAACTTAGAAAATTTTTTCAATCGATTAAAACGAACTTTCAATCGATTAAAATGACTTGAAAATATATGTGCAGTTTTTCAATCGATTGAAACGACTTTATATCAGCTAAAATAACTTGGAAAGTTTTATAAGAAGGTTTTTAAACAAATCAATCGATTAATACGCGATTCAATCGATTGTTTTATACTTTGAAAATGTTTGTAAAACGTTTTAACTGATAAAAACGTGGTCGTATCAACTAAAACATTTTCTGTTAAAGATCAAGAACGCATTAATGGGTTGAAAGGACTTTTAACAGATTATAACAGCTATTTCAACAGGTTAAAACAAACTTTCAACAAATTAATTAATGCAGCAGATTTGAAAATTCTCTTTAAAAAGAGTTTTGCTTGAAACTTTGAAACAACAGATTGAATATCAGTTTTTACACAATTCAAGCAATCAATACAAACAACTATTAGCATTTTTCAAGAAAGATACACAACTGTTTTTGTGAACTTCTTTTGAAATCTTTCTTGAGGCACTTTGCATTTCTTTGAAGAAGAAACTGACTGTGGATTGGTGTAATCCGGTTTGAGCTTTCTTTGTTTCTTCTTTTAAATTTATATTCATTCATTTGTACTGTTTTGTACCTGGAATTTGGGTACAAGTTTTCTGCAGCTGTTGTAGAAAGTTGTCAAGAACTGGAATTTGGTTCTTGGTGGAAAGGTTAAAGCAAGAGCTGGAATTTGGTTCTTGTGTGTGGTGCCTAGAATTTGGGCACTGGTTTCTCTGCGGCTGGAATTTGGTTGCAGAGGTTTCCAAGAGCTGGAATTTGGTTCTTGGTGGAGAGTTAGAATAGGTGTAAGAGTGTGAGTCTGTAAAACATCTATTCTAGTGGAACCCAGCTGGAATTTGGCTGGAGACTGGACGTAGCCCTGGTTGTGGGTGAACCAGTATAAAATTACCGGTGAAATCTTTCCTAACCTTTCTCTCTTTAATTTCTGCTGCTGCACTTAAACTGTTTGATTGCTTTGTGATTTGTGAATTGATAAGTAATCTTAATTTTCGGATTAGATAATCTGTGTATTGCGAAAAACTTTCAAAAATCAATTCACCCCCCCCTCTTGATTTAAAACTACTTTTCTAACAGTAGTAAAAGGGTATGCACAAAGACATGGAATTGACTACACGGAAGTTTTTGCTCCAGTTGCTATATTGGATACCATTAGATTGATTTTGGCTACTACTGCTCAATTTAGTTGGAAGGTGTTTCAACTTGATGTCAAGAGTGTATTTCTTCGTGGAGAACTTAAAAAGATGTTTGTGTCCTACAATCTAAGGTTTTATCAAGAAAGGGGAAGAAGAAAAGGTATATCGATTAAAGAAAGTATTGTATGACCTCAAATAGGTACCTCGCGCTTGGTATCACAAAATTGAGATCTACTTTGCATGATAAAAATTTGAGAAATGTTCCAGTAAACACACATTGTGCACTCGATTATAAGTTGGTAAAATCTTAATTGTCAATTTATATGTTGATGATTTGATTTTCATGGGGAATGATGGAATTATCTGTGAGGAGTTTAAGCAATCCATGATTACTCATTTTGACATGTTTAATTTGAAAATAATGAATCATTTTCTTGGCGTTAACGTTAAATAGTATTCGATTGGAATCTTTGTTTGTCAAAGGAGATATGCATAGGAAGTTTTATCCCGTTTTGGAATGCAAGACAGCAATGTGAAAAATCTCATGGTGTTAGGGACTTGGCTATCAAATAATACAAGGAAACAAGATATTGAAGAGACTTTGTTTAAATAACTAATTGAGAGTCTGATTTATTTAACTGCTACCAAACCTGATATGATATACATAGTGAGTTTACTCAGCATATTTATGGCTAATCCTATTACAACACATTGGTTGACAGCAAAACAAATTTTACAGAATATTAGAGGTACAACCAATTTTAGAATCTAGTATAAGAAGGAGACTAGTAGTTTAAGACTACTAGCCGATGATGACTACACTTGGATGATAAAAAAACACTTTTAGATACGTGTTTATGTAAGGGACAAGGTGATTTCTTGGACATCAAAAAAACAAAATGTGATAATTTTATCCACAATAGAGATGGAATATATAACAACCGTTCTACATGTTTGTTTTACCTTGATAGATTGTTATAACAAATTGGACTACAACTAGAATTAAAATTTTATAAATGCATTAATTTAAAGGAGTGATTATTATTTATTTTTTTCAGTTTGTTATTTGTTATTTTGTTTGTTAGATATTTATTAGATCCGGTACTTCCTAATATGTAAGGCAATTCCTATGTATGATTGAATCAATTTATTTCATTATATATGATTTTATATAACCATTTTTTATTATTAAATAAAATGCAATGTCACTAACAACTATTGACCCATCTCTTGCGTACCCTTGTCTCATCGTGTGTTAAAATTAGTCTCAACACATTGAACCTTTGCATGGACCAACAAATGAAACAGATTTCAGCAAGTACGTTCCTTCTGGGATCGTAACCGTTGTCTCTCAATTCCACTTGCATGCATCACTCCACGCTTTCAAAAACGCCTTTCACAAATCATCACCACATTCAAAATCACGCATACATTGTAAGAAAATGGACAACGAAGAACATGAAATGCTCACCGCACTGTTATCAATGTTGCCATCTGCATTTGCTCCGTAATCTTTCACGTTGAAAACCTTGGTCTGTTCTTCTGCAGCAACTGCTAATAACAATAACACCAAATACTTTACGCGCATCTTTTCTTCTCTTAATTCCATTTTATCTTTTTATTATTTCCTTTTTATTGTAGTGTAGCGTTTAATCCCTTTGCACATATACATAATTGCTTAAGAAATGAAATAATTTCAAAGATATAGTTCTGTATAAAATTATTTATTGCATTAATTAAATAATATAATAAATTATTAGATTTAAACATTACTTATGTGCTTAATATTATTATTATTATTAATAATAATAATAATAATAATGTTGTAGAATTCTAAATTTAACTAATATACGTAATCTGAGTTATTAAATAAATTACTCTATTTTGAAATGTATTTATGCATTTTTAGAGGAAGGAATTAAATTTATACAGCTATTAAAACTCTACTATGCAGTAAATTTTAAATTATGTTTATTAATAGTAATAACTATAATATTTATGAAGTAATATTCTTATGAAATGTATGTATACTTGTTCTATGAACCATCTTTTGTATAAATTAAAATACAATTTTTTAATAAAAACTTATCACAAAGTTTTTCTATGCTTATTTATTTATCAACGTATATTTAATATTATTAAAGTAGTTTTATAATAGGGGTATCAAATCAGGTTTAACCTAATGGGTACGCTCGAAAGGCTCAAAAAATAAGTTAACTTAGGTCAAAAATTTATGGTCTAAATAAAATTAGACAAATTTTGGTCCAACCTATTTAGTTCAGTGTACAAATAGACTTAGGTTAGGCTAACAAACCGTAGATTTATGGGTTATCCCATTTTATAAAATAATTATTATTTTATTAATAAAATAAAAGTAATATTATTTTATTAGAAAATATAAGTATAATAAATTAATTTGATAATATATTTATATATATATATATATAATTTAGAAATAATAATAATAAAATCTAAGGACTAATAATTTAAAATGATATGTTATTAAATGTAGTGTATTTTCAAAGTATTATGATGTGGAAGTTATGTTGCATAATAAGACTAGTTTGTTAAAATAATGTAAATTTGACTCTAAAATTTACGAAGATGCATTTGCTAGATGTATTATTAAGTATGATCTTCAATTTAACTATGTTCAATACGAAGAAGTTTAGGAGATAAATAAAGTTTTAAACCCTAATTTTAAACTAATTATTAGAAACATTTCAATTATAAAGATTGATAATATGTTATCTAATATTTTTTGTAGGATATTTTAAACCAATAACTAGAAACACTTCAATTTCAGAGGTTGACAACGTGTATTTAATTGAAAAAAAAAGTTAAAATATATATTACCTAATATTTACTGGTAAGATATGTTTGACTTTTAATGTATAGGCAAACTATAACAACTCATTTTTATAATTTTATACATTTGATTTTATTTAGCCTGAATGAGTTAATTTTAAATAAATAAATGAATCATATATTTTTTTAAACAAATTTAAAAAAATTATATAATTATTTTTAATTAGGCTAAAAATTACTCATTCATTAATCCGTTGGCCTATTTAAAATATAAGTGTGTCGTTAGAATTTTTTTTCACGTAAAATCAAGTTAGACTGGGTCATTCATTTCAACCACCCAATAATAAATATATGTACTTTGCAATTTCTAAATATTTACTCTTCTTTTAATTTCATGCATGGTAGAAACCCAGAATGCTATTAATAATTATAATAAATATTTTTTTATTCATAATGATGCTAATAAGTAAAACAATTATGATATTTAATATACTTATTAAAAATGGTAAATGTAATTACACTTGTTAAATAAGTGATTTTTAGTAAATATACTAAAATACTATTTTTAAGTAAAAGCTTATTCGTATTATAATAAAAGATGTGATTATTAAATATTACATAATGTAATGCACACTTATTAATTAAACTATTTTATGCAATTAGATACTTATGACAATATCCTATGGAAAAGTATAATATATTAAAATAATATTTTTTAAATAAAAAAATAAATGAAGTATCTCTTCTTAAAACTAAATTTTATATGCATGAATCATGACTATTGAATCTTCATAACTTATAATAATATTATAATTTATATTTAGTTGTTTCGTTAAACATAATATTAGCTCAGTCATAAAACCTTATATATTTTAACATATCAAATAAATAATGCTCATGTTATTTTAATTATCCACATCAAAATATATATGCAGATTGCGAACCCTTTTTATCCCAATTTTTATTATCCACATCAAAATTATGAAAAATAAATAATTCGTAATTTTTAGTATTCTTCTAAACTTTTAATTTCACTACTTACACTCTACACTAATTGCTTATTTTTTTTAGAATTATTGAGAAATAATATTATTTTTATAGGGTGTTTTCAATTAATATTTCAAAAGATTAAAACAAATTATGAAAAAGTTTTGCAGTATTCAATTAAGAGTTTTGAGAATTTTTTAGACGATGGTAATATCTTGGAGTATTAAATTGAAATTTTAAATTACTATATATATAATTTTTTTTTACTCTGGCTTAGATTATATATTTAACTTAGTATTATATCATATTATCATTAAAAAAATTTAATTATTTTAAATTTAGATTATTATTTTAATATTATATTGTCATAAATACTTACTTTATGCCATAAGTATATTATATAACCTATTAAATAAGTGTAAATTGAATTTATTAAATGTAATATGTAAGAATTACAATATACGTATTTAATAATATGAAAAAGTTTTTATTTAAAATAGTGTTTAAATATATTTACAGAAAGTTCATTTATTTGACAAACGTAATTACATTTATCATATTTAATAAGTATATATGACAAATATGAAATTGAAAGGGAAGATATTTATTTAATAATTTCTAATTACATATATTAACTACATTATAAATACTACATTATAAATACTACATTATAAATACTACGTTTTTTTTCTATGTATTTAATATTATTAACATAGTACTTATAATGTAATTAATATATGTAATTATCACTCAATATTAAATATATGTCTTTCATTTTAATTTCATATATGTTATAAAAACACGGTATTGAATAAAAAATATTTATAAGTTAATCACTATGTAATCATTCACATAATAAATAGTCAGAATTAATAAATATAATAAATATTTTTTATTCATAATGATGCGAATAAATATAATATCTACGAAATGTAATATCCTTGTTTAAAATTATAAAAGTAATTGCACTTATTAAATAAGGTTTTTTTTAATATATAAAAATATTATTTTATATAAAACTTATTTATATTATTAAATATGTATTTATAAATATAGTTATTATATATTACACAAAATAAATGTAATTCAAATTTATTAAATAAGCTATATAATGCCGAGAATACATATTTTTAATAATATCAAATTGAAAAGATAAACCTAAATTTTAGAACACTTAAAATATTGCTAACAATAATATTAAATAATGATATAAATTGAATGATAGTAAAAATATCAATTATTCATTTGCTTTCAATTATTTATAGTTTTGTTTGTTTTTGTGATAAATCATGTAAATTTATACATTATTAATTAATAATTGGCAAGTTTACTTATCGAAGAAGACAGTTTGGCCGAGTGGTCTAAGGCGCCAGATTTAGGCTCTGGTCCGAAAGGGCATGGGTTCAAATCCCATAGCTGTCATAAAATAATTTTATTGATTTTTTTTAAATAAAAGTTTATAGTTTTTTATTTCATTAATGACCATATTTAGTTAGGAAAAGAAAAATTAAAACGAATATATATATATAAGGAAAAATTATCGATATTGATAATTGTTTTAGTCCAAAAATAAAATTAAAAAATATGGACCTAACCCCTAAATATGATTCAACCAAAAGAATAACATAGAATTATTTAAGGATTGAGATTTTTTTTTTAATTTAAATGGGAAATTTTCGGTTAAAACTTGACAGGAATAGGATTTGAACCCTTAACCTTTTTTAACACGTTATCAACAACATTTAAAATATTTTCCATTTATTATTCCTTTGGTAACATTTAATGTAATTAGTTGAAAATTGTGTACCATTAAAAAAATTACATATTCTTTTTGTAACACTTAAAAATATTAATTTGGACACTCATCATTAAAATAATTTGTATTGTAGGTATTATCAAGAATTTCTCCAATTTCAGTACCTTCTTACTTGCAATTATTTACAAATCCTAACTAACACTTTTCAACAGCATTAAGAAAAATAGTCAGAATAATTATATTTTAATTGAATTAATTAGATACATACTTATTAAAATATTATAAATAAATTTAAATTTTAAGATATATATTATTTATTATTATATATTTATTGCATCACCATTTTGAAAAGAGGTTAATACACACTTCTGCAACAAATGTTTTTTTACATATTTTTAGTCAATAAAACAATTATTTATTTTGAATTTATAGATCTTTAACCATCCATATTTATATGTATAAATATTGAAACGTTCTCAATATTATTCTTAATAGTAGTGTCATTAATTCAATTTGGTTGGTATCATGTTGAAAATCATCAATATGATCTTCTACTGTCAAAACTTAACTGAAGAGGAAGTTAACCATCAACATTAATTTTGTTTATTTTGATATTTAATTATATATTTTTAAGTCAATGAAACAATTATTTATTTTGATATTATAGATCTTCAACCATCATTTTTATTTATATCTATTTGTTGTTAAGGAAAATATTGAGCAACACTCTAAAATTAATATTATAACTTGTTTGCCTAATGGACATGTTGCATTGTTGAGCATCTCAAATTAGTATTATATAAATTTATTTACTTGTAATATTGGTTGGACATATTATATTGCTGTTCCATTATAAAGATCAAATTTTTTTTTTATCTATTTGTATATATGTTTTATATGTCAAAATTGTGTGTGTTAAATGAAAAATAAACATGTTTTGTGAAGGAAACTGTAAAAAATAAATACCAGTTTTAGAAAAATTTGTGAAATTGATTAAATAAACTCATTTTTTAACTTCTTTTTTATTGTCAGTAGGAGATATTGTTCATTTAAGTCAATTTAAGCACCATAATTTTTTTTCTTTTTGACAATTTTTTTATTTTTATTTCGATCGTATTATTTAGCTTTATTATCATGTTAAAAATATTATTTATTTTAAAATTTTACTTCATTGTAGTTATAGCTTTAAAAAAATCTTTAATAAATTAATATATATATATATATATATATATATAAATTATTATTAATTTCAATTTCTAAAATATGAAAATTTTATAAACGTTCGGAACAAAACCTTTATGGATGATTAAGAAGCAGAAAAAAAACTTGAAACTCTAGTTTGTAGGTGTTAATATTCTATCTAATAATAGAATAATAGAAGTGATGACATTCGTACCAGCATCATTAATTTCCATGCAATTTGTTTGCTCCCTTCATTTTTTATTAATAATTTTTCTATTGCATATGATTACTGCACCAAAATAGATGATTGGAATAGGAAACAAGTGCGGAAAATTGTATGACTGTCACTATTGGTTGCTTGTGTCTTCATTTCCCACATTAAACCTTCCCATTAACATTTTGCTCGCCCAAACATGAAAAAAAAAATTACATTTTTATGTTTCAAGTCTTTCTACCCTCAAATTCTTAAATTGTGTTTCATGTCAAATAAAAACACATGCATCACTCTTATAGTCCTCTAGTTAAATATGCTTAATCACTGTTTACCAAACTTTTTATGAAATTCAAAATCAATGTAGGACGACTATTAAAATTGTGAATTGATAATTCCAAAAATACTTGCTATCCAAATTTTAATCCTTTTTTTTTTCTTTTGAGGAAATTATTCATCATATTTTGTATGCTCAAAGATAGTATTGCTAAAGACAAAAAATCATCATCTAGTTGAAACAATTCACACTCCATTGCTTCACTATCAAGTTCTTCAGGGCTTCATGGATGACACTTTTCACTACCTATTGTTCAATCAACTACATGTCTTTGTCTATCCTTAATAATCCTATTTTATTCCCTATTGTGTACTTGTAACAAATCCTCTATAATGTTTTTGGATGTACTTGCCTCGTGCATGATATCAAGACAGGAGATGATAAAATCTTTGTAAATCTCTAAAATGTATTTTTCTTAGTTATTTTTATCTACAAATAAGACATCCTTGTCACTGTCCTGACCTTTCTTTGTTGGTATCTTTTTTCTGTCACCTTCTTTCATCGTTCCCCGTACTCCGTGCGTGTCATCTAATCGAGATGCCTTTGAACATTTTACCTATTTATCTACTTCCTCTTTCTCCCTTATTTCCTCGTAGGATTTCATGTACATATTAGTAGTACACTTTCAAAAAATAAAAAAACAGAAAGGGTAGATGATGATGGGAATGACCAATGCATATTGCAAACCTTTAAGCAGAGGCCTCATCGCTGAGGTATCAGAAACAATAACATTAAAACCTGTGCCCATTTGGCATTTGCACAATACTGTTGGAAAAATAATGATAAAAACATGATGTTTGATACACAATTTTGAACATTTTCATGAGCTGCAATGGTTGGGAGTCATTCAAAAGAAAGTGAGGCCCTCATAATATTGTGAGTCTCAATAAATTTCAATAGATAGGACACTGTTTGAAAGAATGCATTAAGGAACATGTTTCTCTTACCATATCCCAATAGACATTCACAAATAATGGTGAAGATTTCTGTTCTACGAATTAGTTTCTGAGATCTTCTGGCGCAACCATACTCCTAATGTTGCCCTTAGCAGAAATTCTTTTTAAAACAATGCTAATTAGATTCCATACTAGTTTAAAACTAAGGCAACATAAACCAGTTGACTGCAATTTTTAATAACTTACATGAATGATAAATAAAATGCTCAACTAGATATGAGCATTTTAACAAGTAAATCTAATTATTTAAAAGGATTAGTCTAAAAAACCTTGGAATGTCATCAACATCTTATCCACCTTCCATCAGAACTTCTAGCAAAAGTGCGGGGTTGTTTCGTGGGAAAGGTTTCTGTCCAATGTGGATGCTCAATCAAGTAAATCCACTGCCTGAATATGGAAAATGTTATTATTATTATTATTATTATTATTATTATTATTATTATTATTATTATCATCATCATCTCATGATATTTATGCAAATGTGAAAGTCTAGGAAATAATAGGCTGCACATAGATAGAGATGAATCTATAATTCTGCTTATATATGCATAGAAAAGTGCAGATAATTATAATCTTACAAAAACTCTTGCATTTCTTACAGAGAATACATCAGACAATAATCAGATCCAAAAGTTTAAATTTCATCATCTCTGAAGACAAATGAGGAATAACCAAAGCAATAAATGACAGTGTTTGAAGTTTTACAGTTGAAATTAAGGGTACTGAAGGGAAATAGAATTTTCCAGTTGCAGCTACAAGTTTTGAAAAAATCAAAATTCAGAAAAAATAAAAGTATAAATTAGACTAGGAAGTCTAGTTATCATTCTTCAAGAACATCTTACAAAACATATGATTCAAAATCCATCATCTGAAGACAACAACGACAATATATTCATCCGACTACTTGAAAATGCCTATATTGATTGCATGATGCTATTGAACTTGGTTAAAATTGAATTATCAAGAATTTATTTACCATAAGATTCTTTTTAATAAATTTCTTTCGACATCCCTATTATTTAAGACAATGATGAATGATAATAGCTTGAAACATATAAAATTAGAATCAACAATATGTTTACCTCCTTAAATTGTCCACAAAGTCTGGCGCCTCAGCAGTAGGTGACGTTGAACACATTGAAAGAATTTCCGAATCAGAATAATTTAGAAGTGACAGAGCAATATGATATTGACGAAGAGTCCTAGATAAGGAGAGTCCAATAAGCATCGGTGTATCAGAATGGAAGAGAAAGGATTTTGGAAACAATATCATACCCAACCAGAGAAAAATATTTCATTCATTATTTCCCAATAAGAAAACAATTTTAACCATCATGCATGGTCTAGTACAACTTATTGTTCAATACATGCTCATTTCACAGGAGTTTCTTCCTTTACTATTTTATCTCTGCATTGAGTTCAATTGTTTTTTTCACATACAAGATTTGAAAATGAAATTCATGAGATTTCAATTGTTACCAGTAACAAGGAGCGATTTTGAAACAGTCAGAGCCACAATCGTATGTTTCTAGTAACTTCTCATTCCAGTTGGCATCTTCATAAGAAGCAGATACTCGTATTCTTCTGACAAGCTCATCTGGACATCTAGAAATTCTATCAAAAATAGCTGGGATGACAATCCCTGATGCAGTCTCCACCTGAAATGATGCATAGAAGGGAGGAAGGCAAAGATCCCATTCAAAAGTTTGAACATATATGTAATTATTCACCGAAAAAGAGTACAACAGCTTTGCCAAACTGATAAAACCAAAAAAACATCATGTTACTATAACTTTTAGCTACTTGTGCCATGATACGTATATGTAATTTTAAAATATCGTATACCATGACATGTACCGATCCTTAGTAAGCATACAGAAATTCCTGATTTCATGTACTTGTACCACTAAATTCTTAATCAGTGTCAATATGCATTTTGGAAGTGTGAGCTGTTTTTTTATCCAGCTCAAGATTTTTTCATTTAAGAAACACATTAATGATTAATACAATTACAGGAGATCAGTGGTTAAGAGAGTGTTTGTGAGAGCTAAAAGAGGCAAACACAACTGTACTGAATAGCTTATAAATAGGAGAATAAGGAGTGGAGTTCTTAGTTATGAATGGTTTCGGAAGTTGTAAGGAGACAGGTCTCGCCAATACCTCATTGTATACCTTGGTTGCATTAATGAATAGACATTTAAAAAAATACAGGCTCATTGCCTTGTTATTTTTCCAAAATCTCCCATTCTATCCTATCATACATTCAAACAGATGCACTTGTAGTAGAAAAAAAATCTAAAAGCTTATTTGTGAAAGTGTAGACCATTCAAGGTGCCTATCAATGATTCAGAATATATTATGCATCTATTCACATTGTATAAAATTTAAAAAATGAGGGAACAAATAAGTATTTATATTGATGATAGAAGATAGTGCTAAACATGCACGAAGGTAAAGCTAACAGAGAATAACCAACTTCATATGCTGTATGCAAATAGGTATCTTACATAATATATAGGATATCTTTAGATTATCTTCAAATATCTCAAGAACATATACTAAAGAATCAATTAGTTAGTTAAGGAAGTGATTTAAGCAGTGGTTCCGTATTTAATTAGGGTTATTAGGTTATTAGTTTCACTGTAAGAAAGCTTAGGCTTAAGTTATTGCAACTACACTACTATAATTGTACTTAATTATTTTTTATAATAGGATAATTAGGTTAAAGCATTGTAACTACACTAATATAAATCTAATTTTCTGTTTGTTACCAGTATCCATATCTCTCTTTCTTTCTTCTATGACCCAGAACCTAGAATTCTTTAACCAAGTAAATATGTTTATAGTGATGGTAAATAAGAGGTTTGTCACATACTTTAAATGAACCAGACGTAACAACAATATTTTAAAACAGAAGCTAACCACAAATCCATTGAAAAAGGGGTATGTGTTTCCATCAGAATCCCTTCTGGTATTATGTCCAAGAACACAGATAGTCCGGATGTGAAACTTCTCATCTCTTGACCATAAAGTATGAACAATCTTTGAACACAAAGGAAAGGAATAACCATCCAAATATGCAGCGCTTTCTGATACTGTGCTACCATTAGAATGCTGCACAAAAGTTCAACAGATCCAGCTACAATTATACTGAGTAGAAACTACAAATTGAAAATTCACTAACAAAGCAGAAGACCCTGGCCAGACTTGCAGTGACACTTCTTCAAAACCCCCAACGAGATGCACCTACATTTGAGGACAAAGCAACTTTTACATCAGAAGATAATGTAAGCCAAAAAAAAAGTTATTGAACATATTGATGACAAAACAATCGTTATAAAAAGTAAGAATAAAGAAGAAAAAGCACATCAAACTCGGTCTCCAGACTGCTGTCAACAAGTGATGATAACATTTGGGAAAGGCCCATTTCTACAATTTTTGGTGAATCCATATGAGCAACTGATGTCCTGCAGTATTAAATTAAAAATAATAAAATAAAAAATTGAACAGCTAGAAGGAATATTTCCGAAACTTAATATACATTAATCTTTTTATCTAGGTAGTCACAAATCCTTACTCCTTACATTCCATTTTTTTGGTTCCGAATAACAAGGCCAACACACGTTGTTGCTTCATCAGTGCCGACAAACTAGTTACATGAGAGGGAAAATAAGCACACCAATAACATTTTACAAAAAGAACAGTAAAATTTAGCAAAATGAATTGAAATATAAATTGGCAATCATACAATTCCTCAGATTACTCAGTGTAATCTGAGGATCACAGAAAATAATGGAAAATGATCAGATACAGATAAAATTGCAGGCAAATAGCAGAAGTCACGTATGAATTGAAATATATGATATGATAATAATATATATATATATATATATATATATATATATATATATATTAAGTTGTATGCAACTAAAACCAAATGCATAAAGATTAACCCAATACTAACTCAAAGTTTAATTGGATGAAGAATCGCCAGAAATGACAAGAGATGCAGGATGAGTGACACAGCCATGAAACACAGCGGCCACAATAGCAGATAGAGTCACAATTGCAGATCTAAGAAATTCCACCATGCAATAGCGCTAAGGCACCACTATAGCAGATATTAAACAACATTGAGATTACTAAAGCAGTCATCGCCTGGGGTTATTGAATTAATATAGAGTTTAAAACATGAACTAAAGCATCATATTTAAAAGTGATTCTCCATGCCTTTTACTAGTATTTTTATGTATCGGTTTCTCTAACATAAAGGAAGGCCAGCAGGAGTCCAAATTAAAGAAAAAAAACAAAGAAATATATAAGGCAGAAAATGGACAAGGTGGGATCCAATGCAAGGCAGAACTCATAATATTCAGGATAGGAAAAGGAAATTCCACAGATGATGTCACTTAAGTATGAATGGCCTGCATGCAAAAGATTATAAGTGGCATACAACAATGAACTATGAACCGGGAGTAAAATTACTCGTCACTAAAGTAAAAGGGAAATGGTTACATATGACGTAATCTATATTATATTAATGACATTAGAAAGGCTTAAAAAGTTACATCAACGTGGGCAGGATCAACTGTAGCATATTCTTTCTGAAATATATAAACCCATTTTGATCTCTCTGGACTAGACTCATCAGATGCTGAGAACTTCTTCTCTGGGTTAGCCTTAAAAGAGATTGAGGCCGATACCAGAATGGGATTTTCCAACAAAGCAAGTAGAATATCTTTTCCCTGTTCATAAGCACAGAATGCAGGTCTTCACATGCTTATCAAATGATTCTAACATTGTGTTTATACTTGCATCACAAACATTGTAACTTCCAATCATGCAAACAATAACTCAAAATTTCATGCATGTTTTCAGGAGCTATTGATTAAAACATAGCCTGAGAAATAATAAGCTATAACATGCTTTCTATAATTCCTTGCCTTTGATATGTAAGTTACCATCATTTATAAGTAAAGAGGACTGCAATTTGTAGACATGACATGAGGTCCTAAGTGTAGAAGGTCAAGAGATAAGTCTATGCACATAAAATTGTTAGTCTATGTGTTAGCAAGCCCAATGACGAGCGTCCAAACGAAGTGTCAAAAAGCCCTCTTGAATAAAGGCTTTCATCCAGTAGTAATCAGGCGTGTACAGGTGTAGGACACAAAGGAAATGACCCTTAGGTCTCTTGTTATAAGAAGCCGACAAGATCTGTATGGAGGGCAGAATGAAACACAATTTTGGCCTGTTTCTTCTTTTTTGATAGCTTTATCTTACCCTAGTTTGCCCTAGTCTATCTATCACCATGCCTTCAATTTTCTCCATGTTAGATTGTTCTCAGCAAAATTAATGATTCAAACACATCATTAAATAACACATAAGTGGTCCAAATATCATTTAAAAAAGCTACAAACTTACCCCAATTGTCCTGTAAACAATACAGGCAATTTTTAAAGAAGAGTAAGCTAAGGCCTATTCAGGGATGTTATAAGTATTCAGCTTTTGGTTTTTAAATGTAAATTTTAAAAACATGTTCAACTAATTGGGTTTTAACTTAAGTTTTTTGAAACACTTTAAAATCAATTTCTTTAAAAAAAAAAAAAGGCAGTTTTGATTTTCGGTTCAGTGGTAAATCATTTAAAGCCTACTTTGATCAATCTAATAAAGGCCCACCCACAACAACAACAACCACCATTACTGCTACTGCCGCTACATCACAACAGTCACTGCCACCACCGTTGCCTTGCCACCAACAGGATTATAACCACCGGTACCACTACCGTCACAATTGCTACTCCAGCCGCCACCTCAAGCACAATCTCTACCATCTCGACCAGTTAGCCCGAATGACAAAATGGTGACCGATTTGTGTGCTTTGGGTTTCAAATTTAAAAACTAAAACTTACAAAAGAAAAATTATTTTAAATTATAAAACTGAAAAAAAAAATATCGAAACCTACCACTGACAACGCTCAGAAGATGTTCTAAAGAAGTGGGTCTCACTTACACTTTTCTAGTTTTTATTCTATGATTGTGCTTCTTCTAAATTTTATTTGATGATTAAGTCTAACCCAAACAAAACATGCCCACCAAAGAATTCCAACAATTAATTAAAATGAAATAATATTAATAATATTAGTGACATATATATAGTCAGAAGAAAAGTGAACAATGCAATGAAATCGTAAGTTTTTTCCTATCACGAAAAGGGAAGTGGACGAGAAAGAGAGAGTAAGAAAGGGAACCTGAGGTTGAGACGGTGAAGATGAATGGGAAGAGAATTGAATACCATCAACGAATATCATGACTTCTGGGAATTGGTACGATTTAAGCAACCAACGAAAGAAAGCAAGAAGATGGAGTTCAAAATAAGTTCCTAATTTTATAATATTATATTTAATCATAAATATTTTATATTAATTGTATTTTGATCCTTCGATAATTTTATTATTTTTAATTCAGTTTCTTAATACTTTATACTCTAATTAATTTTTTAAATTTAAAATGAGAATCTTAATCAACTAGATAGGTTATTTTTGTCAAATCATTTAAAGTATTTATAATAATTACGTTTATTGTGTGGTTGATGTTTGTTATACGTTAAAATTATTTATGGTTTACCGTACAAATTATTTATATGTGTTTGTTAATAACTTTTGTTGTTTATTCACTATTAACCTGATCTACTACCTATTATATACTTTACATTGATAATAAATATATCTTTAAATTTAATTTTTGGGATAATTTTGTCATAAAATATAAATTAAGAGGTCTTTGTGATATAGAGGCGATAATGAGTCTATCGACTTATAACATTGATTGATCTCATAGAAATGTTGTACCAATTGATTTTTTATCTTTTATAAAAAGGACAAGTCTTAAAAATAAAATTTAATCCAAATATTATTCTTAATTATATGAATTAATTCTAATTTATTGGAGATAAATAATAATTTATACATGAAAATTTATGACCACATCTTATTGTTTTATACCAAAAAAAAATAATGTCTGTTAATCTTTTCATTTTCAGTGAAAGAAAGACAAAAGATAATAAGTTTTTTTTTAACATGAATACTATGATTAATTTGAACTAAAAGCCTCTCTAATTACATAGTAGATACAAAATTTTACACCATTTATTTTCTTTTTCATTTTCATATCATATATTTTAAACGGAAATTCATTTTCTATTCAAAATCGGCTATACACATAGAGAAATAAGAAATTTTTTTTTTTACCGTGAGATTCGTCATATAAGCTAATTAAATCCTTGTTTTCTTCTTCATTCAGAGCAACTTATGTATCTTTTTTGTCAAATTTTTCCTCCATCTCTTGCCTTATATATTATATTTTTTTAATATAAGGTAAATTTGTTTTTCTTTTTCTTATCCTCTGTCATCTTGTTTTAATCTTAAGGCCTTTTTTTTCATTAGGAGAAAACATTACTTTCTTTCCAATTTTTCTTAGTTAAAAAAAGGTTTTATGGAAAAGTAAGAGGATTTAATTTCAATCCCTAACTTAAACTTTGTAAATCTTACATTTTCTTGTAATGTTAATACCAAAAACAATTCATTAATTAAGAAAACCTAAGATTGGACTTAAAAAATTACTTAAATAAGAGTTTTTTAAATAAAATTATACCTTTTTAATATTTTTAAGAGATGATTTATTGTTTGTTGAAAACTTAAGTGACCGAAAACCTTATAGTTTAAAAGTTAAAAATAATTTATTTAAAAGTTAAAAGTTTAAAAGTGTGGTGACATAATATGATTAGGATGAACATAAGTTATATGATGTTCAAGGTATTATTCGCGAGTTCTTTTACTCATAGTTTTGTCTTTAAAAAATATTTAATGAATTAAGAGAGGATGATATATATAAATTATTCTTAACATTTATTTCTAAGTAATGTAAGACTTATTAATATATCAAGAAAATTATGTTTCTAGTCACAATCATAATCATTAATAATATACGCGAATAAACCATAAAATACACTAAGATATAAGTAAAAAATGGCTTGAAAGATTTAAACAAGAATTAAAAAATAGTAAAAGTTTTCCATCAATTTGATGAAAATAAATATTTAAGAACAAAAATTATATGACCTTACGTTGTATTTTTAACTAGGCTCTAGTTTATAAGTTGAGTCAAAATGTTATATTTTAAAAAGTAACCATGTATTTATATGTTAAAGATACCAATTTATGAATGTTTAAAATTGAATCCACTACTTTAATATTATTATTATTATAGTTTTATTATCATATTCGATCTATTTTTATTTTAAAGTTTTAGTTTATTTTGAGAAGGAGTAAAATATGTATAAATTATAATTGATTTTGACTTTAATTTATAAGTAACGTGAAACTAAGTGTTACAAAATAAATTCAAAAAATTCAATCCTAATTAAAACTTTTTTTTATATATTTTTTATAAATTGATAATTTGGTTCAAATTTTGAATTAAAAATTAAGAACGAATAAAATCAAAATAAACTGCTTATTATATTTAACTAAATATAATGTTATATGTTTAGAATTGATTATATAATTATATCTCATAAAAATGGTTTATAGTTTGATATATTTTTAAGTATTAAATATAATTTTAGACTATAGTTTTTAGTTATAAGATTTTATAATTTATTTATTAATATAAAAGATTTTAAAATCATTAATATAATAATAATTATAAAAAAGGTAATATGTTATTAAGAAAATTTCATCGTAAAATATTTATCAATCTATAAGAAAAAAAAACTAGTTAAATCGATCCATATTAAACTTTAAACATTAGTTTGATTTGGTTTAAATTTTATATTAAATTAATATCAAATAAAACCAAATCGTATTTATTTATATTTGATTTGAACGATTATTTGACAAAAAAATTAAATCAAGTCGAGCCAATCTGAATATAAGTTTCAAAATAGTAACTTTTACTCAGAAGAGACTCATCCTTATATATATATATATATATATATATATATATATATATATATATATATAGAGAGAGAGAGAGAGAGAGAGAGAGAGAGAGAGGGGAAAGTTAGCTCTCTATCTAGTATTTGAGAAAACATAATTTTAATATTTTTTTCTGTGAAATTAGAAACTTTAGAAGAAAATAACAACATGTAAAGATTTATTATTATATAAAAATAAATATATTGTATAAAATGTTGAATTTAAATTTTGAAAAGTATAATTAATTTCATTATTTCTCTAAAAAATTGAATTTATAAAAATATTTCATATTTTTATACTAGACATATTAATTTGTTATAACAATAAACAAAATATTTTTAAAAAAATAGTTAATCTTATTTAAAATAAATTATTATGAGCTATCTCTTGTTTTTTTTTTCAATTCTTGTCTTATATTTTTAATGCCAACAGAAAGAGTAAAAAAAATATAAAAATAATAGTGAACACAAAATTATAAATTTTATGTTATAAAGATGAGATAGTAAAAAAAAATTGAAAACTAAAAAAATTTGAATTTTATTTTGTAACGTGAAAGAGAAAAATATGAAAATGAATTAATGGTAAAGAAAATATAGAAATTTGATGAGATAGAGTGAGTATGTGATAGAAAAAAATTGAGGTGGGAAAATGAAAAAACAAGAGATAAAAATAGAATGAAAGAGAAAAAAAAGTATGAGTAACAAATTTTATAAAAAATAAAATAATACTATAAATGAAAATTAAAAAAAAAGATAAAGTTTTTAATTTTATTTATATTTATAATTTTTATTTAATTAATATATATATATATATATATATATATATATATATATATATATATATATATATAAAGTTATATAATTCTCTTTTCATCATTCCATGAAATTATCGTTTATTCAATATAATTTGATTATGCATCTTTCTTGATCAGTTTTCTTATATATAATAGATATTTATTCTAGTTGTAACAATGAGACATATTTGCTCTAATAGAATATTATTATGGTTCATTATCATGATTTAAGTATTATTTGTTTTAAAAAAATTAATACAAAATAATTTTGTTTTTAAAATATGTCTCGATAAATTAAAATAGAAGATTGTATATAAATTAACTTTAACCTTAACTCTTGTATTATATAAGACTCGTAAGTGTACCAATATTTCATATAAAAATAAAAATGTATCAATCTTATATTCTTAAAATTGAGATAAGATAATGTATATAAATTAGTATGGTCTTTTATTCTAAAGTGATGTAAAATTTGTAAGTATATTAATATTTTATCTAAAAACGATAATATCCAAATTTCATATTTATTATGATAAAACATTAGTAGGTCTACCTCAAACATATTATGCATTTAAACTATAATTTATTTTTATTTTGAAAAAAACGTCTAATATATATATATATATAAAATTTATTTTTTATTTTTGAAAAAACGTTTAATATATATATATATATATATATATATATATATATTAGTTAATCTTAATTTTTAAATGAATGAATCCAAATTTTGTTACTAAAATATTATTTAAAAAAAGTGAATTTTGTTAATCAAAATATTTGCGAAATATATATTATGGTTGATTTAATTATGTGATAACAATATATATGTTTAATGGTGTTTATTTGTATATTTTTATGAAATATAATATAAATTCATTATATCCCAAACTCACTAACATGTGCAATTATTTTTTCATATATATGGACCAGCCTATTAGCTACTCACATTTATGCTGGATGTGTCGAACAAACTAATTTATAAGTTTTATATGAATGATTTCGTGGATCAAATACGAAACGAACCAATCCGTGTCACCAGTCGATGTTGATCATTGAAAAATATAGTTAACAAATATATATATATACATACATATATATATATATATATATATTTGTCACTTACATTTATACTGTTCTTTTATATATACTTTTTACACTGCTTTAAAATTGTATGCATTATTTGTAATTATTTTCGAATGAAATAATTTTTAATCAAATAATTTCAATAGATTTTTATTATTTATTTTAATTCGTTCGTGACATTTAATTTATTATAAATAAAACTTTTATTAAGATATTTAGTTTACATTTGAAACGAAAACAGTAGGTGTATACGATACACATACCACCTTTTTCTCAAATTCCAAAGCTTCACCGCAATTTGCTGACTATAATTTGTCTGGTTACGTCTTGGAGCTCCCCTCTTAATTTCCCACTGAACAAATGGTTATGATTCTATTTTAATACGTAAATTGCGATCTCATATTTTACAAGTAGTTTACTTTTTGAGTCCAGTAATGAAATACTTTTGTACACTAAACTGTTCTAACATGTTCATACTTTATTAATAATAATAAAATATACACGTTTTATTGTTGATAAACCCACCATAAACTGATTCGAGGTGCAACATTAATAGCAATAAATTGTAATAAACATTTAAGATGGAAAAAACACTTCATAAAAGAAAATCCATCCGCAAGTAACTATTTTTTGTTTCCCTCGCCATAACATATTTCCAATACTTGAATTACAATAAGGATTAGAAAGTTTGGACCCTTTCATCCAAGAGCGTCGTCACATTGGGCCAGTAAAGAGAACAAAAGCTATAAGAAAAACTGAAAACGGGTCACGAGTCCATTTCGGAGGGGAACCGAAGCGAGGAGTGGGGGAAATTCGCGATTCAATTTGAAGGGTCAGTGTCGCAAGTAGAAAGCAAAACTCTCGCAACTAAATTGCGTGCTTCGTTCTAGTAATGTGCTCCAGATAAGTAAGGCCCGTGGAGGCAAGACGTTAGTGCACAGTGTTGGTTTGGTATATTATTATTATTACAAGCAATTTATAATCTTGAACCTTCACACACAACACAACACAACACAAACACACGCGCCACATCACATACCACCACCACCACTGCCATCACGGTATTCAACCCAAAACCCCAACCCCAAGCCATGACATGATGAAGTTTCGTGAATTTTTTCAACCAAAATCCACGAACACATCCCACACGATGGAATAAGAGGGATTTGTGTTAGGAGTCTTAACCCAAACAAAAAGCAAGAAAAAACCCTAATGGTTGGTTTTAATTTTTATTTAATTAAAGTTAATTTAGTTTCTGTATATAAATATTATTTAAAAAATAATAATTAAGGGATTGGATTTGAAGAGGTGTGAGAAGAGGAGGCGGGTGTTGGGAAGAGCCAGTTTATGGTTAAACCACAATATCTTTTATATTTTTTTCTTCTTCTTTCTCGTAGCGTATGGAAAACCACCAAAACCACAAGGCAGAGCCAGAACCTGACAGAGACAAGAACCACCACCATAACCAAGCGTGGGGCACTTGGGAGGAGCTGTTACTAGCGTGCGCCGTGAACCGCCATGGCTTCAAGGACTGGGACACCGTCGCTCTCGAGGTTCAGTCGCGCGCCACGCGCCTCCTCGCCTCGGCGCGCCACTGCGAGCAGAAATTTCACGATCTCAACCGCCGATTTGCTGACCAATGCAACGACGGCGTTACGCCGCCGCAACAGAACGGCGCTGCCGCCGGCGACAACTCCGATCACGTCCCATGGCTCGACGAATTGCGGAAACTCCGCGTTGCCGAGCTCCGCCGCGAGGTCCAGCGCCGGGACGTTTCTATTCTGTAAATCTCCGATATTCTCCTGATGTTATTTTATTCATTTTAGGTTTTAGATCTAATTTTACCTTTTTCCTTTATTTTTATTTTTCTCTGGTTCGTTTTTTTATTTTTATTTCAAGGTCGCTGCAGTTGGAGGTGAAGAGGCTGGAAGAGGAGAAAGCCAAAGAAAATGACGGTAAAGACGACGAGAAACCAGATCTGGCGGTTTTGGGTGAGGCCCGGCCGGAAAACGACAAAACCGGCGGAGAAGTTGAAGAGGCTGGACCGGCGAATTCCGAACCGGAGCGAACCGCGAACGCTGACAAGATGTTGCCAACAACGGGGGACGAATCAGACCGGGAGAATCAGTCGGTTAACGAGTCTAACTCGACCGGTTCGAGGTTCGAGAAAACCGGAGAAGGAGACTTAAAGTTGCGAGTCGAACCGGTTACGGTCCAGACCGGTTCGATAGAACCGGATCCGGTTGCGAGGAAGGGTAAGCCGGTTGGAGAGGAATCGAATAACGGAAGCTACGATGCGTTGGCGAAGGTGCCAACGTGTGAGTCGGTGCCTCCGAGTGAGGAGAGGAAGGTGGAGCAGGACGATGACTCGTCCGAGTTGCACGATTCGGTGGCTCACTCCGGCGAGGGAGGGACGAGGGAGAGCAGCGACGTGCAAAGCTCCGCCAGCTTGACGCGGAAGAGGAAGACGCGGCGGAGAAAAGAGGTTTCCGGCGGAGACGGCCGTGGTGGGGGAACCTCCACACCGCCGGAGAACGACGATGTGGCGATGGTTGAATCAGAACCGTTGGCTGGGATTTTGGAGTTGATCAAGGGGCACGAGCACAGCTCTTTGTTCGAGCGCCGTCTTGAAAGCCAGGTATTCCATCTACTTCCTTTCGCGTGGATAAAACCGGTATTTCACCTTCTTTCAAATTTTTTTAAAAATTAATGATAATCTCTTATTCTTTTTATTAAAACAAATTACTTGTTTTATAATACATGCATGCACGTATGAAAAATACATATAAGATGTTTTTATGCTTAAAATAAAACTTAGATAAAAGTAAAAAAAATAAAAAAAATTGAGATTGCAAAACTTAATTGCAAGCAAGAAGCGGATACGTTCTTAAAATCGTGACTCTCCAACGAAAGGGGACCACTTATGAAACAGATTGGTTTTTTATGGGCACGGAGTTTGTGAATAAAAAGAGTGAATCGATAAATAAAAATCGAAGAACGTGGTGAAATAATCAGTTTTATTACACGAGGGAAAACGAATAGAGCATCCATTTCTACTTTCTAGTTTACTGGGACTAAAGTGAAGTTAGAGATTAGATGGTTTCTTACGGCCGAAAATGGTAGGTGCGCATGACACATGACCATGTTTCAATTCTTTCATCGCACTTATTTTAAGAAATAGATCAATTTTCTATATCATTAATTAGTTATGTCAGAAGGTAAAATTAATTACATTATTTGGATAAATAACTTTATAAATCTCTTGGTACACTCTCACGTTATTATGCGTATGGCAAGTATAAATTCTAAATCTATGGGGTCTCGCAGGCCCGTCGAGTTTCTCGATCTGAAACTTGCAAGCCTTTTCACTTGGAATATATGTTTATTTTAATATCTCATTTTCCTGGGGCCAAATAAGGCCAATTTACGTAATTTTCTTGTTAGAGAAAATTACTTTATCTTTCCCTAATAGCGGGAGAAAAAGTTATTAAGAATATTACCAAATTATGGTTTAGTGGAGCACGTGCATTTTTGTGAGCCCAGTATTGAGTGCGTCTGCATGCAACGTGCTTACAAATTATTTTAGACCGAATCAACGTAAGCCCACTAGCTGATCTTTTGGGCTATATCGTTTATACTACGACCCGAAGTAATCCACTTGACCAAGCATATTTTTAACTATTATTATTATTATTATTATTATTATTATTAAACTTTTCTTTTTCGTTCCCTTTTCTTGCGCCCATGCTTCGCGGCGGTGACGTGTTTGTTCATAAGTCGTAGTCATCCAACTGTGTTTTCTCTGAATATTTAAATTGAATGCTTTCTTATTTACAAGGGTAAATTGGTTTATTGCAAATATTTCCGTGTGAATGCTAAGTGCTTTTTCTTAAATATATGCAACGATATTCTTTGCATTTATCTTATACTATTTACCTTTTTCTATATACCTATTTTCTTTGTATATCGTATATTTATGAATAAGTAATTATCTTAAGTATTTACTTGACAGATAAAGGAATTATTTTTTAGTAACATTTATTAATTGATTTAAAATACACGCATACCAAATTAATAATAATTGTAATCAATTTAATGTCCTTAGTCTAATCGAATGTGTGTGTGGATTGGATTGGACTGGACTGAACGTTACCGTGATGGCACTAAGTTTGTTAATGTTTGGATTTGATAATAAAAAAACAAATCTGTACGGTAATAGAAATACGAATGGGCCCCACCATTTTGTTTTCCTTTCCCTTCTTTCCGTCCTTGTTCCTGTCCTTTCTCGTTGAAACAGCAAAAGCGCGGTCTTAGATGTGTGCAACCTCCTATATTGTTATTTTTGAAGAGTTTTAAAAATAATTCGAAATACATCTCAAAAGCTACTTGCATATAGTAATTAAATGTTGTTTATCTATATTATAATAATTCAATTTTTAATCGACTAAATTGTTTTGATACTCGAATATGTTTATCCATGATTCCTCAGTTTCATTCGTACCAGTAGTATTTGTACATATATGCTAAAACAATTATGTGTACGAAAGTCCAATGTTTTGCCGGATAAAGTACCTGTTTCTCATGTTTAAAATTTACCCATGAATGGATATCAGACGTAGGTTCGTGCAATTATGATTACTATGTAAACCATATTTTGGCTTGGTTGCATGTGGCTGCAGGAGTCGGACAGATACAAATACATTGTGAAACAGCCACTGGACATGGAAACCATACAATTGAGAATCCAAAAAGGTCACTATTCTTCATGCCCTAATGCATTCTACCGCGATCTCCTCCTCCTCTTCACCAACGCCATCGTGTTCTTTCCCCATGACTCCCCGGAGTCACAGGCGGCCCGGCAGCTGCACCGCCTTGTCACCACTGAGATGAAGATCCACGTCCTAGCACCACAACCCGACCCTCTGCCCCGGAAGAACGATTCACTCCCTCAAAACGCACCGTTAGCCAAACCAGATTCTTTCTTTTCCAAGAACAAAGCCTCTGGTCCTATATTGGTTTGCCGCAAACGCAGTTCTATGTCAGCTAAACCTTCCTCGGCCACCTTTGGCCAAAAGGGTGACCAACCCATCCTCAATGACAAGAAGGAAAGGTCATCGTCTGATGCAAAACCTCCCACGAAACCTCCTTCTGATACAGACGAAGAGGAGCCTCCCAAGGCTAAGGAAAAGCCTGTCACTGGAGTGAGAAGCCTGAGAAGGAGCAACAAGAACCTCAACAATAAAAAACTTTCTTCTAACTCCACGCCTAAGGCAGGGTCTTCCGGTAACAAACCATCGGAGACCCTTAAACAAGAGAAGGGCAAGGCAGAGGGAGGGCCAGACAAGAAGAGGAACGCGGCAGCAGATTTCTTGAAACGGATAAAGCGAAACACTGCAGTGGAAGCAGTGAAGGGTGGTAGCGGTGGAGGGGGAGGAAGTAGTAGCAGCAGCAAGGGTGGTGGAGGTGGTGTTGGTGTCAAAGAGCAGAAGAAAATGGTGAATAATGGAAAGGGGGATAAAGGGAAAGAAAGGGCATCAAGGAATAGCGTTGGAGGAGGGTCAGGGTCTGGGGATAAAAGGAGTAAGAACAGTGAGAACAACTCTCAGTCGAAGAGGAGTGTTGGTCGACCTCCAAAGAAGGCAGCTGAGACAAATGCAGGGAGTGCAAAGCGTGGGAGGGAAAATAGTGCTAGTGCTGGCAAGGATAAGAGACCCAAGAAACGTTCCAAGAAATGATTCAAGTTTCATAGTTAGCCTCTTTTCTCCTTCCTCTGTATATTATTATTATTATTATTATTATTATTTATTATTATTATTACTATTATCATTATTATCTTCAAAGCATGGGTCTCTTTCTTTGTTTTATACTGCTAATTTATTGATCAGCTGTAGCCTGTAGTCAGTTGCCAGGTACATGTAACAGTATTTTGATTTCGTAAACCTTGTAACAACATTGTCCTTTCGCGGACTGCTTTTCTTGATTTTTTGGTTTAACAGGAAAGCATAGTCAGTGCCAAGTGCTTGTGCTCGTTTTGATCACCAGATACTTTTAAACTCTCATTTCTTTTTAGATCAACCCAATCGATGCAAGCAGTTCATTCCACCATCTGTGTTCAGATTTCCATCCGTTGCATTGTATGTTTGAATTAAACGTCTTGCAATTTTAAGTGAGTGAATTTTATTTTGTAAACTAAGTTTGTACAACTTATCTTCCCTTTTCTATCATCAAAACGAGTTTCAAAGCAAAACTTTGCTTACAATTGGATCCGACTGGAAACTAAAACTTTATTACGTATCCTCCGTTTTAAAACACATCAATGATCAAAATTAAAATTATAAATAACATAATTGTTTTATGTATTATCTAGTAACTATCTTTACTATTTGCATTGGTGTTTTATTTTTATTTGCTAAAAAGGTTAATATAAAGAGTAATGAAAAATTTAATTTAGTTATAAAGTTATTTTCTAATATATTTGATAAAAATAATTTTAATCTATGTGTAAAGATTAAATTATATTTGATTATAATATATATGAATGTAAAAGATAAAAATTAAATTTAAAATTATTTATTATTATTTAATGATAAACCATAACAAACTATTTTTTATTTTTATTTCTTACACTAGTCAACAGTATATATTATATATATCCAATTTGTAATAAAATATGTTATATAATGAGATGACTCTTATACTTTTTTTTTCTAATTATATTATTGTTACATTGTTCAATATTTTTGCAAAAAGATAATGCTTTTTTCTTAAAAGGAGTACTTTAGTAATACATGAAATTTTCGATTTAATTAAAAAATTTAAATAAATTGAAAATAAAATTCCAGCAAATATATTTCATGTTCATTTTTTCATTTTAGGTAGGTCTTTACAAGTTAAGATTGAAATGTTATTTAATCTCACTATTTTTTTATTAACATGCTTTTAACTCTTTAATATCCCTATTTTCCCAACTTCCAGATTCTCTCTTTTATATTTAATACAAAAAATTAAGCAAGTTTTAAAGACCAGTTACTTATATTAACAGCTCTCCAAATTTTCTTTTAAGTATAAAAACCTTTTATTTATAGTTAAAAACAGTTCTATTATAAATGGTGTAAGATTTACCTTAGTAAAAAACTCCTAAATCACATCTATTATTACACCATTGAATACCTATATTGAACAAACAAACAAAAAATATTGTTTCAACAATTAACTTATATATTATCAATATTTTTTAAATAACAACAATGCAACTTATTTTTGCAAAAATTATGTTATATTAATTTTGATGCCCGTGTTACAAGGTTAAATATCTTTCTGTTCCCATGAAGATGGAAAATTTACTTTTAGTCCCTCTTTCAAGAATTTGGTTCTACATCTTTTCTAAAATGTGTCCCATTAAACTATAGCCAACCTGATTTTTTTTTCTTTTTTACAACTAAACGGGACAACGGAAAAAAATTAATAAAATATTATATCAAGAAAGAGAGTTGTTAATTAGTTGGATTTGTTAAACCTGGGTGTGAATCAATCATTCTTGTATTTATTAATCGCAATTAAAGATTTACAATAACTTTTTTACCGGTAAAAAAGTGTATATAGATTTGGACTCTGTACCTTCCCTTGCCCAATTGTTTTTATCCAAACGAACGCAGGCCCAAAGGCCTCTTGTCTTAGAAAAATCTTAGTTATATTGTAATTGTTAAATTGTTGTTGTAGTTTTCATTTTCATCATTGTATCATTTAAAAAACTCTTTTGGATTTGTGAAGGTAAAATTTCATATAATTGGTATTATTTTTTCTAAATTTAATTTGTTGAAAATTTTACAGCTTTTTTAGTTCTATCTCTAAATATCATTCTAGAATTTTTATAGTTTATCTTTATTTTTTGTTTTTCATCTGTTTTCCTAAATTTTTATGATATTTTTATTTATAAGTAAAAATTCTTTTTTTTTTACAAGTTTCATATATATATATATATATATATATATATATATATATATGAAATTGATGGATTTTTTTCAAGAACTCAAGAACTCAAGGAGGAAATCTAAGATATATATTTTTAAAAATAGAAAATAAAAATTAAAAGTTATTAAACATAAATAATTCGGATGATACAGGATCAATGAATGAAAGATTAATTTTATAGAGTGGCTGATATTTTTAGCCACAAATGATAGAAAAAAAAATTAAAGTAAGATAGTTCACACAATTTTTTTTATATTAAAATAATTTGTTAAAATTTAAATAAACTAAATTATAATTTTTCTATAATATATTATTTGAATGATATATTTATAATATTATAATTTCAATTATTAATTTATAATCGAATAATTTAATCTCTGTAAAATAACAATCTCTTAATTTATGGAATAAGAGGTATTAATCATTTCAATCCTTACAAATAAATATTTTTTATATTTTATTATTATTATTATTATTATTATTATTATTATTATTATTATTATTATTATATTGAAGATATGGAAGTAGATAAAGTTGTCATTTTGCCTATTTCTTTTGAACAGAATAATATTATTGAAACTTCTTCTCTAAGGTTAAACATTAGATGTTTCATCAGAGAGAAACATATGAAATAAAAATATAAAATAATAAATAAATTAAGAAATATAAAATACATAAAAATAAAATAAAGTATATATCGTTCAAGACTTAAAAATAAGTAGTATATAATGAAGTTTTTTTTAAGCAATAAAATTTAATTGATTAAATAAGAAATAAATTATTAAGATGATATAAGTTATTTTCTATTTCAGTTTAAAATTTCATCTCAACAATCTAAGATTTTATTTAATAAATATATTTATTATTTATATTATTTAGATAAAATTTTACATTTGGTTGAAAAATAACTATTTATAATGTTATATTATTATATGTAAGTTTAGTGTAGTATTTAGAATAAAGGGAAGACAATTAGAATTGTTCCCATTTGAAAAATAGAGAATAAAAAGTGGATAACGTTATCCAAATTAAATTCACTACACAAAGACATTGAAAATGTCCAAAGCATTTTTTGTGTGGTCATGCTTCAATCACGTGTACCAATCAAATTCTTACTGGGCCTACCCATTTTGCATTTCTGAATTCAATGTATAAAAAAGGTGCAAGTTTTTTTTTTATATATACAATGGCGGATGACAGTGGAATAAGTAACATCTACTCTTCTAAATTTAATAAATATTTAATATATTTATTTATATATTTATAATTCTTTTCTTATAATTTCTTTCTTAATTTTGTAACTTTAATTTAATTTATAATTTTATTTTCTTCAAATTTAATCACCATTTACTATATTTAAGTATATATTTACAATTTTATCTTTTCATCTTTTATCTTCCTTTTATATTTATTTATTATTTATTAATAATATTAATAATATATATTTGATCCCCTCAAAATCAATAATCCGTCTATATATATATATATATATATATATATATATATATATATATATATATTTATTTATAAAAATACATTCCCATAAAACTATTTTCAACAAATACTTCCTTAAACCTAACTTATGATTATTAATAATAATAAATTATAGATATCATTAATTGTTTTTTAGAGATATATAATTATTTCAAAAGTAAAAAATCAATCAATTTTCTAACTTCAATGTATATTATTAGGTTTGACCATGGATGTAGTGTGATATAGATTGAATATCCATCCAGGGACCAAGTTATATGCCTCATGCAACGCGATTATCATAAGCACTTACTTAAAAAGCAAAAAATTATTTACAAAATAGAGTTACTTAAAAACGAAAATTATCGTATTTGAATATTTTTTTCTCACGAATAAAAATATTATAATATTCTAATATCCAAAAAAAAAAAATATTCTAATATTACATAATTATATTAATATCATTAAAATCTGTTAAATATTTTTAAATGGATTAATAATAAGAAAACGTATATATATATATATATATATATATATAATATAATATAATATAAGAGAATATATCATCCTCTTTAATTCAAAACCTTAAAAAAAGTTAAAATTATTCAACTTATTACTTGAAACTTAAATTCAAAATCAATTATCGTTTACCAACAATAATTGCAAGAAAAAAAAACATGGGAAGAGTTCGAGTTACGTGATTGACACGACAAAGTTTGATTCAATTTATGCCGAGTAACGAAGGTGAAGAAAAGGATTACAATATTTTTTCTTTATTCTTTTGTTTTATTAGATGATCAAAAGCACGTTAATCTTTGATCTAAAACTTAGTTTTTTCTCATCTGTTTTTGAAGATTTGGTGTGTGTACAAATTAAATCAATATATCACATCTTTATTATATTTCTATTAATCATTGAATGGAATTCAAACATGAAGAACTTGTTTTGAATTTAATTTTTTCAAGAAGATGCAAACAATCAAAGTTGAACATAATCTAAAAATATGAAGATTAAAAAAAGTATTTATCATCTTTTTGAGAAGAATATAAAGGTGAACTTCAAAAAAGTTTAAATTAAAGTGAACTGCAAACCAGAAAAATGAATGTTAACTAAATGACATTAATCAAGTAATTAAACTAAAAATTATGATATTTAATGTAATGTATTACTGAATCAAACTCCAATTTTAGTATAAAAGCAGCACCAAAAACACTTGCATCTAAATAAATGTGTCCTAAACAATCAATTTGGGCTGGGTAATAAAAAGACTCATTACCTAAATATTAATATATTATGGCGCCGTTATGCCCGAGTATGTTCATATAGTCTGGATAAGAAGGGGTCTCTGTCCGAAATGGTATCAGAGCCTAACCATTTTCAGAAGGGGGTATGATAGTAGGAATTATGAGTGGAAAGTGAGTAAGAGAAATCTTTAAACCATGAATAGCCAAACACCACCACCAGAGTCCGGTCCCGTTAGTCCCGTTGGTCCCGTTCTTTTAAATTCAACTCTTTCTCTTCCCGAAAATATTTCAAAAACTCTTTCCTCTAAAATAGAACATCTTATAGAATATTCCTATATTCCAGAAGATGCTCAGATCTCTGAGACATACAGTCCTCTCCTTAGTCCTTATAATATTTTCAAAAGACAACGATCTACTCTTAAATCCATTACCCGTTTGATTCATACCAGAAGACCTCCTGTTAAGGAGTACGTTCAAGCCTCCAGAATGGATCAGTGCACCTTAGCATCCACTGCTGAAGAGCAATATGTAAGTATTGAGATTCCTAAAGAAGCTATTAGGCACTGGCAAACTGAAGGATACACCCATCTCCACTATGGAGCAGTTCGACTTGTTCTCTCTCTACACGGAAGACGGGGATTACCTGTCTCAGCCAGAGTTTCTCTTTTAGACTCTAGCTACCTTCACTATGAACATGCTGTCATTGGCACTGTTCTAACTACTCTTCATGCTGGAAGTGTAGTTCTCACCATCTTCCCTAACTTCAACGTTAGTTTAAGAGATCCTACAATCTCCCAGAGATTGAAGGTACAAATCCAGATCACTGGAGCTGAACAAGTAGCTGAAGCCTTATCGGCCACCCTTCATCATCAGATCATATATAGGTTGCAAGATCATGCTATTAATCTTGCCCTACCATCTTGCAAAGATGGAGCACTTTTCGTCTTGGCCAATAACCAAGATGAAACACCTTCTATAGTCCAAATCCCCAGAAATATTTCTGCACAAGAGCTTCAAAAGCTCATTCCGATGCAATGGGTCACCAATTATGAGAAGCTCCATGCTAACCAGAAACCCATCCAGTTTACAGAAGCCACTTTCAGAAGATCTGTGGATGGAACCGTCAGAACCATCTTCAAGAATTCAGAAGAAACTCCTAGTTCCAGCACCTCCATTTTCCAGTCAATGATGATAATACCTGTAGTCAAAGAAGGAAAAATCCCAATCAACAGTGTACGTCCTGATGGTAAACCTATCTTTACCGACAAGATAGGGGGACACTTCATTTGGGATATTGACCCAGAAATGTGCGATTCTGACTGTGACTGCTGTGACCACTATGGAGACACTAGCGATGAAGACGACGACTCAGATGATGATGATGATGATGACTTCAAAGGAGGATCCTGCAAACCTCCATTCTCTCCTTCCAGGAAATTTGAACCTGGAAAAGGCCCATGGATAGGAATCCATCGCCAACCTGAACCAGATCCCCTATGGAAATACAAGCGATATGCTGAAATCCTTGAAGAAGAGGGCCTCCTCTTCCCTAAACAAGAAAAGTGTAGAACCTCTGCCATACTACCTCAGCTTACTTCTAAAGCTCTTCCCGTTCCATGTATGATGATAAAACCCTCAGCCTATAAGGAAGAATTTCCTCCATTAGAGAGGAACACCGACCCAGTTTCCAAAACAATGACTAAACCTCATGTAGTTTGTCAAGAAATTGGGCCAGATGGAAAGATTAAACCATTAAGTCAGGCAGAAGAAGTCCTGAACTGGCAGACAGAAAATGCTCGAGCTCAGAACTCAATCTTACAGAAGATTGACAAAAAGATTGATAAGATCTCCACGCATCTAGAGGAGACTGATGATAAGCTCCAGCATCTTAACTCTACTTTGAGAAAACACTATAAACAACTCTCCGCAGAAATCTCAAAGTTAGAAGAAGATTGGAAGACCACTGTTTTCGGAGAATTATCTCATGCAAAAGAAAGAGAAATAAGGAGACTCAAAGCTCAAATCCAAGAAATGGATAATTACATTGAAGAAAAGATTAGGCAACAAAATCCAGAGAAACAACCATATACATCCTTGTTCTCTACAACTCCAGCCTATTCTTCTTTTCAAAATCCTCCTCATTTCCGACCAAACTCACAAACCACGTGGACATTACCCACAGCTACAGCTTATAGGGCTAGGTTCAAACCAGTAGCCTCTAAACCAGATAAAGGAAAGAAGGTGGCTCAACCTTCTTCAGAATCATCTTTTGATGATCAACCCTCACCAAAAAGGCCTACTCAGCAAGAACCATTTGATCCAATCTTTCAAGATTCCCAAGATCCATACTCACAATTAACCATAGAACCTTTTTCCAACTCCTGCAACCCCAGAGACTGTGACAATGAATGAAGAATCGGAAACTGAAGTCCTTACTTCTGAATCAAAAACAGAAATCCCCAGCTATGAGGATCTGACACACATACTCATGACCAATACTTCCAGATCAGAAGTCCGACATGAGCCAATTTACGACCCTCCAGACGAAGAAGCTGACTCAGGTCCCTCAAGGACAAATATGTCATCAAAGACAAATGGTGGACCCTGGTTCACTATTGATGATATTCCTCCAAGCCAATGGAGAGCCAGATTAATCGAATTTGGTGCATGGTTAGATACCAAATTAGTCAACAATTCTGACTCTTATAAAGTAATTGAGGAGTTCTGCTGTAGAATGACCGGAACACTTAAAGGATGGTATCATAACTTGGGAGTAGTCCGACAGAACCAGTTCCATGAACTGGGCCAAACAGCAGCAGTACTTGGTGCTTTACATGAAGAATTCATAGGTGACGGATCAATCATCGATAAAAAACTCAGACAAGAGTTTTTCGAAATGAGATGTTGCTCAATAAAAATCAAAGACTTGGAGAAACACTATCAACGAATGAGCAAAAGATTCTATCATCTCAATGGGCTCAATGATCCTAGTTTAAAGAACACCTATGTCGCATCTCTTCCTGCTGAGATCCAACCAGAATTGAACAGGATGGCCATGTCCATTCAGAAAGACTTCACCACTCTGACTATGGGACAAATTCACCAGATGACCTTAGAAGCCGTTGATAAGCTATGCAGACAACATGAGTTCTTCTCAGACATCATGACTCAGAAAAGCAAATTTAGCAAAGCTTGTCAGAAACCTTATTTGGAGATTAAATGCAAGAAGCCTTGTTCAGGAACCTGCAAGGTGAAGAAAAAGAAAGAAAAACCCATTTTCAGAAAAAAGAAAAAGAATTTAAAATTCTTTAAGAAGAAGAAGTTTAGGGGAAAAGCACAAGATCAACGGTGCTTCATTTGCAAGAAAAAGGGACACTTTTCCAAAAACTGTCCCCACAGAGCTGACAGAGCCATCAAGCTCATCTCTACCCTCCAGCTTGATGATAAAGACGATATAGAATCTCTGTATTCTGAACAGAGTTCTGCAGACGAAGAAACTGTCTTCGCCCTCAACATCTCCTCTGATGAATCTGAATCAGAATATTCCGAGGAATCTGAGACTGATACTGTTCCAGTATTCTCTTTCCAGGAAACTCACCTCATCAATGTCTCTCCTCCTCAACCTTGTTTAGAAGTTCAAATTCTTCCGTCTAAATATGACAAATCTATCCAAGCCATAGCCTACATTGATACTGGAGCACAGAAATCCATGATGGATCCTGATATTCTTCCCAAAGAATTTTGGAAGAAAGAAGCCTCCTATTTTGTAGCAGCTGACGGAAAAGTCTTCAAGACTGAGTTAATAACCAGAGCTCCAATCGGAATTAAATTCTTTCCAGAATGCACTGTTTGGAGTAAAGTTATAGGAAGTAAGCTTCCCAACAAAGACATATTGATAGGCATGGACATCTTCTCCATGACTAGTAGATTTCAAATACTTCCTAAAGGAATCAAGTTCAAAAGAGAATTCAAGCTTTTTACAGAGATACCAAGACTCTTTTCTCTCTCTGAAGCTCCTCCAGAACTTGAAGAGATAAAACAAAAGTTAACCTCTCTGTGTGCCAACAGTCATGAAGAATTTTCTCATCCCAAGCCATTATGGAAGAATTCTAATTTCTTTGTACAATTACCCTTCAAGCTCAACGAAGATGTTAATCCAACCAAAGCTACTCACCCAGGAATGTCTCCCTCAGACCTACAGTTAGCAAGACAAGAATGTCAAGAACTGTTGAAACAAGGCCTGATTGAACCAACCCAATCCAATTGGGCCTGTCAAGCCTTCTATGTAGAAAAGAGGTCCGAAAAAATCAGAGGGAAAAAGAGGTTAGTAATTGACTACAAGCCTCTTAACTGTTTTCTTAAGGATGATAAATTCCCAATACCCAAAGCTTCATCCTTACCCATCTTGATAAAAGAAGCCCATATCTTTTCTAAGTTCGACCTCAAATCCGGATTTTGGCAATTAGGCATTGACCCACCTGATAGATACAAAACTGCTTTTTGCATACCCAATGCCCAATACCAATGGAAAGTAATGCCCTTTGGGCTTAAAACAGCCCCATCACTGTTTCAAAAGGCCATGACCAAAATCTTCGAGCCCATATTAGATAGAGCAATTGTCTACATTGATGATATTTTATTGTTCTCACCAAACATGGACTCTCATAAACAGTTATTGGATCAATTTTTTAACATAGCCCATCAACATGGGATAATGCTCTCAGAGAAAAAGATCCACCTTGCCCAAGAAGAAATTGACTTTTTAGGAATGCACTTCAGTCATGGATCTTATCAGCCTCAACCTCACATTGCTGAAGAACTTCTCAACTTCCCAGATGAAAATCTGACCATCAAACAGATCCAACAATTTCTCGGGATAGTCAATTATATCAGGGAATTCATCCCTAATGTTGCAAGAAATACAAGTCCTTTGTCCAAGCTCTTAAAGAAGAATCCACCTCCATGGGGATCAGAACAAACCAGAGCTATTAAAGAACTGAAGAAGATAGCTCAAGCTCCTCCTGCTCTGAAAATTCCAGGCAATGGAAAAAGAATATTGCAGACTGATGCCAGCGATGAATACTGGGGAGCAGTACTCATTGAAGAAGAAAATGGAAAAAGATACTATTGTGGACATGCAAGTGGACAATTCAAAGATGCAGAAAAACATTATCACACCACGTTCAAGGAAGCCTTAGCAGTCAAAAATGGCATAAAAAAGTTCGACTTCCATCTTAGAGGATATCACTTTGAAGTTCAGATGGACAACTCTTCATTCCCGAAGATCTTGGAGTTCAAGAACAAGATGCCTCCTAATCCTCAGATTCTCAGGCTAATGGACTGGTTTTCCAGGTATGATTTTACTGTTAAGCACATTAAAGGAAACCTAAACACAGTTCCAGACTTTTGGTCTAGACCAAAAAAGAATGTCCAATTAATAGTTGACACTTATAGTCTTCCTCTTATCCTTATGGTCAAACCTCTCTCAGATAAAGCCAAAACTGTCAAAATTTATCCACCCGGTTTAAACCCAACCACACCAGCTGATATTCTCCACTATGCCAGAACCAGATATTTTTACTTTTTACATGAAACCCTCAGATACAAAGTAATTTCAGCCTCATCGTTCAATCCTGATATTCCCTTTGGGGGAATTTTTGAACTATTCTGTGAACCTGGTTGGGACCTTTGTGAGCCTACCCTTTGGACCATTTGGTGCGATACAGTTCAATACTCCATTCCTATTGCATTAAAGGCTCAAACAGCTTACAATATTTTGACACATCCGTATAAAGACAAATTCCTTTTTTGGACATTGCTCGAATGGTTTTCTCCAATACCCTGGTGGAGACAACGGCTTAAGGAGATCATAGGCCAGTCAAAAGCGGAAAGGAGTTCCTGAAGACTCTCTCAAGAATTTGACATCTATCTTCATCATCCACCGTCCATACTTCATGAATCCAGCTGGAACCCTTTGGTCAAAAAATGAAGCTTACCTATGGGCTAGCTTTGACACCTATCCACTTGATAACAGTTACCGTGCACAACTGGCGCATCACCTTTGTGAAATAAATCATTATCAACCAAAGCCAGTAGACCCCAACATTGCCAGCTCATCCCAGAGACCATCTGACACATACCAGTTGAATCAAATCACTCCAGAAGAAGACAAATCCCAAGAGATAAGAAGAGCAGAGATGAACGTCCCAGATGAAGACTTCCAGAAAGTTGAAGATCTAGCAGAAGATATCAACGAAGATCTGATGGAAGAAATGTTAATGCATAAAAAGATGTACCCTTACTGGGACCCATTACATGGAAGCATGACAAGGAGTGAAGCACAACAGATGAACTACTCAGGCTCCACCCGATCTGACTAAAGTAAAGGCTTTAGTTAATGGCTGTCATTCTGACATGCTACTAAAGCAAGATTCCCTTATCTTTACACGTGTCTATTGCGTTTACCGCAAACGTGTTAATGAAGATAAGTCTGGATCAACTTTACTTTCCATGAAGAGATAAGACATCATTTTCGAATCTTATCTTATCTTTTCTACTTTGTCCATACGTATGACTTTAAATAAAGTGTGAATCATGGTGTTTTGTCCTTTGTAAGGCCATTATGATGTGTGGGCCATAGTTTGAATAATTGACTTCGGATTCCACCTTGTATGATAAGTTTGAGTTCAGAATTTCATTTTAGTTTAGCGAAGCTTTGAATTCAGTGTGTTTGTTTTCGCTATAAATAAGGGATACTTGTAATGTTGAAGGCATAGTTCAATCAAATGAAATCAATACAAGTTCTCTTTAAAATGCTTTCTCTCTAAGTTTTCTCTTCTCTGAAAGCTTGAAGCTAATAATTCTTAGTATCGTTCCCCACTTAGATGCAAGTATGCTCTACACTTGCCTCGAAAGAGGATCCTGTGTATCGAAAAGCTTCCAATCTATGAAACCATTTTATTTCAGAGTGCTCTTCTTATAAGAAATATGAACTTGAGTGGGCTTTTAGCGAGGGATGACGCAGATTATGCCAGAGTATGTTCATATAGTAATTATTTATTTTTTATTTATTGTTTTTGAAAATGAAAATTTACTTTCTGAAATATTTTTTTTTTAACTTTATTTTATATATATATATATATATATATATATTTTTTTTTCACATATACTTTTCTTTATATTTTCTTTACAACTGGCTTGGCGTTTCTCAACATCTTAAAAAATATTAGTTCTTATATTTGACCAAAAAAATTGCCTAATAATATATTTAATTGTTGGTTTTAATATTTCAACTAAAAAAGATAACTTCTCACCTTTTTCTCACAGGAATATTTCTGTGAACCATTCCAGCCAGATGATATTGTTTCCTGATAATTCTCCAATTCCAGATTTTCATGAAACTAAAACCTTTTCTTCTACCAATCTCCCTCTTAATTATTTTATATTCTTAAAAAGATTACCTAATTTAATTAGTGACGTTAGTTTTGTCAATAAATTGTTAATTTTCTTAAAATTAACCTTAGCATTTTAAAACTAATATATATAAATTTGTTTCGGTCGAACTACTACTTGTCTTATCCTACACTAATAAGATATAAAAGGAATTTATCTCATTAATTTCTAGCATTTATTATTTCTGACTAAAAGTTAATTACCGAACTGAGGATATTTTAGAGGAAATAATCAGTTCGACAAACCATTAAAATGTGTGAGTAATTTTCTGAACATGGTCCTGTATAAAAGTCAGAGTAATAGATAATAGAAGAGTGGATCCATACATAATACACAACAAATACAAGAATTTATACATTATCATGGTTGTGTACAAACATCAGAGGATCCTGGTCAATTCTTAAAACCTCATGAATAATCAATTACTAAACTACCTAATTTTTCAAACTATTTCAATTTAAATGACATGCTAAAGAACCAAGCCTGTCAGGGAAATGATCCTTTATAGCATAATAACATGAGGAACTCAGACCATAATGCCACCTCTGTCCATTGTGTACAAAGATGGTCTTCCACATTATTGTTCCATTGCTTGAGCATGAGCGAAATGGTGGCCATCCTCATCTGTATAAACAATAAGAACATCAAGAAAGGTTATACAAAGAATTCATATTTGAATGAGAATGACATTACTTTTTTAATATAAAAAAAAGAACTTGGTAAGCATATCACTAAATATATAGGCTATGGTTGTTTGAGCAGGAGAAACAGGGAAGCAAAAAGTATGGAATTTTTTTGGGGTAAATATGATATGCAACCGAATTTACTTTACACTTGCAAGGTTCAACAAAATTGTGCCATGATTGGACACACTGCAAAATATGTGGTCACTCCTTAGTGCAGCATGGAAATGAGTTGAAATCATCCACTCTAAGTAACAATAAAAAAAAAATCAGACTGTAAACTGTATTATGCCAGCATCCCAATTCATATCATATTTACAGAAATATGATGCTGATATAATCTTATTTAGGATTGTTGAGCACTAATTAGTTCCATTAATGTCCACAATATTCTAATTTTTAATTTAGAAGAACATTCATGAAAGGAAGAATGTCAGATGGTATTGCAAAAAGGAATCAGAACAGAAAAATACCACTTTCGCCATCAGAAAGATCTGCAAGTCTCGCAATTGCATCAACAAGAGCTTGCTCGTGATCCTGCATTTATTTCATATCAATTATCTGTACATACACCATTTACAAGAAAATAAAAGAAATGTTAGACTGACATATATATAATTGTCCCTTACCTTCAATACTTTTTTGACTTGCTCAATTTCAAGTGCATCAGGATGATCTGCATTGAATACCCTCTCCACCTGTCAAGTTCACCAGATACGTAATATGTCAAAAAAGATCAAACAATCTCAAAGAGTAGTACTTTGATTGAACTGTCTTCGGTAACCTTCTTCACTAGCGTGTCTGTGTGAAGTATGTGTATATCATCTACAGCCTTCTTGCCTATTCCATTCTGTGATGGAAAGAAATCTTTTCTGGATTGCCCCTTTGCGGTTCCCCTACCTCGTACAGCTCCTGGAACACTATCACGTCCTACAGACCTAATCATCCCATTACCAGATCCACCAAAACCCCCACCATGATTGACTCCAGGATCCTCACCTACCCACTGAATATCTGCAGGAGAGATCTGCACTAACAATACTATATTTGAATAAGCTAAAACATTACAGTACTAACAATGCAACGCATATCAAGTGGATGGAAAATCCATATTCTACACAGTATTGTACATTCACTACATACATTAAATGGAAGAGCAGTGCTTCCATATTATGAAAATCAAATAACCACAACAATTAGGCTTTAAAGAAAATGAAAATTTAAAACAAATTTGAGCACATATTTCTTTTCATATAGTATCAGTAGCTGAATTATTAACTTCGAAGTATTAAGCCAGTTTTCATTCTCAATTTCAATGCTAAAAATGAAAGAATTGTAATAAATGCCAAAAATAAAATAAATTAAAAAGAAAAAAAAGAGCAGCACAAGGTACGTTGTCTTTATGGGTAGCTATTTCCTTTAATTGTGATAAGAACCAACGTACTTAGGGAATCCACCTCAAAAGCTAGCTATCAAGGGAAAAGAACCAAACACTTAAATACTTCATCGGACATCCTATACTACTTGATGTGGGACGTTGGTTCCTCATCATACCCAAGTCCCTACACCTTCTCTAGGAGCCAATGTCTCGGAATCTTTCACCCTACAATAATTTACATGGTGATACTCCATCAATTTCCTCGCAAATCATAACTCTATGTAGGTAGCTCTTTCTGAGACTCTGACAACCAATTCTGATAACAATTTATAAGAACCTAAGTACAAGGTGAACCCTCCCTCAAAAGATAGCAATTAAGAGGACAGAACTAGTACTTAAATACTCCATTAAAAATCCCATACTACTTGATGTTGGATTTAAGCACCCTTAACACCCAAGTCCCTATCAAATTCATACAAATATAGTCAAAGGTATTAAACTACACATTGATATTTCTCAAAATATAAATTGATATTCTTAAAATATAAATAATAATAATAACACCATGGCATAAAAATGAATTTGTTTAAATTCCTAAGTAATATAATAGACCATTTTGGCAATGCTCAACCATTTGTTTCTATAAATATGAAATATTAATTCTAGTAAAATGTTCTTTAGTTGATAATAGATGAATTTTTGCTGCCACATACATGATACACGCTTGATCACTTTCAGAGATAATTATAAACCTCTTTTACAAAGAAATGGAACATTATGAGCAACCTTTTTTGAGGGTGGGGGTGTCATGAGAACATTAATGTCTGACTGTTCTCTTACTGCTTGATTTCCATTTCAAGTTTCTTAATCCAAACATGTTTCCAACCATAATTTTACCGTTATAACATTGTGATGATGTATTAATGATAAGTACATGAGAAATTCACCACAGCAATTGGTATCAGATATACCTCTGACAGATTAACCCATTCCCATGCTTCATTTGCAGTCCCCATGTCATAGACCAAAGCATGTCGACCCTGAAAACTAAGAAGTAAACATAAGCATCTCAGCCACACACTAACTGACAAACAAATTCTCAGCTAAGTGGGGGAATGTAAGTACATCAGCTCTATTATAGTCAGATATAACAGCTTCATAAAAGTTGTTGTCATCAGGCCATCGTGTTCGCACTTTCCTACCAACTAGTGAATCCAGTGATGCTCCCTTAGAGAGCTCACCCATGACAACACCAGAAGGTGCTCTATGATTCCTTCCACCAAGTCCTGATGAAGGGTATTGCTTCATTGAAGATACACCCGGTAATACTTGGCCCTGCAAGTAAACAACAATATTGTTTAATTATTATTCCTTAGCACTAAAAAGTGTAATCCACACCTGCATAGGAGGTAAACCCAAGCTCAGTAAAGCTAAATAGAAATGAAGAGTACTATCTGAATTTATCATTTGCTTACAGGTTTGTGCTTCTTGCCTTTAGATCCAGAAACTGATCCTCGTTTTGCCACCGAAGATGGCTGAAGGGGTGCAGCCACAGGTTGGGGATGAAATGGAGAAGGCCCACCAAAAGATTCTGAAGGAGCTGACGGCATTATCTTCTGCTTCTTTCGAGGTACAGAGACGGTGGCACTTGGAATTGAATCATGAATAGCTTGCCCAATATTCAGCATACCAGGCTGATGGCCTCCTGCCTGTCTCCACTCCCTAAAATAATGTTCAATAAGGTGTTGATTAACAAAATAAATGTGCATGTGTTCAAGGCAATGGAAATCTCACTTCTGAAGCATAGTTAAAAAAGAAGCCATGTTTCACACTTTTATCAGACCTTATATTTCGTATTACATCATCTGCATTAACTTGACCTAGAAGTTCTCTGTGTTCCTCGTTTGATAATCCTAGTTCTTTCCTAAGTTCTGTAATCAAACTTTCCTTCTCCTGAAGAAATACACGTCATTTGGCAGTCATTTAAACCTGATCAAACCTGATCAAATCATCACACAATTTTATAAATATATTAGATATGTGCAAATCAAATCCCAGAATATACCCAAGTAATGGCATCATCTTGTGCTTTGAAGGCTCGGAGAATTGAACTGTATGCTTCCTTCTCAAGTTGGTGAATTTGACTTTCCATATCAATTTCGCCATACATCATGGGGTATGAAGCTCCTGCAGATCTTCCATTCATTGCAGGACGTGCTCCTCTGGGGATTCTATTTTGATGAGTTGGTGGAAGATCATCATCAGTTCCTGCAATCAAGTGAATCCACGTAATGTAAGTATAACATGTGAGGCCAGATCATGAATCCCTGAAATAGGTATCAACCACAATTTTTTTGGCATTGGTGAAAAATTTATCTGGTTCTCAAGAAAAATTTTGTAAGAGCAGTTCAGAGCATCAAGAGTAACACATGCATTTACTATTCCTTCAAAGTTAGGACACAAACCACTAACTAAAACAATTAACTTGATAAGAAATACTATCTGAAGGTAGAAGATAAATAACTAAAAGCATCAAAATTTCATCATGGTTACACAATAGTTCCAAAACACTGTCATATAGAGAATTGTGTACACAATAGTTCCAAAAAAGAAAAAAGATGGGGAATGCGGTAAAAAGTGTTGGTATTTAAGGAACGTGAGAGCATAAACATTTTATTTAGAAAAAAAGAAAAAATTGAAGTCCTTGTAAACAAATGGATATAAATTTCCATATGTTCCTTTGCTATTAAGTTTGAAAGGTTTAAGACACTACATCTCAATCAAACCATCAATAGGAATAGTCCAAGGCAGCAGAAGGGGTCAGCACCTGCTGATGAATAAGATAAGGCATGACTACAGTGGTTCATTGCTAACAAAATGAAAGAAACTCAAGAGGCTTAGCCATCAGAAGTGTCTAAACAAGCGTTGAAACTATATGCAGGAATAAGTTTGGAATTTTGAAATGTAACATTTTTATCTCTACATTTATAAAAGAAATGTCAAGCTTAAGAAGTTAAATTTATATGCCACATTAATGCAAAACTACCAAATAATTTCGTGCATTCTTCTTTCTGATGCGTTTCTTTAATGAGGCAGGTGCTTACTTTCCATGCCTCTCCAGTCATGAAAATGTCCTGGTTCAGAAGACACCCTTTTCTTCCTTAACAGTCCAAAGAAAGACAAGCTAACAAGCAAATTCCCGTTGAGATTACTACCTTAATCATGGGATAAAAACAACAAAAAAAGTCCAGCTGTTATAATAAAAACAGCAACAGCTGTTAAGCGGTTAGGCTGACAGTTGGTTAGATAGCTATTAAAGAAGGCCACGTCAAACTGGATAGGGCACCACTTTTCATTCAATAGTATTCTCTCTTATAAATCTTTCTTAATAACATTCTTGGGACCTCCATTCCTTGGTTCCCTATTTTCCGTAATTCTTTGAGTGAGCAATTTCTAGAATTACTTATATCGCATCAATTGGTATCAGAGTCAGGTTGGTCCTTGTCCACCACCTTCTTCATGGCAGTTCCACACGAAGTGCTACAACAATGAAGGAGTTGGAAGAAAAACTGGCATCACGATTGGAAGAACGTTTGGCAAGATCTATACAAAATACTTTGGCTATTGCTATGCAAGAAACCTTGCAAGAATTACTCAAAAGAAATATAGAGACTACAAGGTCGGGGACAAGAATGGATCAACGTACGTATTCTTGTGGCACAAGTTTAGCAAGAATTGACTTTCCCTGTTTTAATGGTGATAATGTTCATCAATGGCTTTATCAATATCACAATTTTTTTCTCATTGATAACACTCCTGACAAGATTAAAGTTAAGCTAGCGATTGTCCATATAGAGGGACGTGCACTCCAGTGGCATTCAACAATGTGCACTCAACAATTTCCAAAACAACCGACTGTACCATTTGGTCTTGGAAAGAATACCAACAACGGGTTCTTGAGCGATTTGTAGACGTGGGTGCTGACCCAATGGCTGATTTGATGAAGCTACACCAAAAAAAGTCAGTGGTGGAATATTATGAGGAGTTTGACACCATTATTAACCGATTGAGTCTATCGGAAAAATACTCCCTAAGCTGTTTTTTGGGAGGTCTCAAGAAAGATACGCAAATGATGGTTCATATGTTCCAGCCCACTATGGTCCACAAGGCTTTTTCGCCAGCAAGATTATATGAGACAGGTAACTTTTCAAGCAAGACAATTGCAATTGGCAGTCGACAACACTTAGGGGTGTTAGGCCCCAAACCATCAAACCTGGACAAGAGTGTTTCAATGGTTGAAGACAAGAATATGTTGAAATTGGTACCGGGTAAACATTTAACTCCAACTTACATGAATGAACGTATAGCAAAAGGTTTATGCTACTTCTGTGATACTCCCTTTTCCCCCGAACATGGGTTAACACACAAGAAATTACAACTTTATGTGTTAGATGCGTCCGAGGAGGAAATAACAAGGCCAATGGATGAGCCTCATATTTCTGTTAATGCGATAACGGGTATAGCTAGTTTTCAAATAATGCAGGTTACAGGTTTCTATCACAAGAAACCATTGCACATCCTTATTGATAGTGACAGTACACACAATTTCTTGGATATTCATGTTGCCAAGAGATATGGTTGTAAAATTGAGGCAATGGATTGTCTAAATGTGGCAGTGACAGATGGTTCCAAGATTCAAACATCTTCAATGGTGAAAGATTTTTCTTTCACTATTCAACAAATCACGTTTAAAACAAATATGTTTTTAATTCCCTTGGGTTGTTGCGATATTATCCTAGGCATTGAATGGTTAGTTACTCTAGGGGATATCACTTGGAACTTTAATCATTTGACTACGGGCTTCAAGATTCATGGAAGAAAACATGTCTTACACGGCTCTTCTTCTGGGGGTTGAAAACGGCTAAAAAACAACATTTTCAAACGGATTTGGATGAAGGTGTGCATATCTCCATGTTGCATGTAAGAGAAGAAGGTGCCTTATTACAAGCGCTAACTACCCACGCTACTTCGTTGCCAGTAGCAGAAGAAGTAACTCAATTGTTACATGAATTTGACGATGTTTTTGCAGAACCAACTTAGCTACCTCCTTTTCGACCGGATCATGATCATCAAATACCCCTGGTGCAAGGAACCAATCCGATTAATATAAGGCCTTACAAGTATGCGAAAAACTAGAAGGATATCTTGGATAAGTTGATTCAGGAATATTTGAAGTCCGGTATAATTCGAAATAGCCCCAACTCGTATGCCAGTCCTGTGGTGTTGGTCAATAAGAAGGATGGGGCATGGAGGATGTGTATATTATAGGGAGTTGAACAAGAATACAGTGAAGAACAAATTTCCAATTCCCTTGGTTGAAGATTTATTGGATGAATTATATGGCTCAACAATCTTTTCTAAGATTGATCTCAGATCTGGGTATAATCAAGTTCGAATGGATTTTGCGGATGTGCACAAAACAACTTTTAGGACTCATGGGGGTCACTACGAGTACGTGGTAATGCCATTTGGGCTTACCAACGCACCTGCAACTTTTCAAGGTCTAATAAATGGCATCTTCCAACAATTTCTGAGAAAATTTTTGCTGGTTTTCTTCGAGGACATTCTTATATATAGTGAGAATTTGCAACAACATTTACACCATCTGAGGACGGTTTTATTGACATGAAGAAGGAACCACTTGTTTGCTAGGTGTTCTAAATGTTACTTTACTATGGAGAAAGTGGAATACCTGGGTCATTTCATATCTAGAGAAGGAGTAACCACTGATCCTGGAAAAATTGAAGCAGTGGTGCAATGGCCCTTGCCAAAGACCATTAAGCAGTTGAGAGGATTCTTGGGACTGGTAGGGTACTATCGGCAGTTTGTTAAAGGGTATGGAATGATAGCCAAGCCCCTTACTGACATGCTAAAAAAGGATAACTTTAGGTGGACCGATGAAGCGAAAGCAGCACGTTAGGAATTAAAAATATTAGTCAGTGATATGCTTGTTCTAGCATTACCAGATTTTGCTAAAGAATTTGTGGTGGAAGTTGATGCATCCAGAGGGGAATTGGAGTTGTGCTGATGTAGGACCATCATCCTATAGTTTACATCAGTAGGATATTAAATTTACAGCAACAGTCTCTATCTACATATGAGAAAAAGCTATTGGCCGTGGTTTTTGCAGCGCAAAAATGGAGACATTATCTACTTAATCGACACTTTGTGATTAAGACAGATCATGACAGCCTCAAATTTATCTTGAACTAGAGATTAACTACAAATTTTCAGCAAAAGTGGTTAATTAAACTCATGAAGTTTGATTTCAAGATAGAACACAAGAAGGGACAAGAAAATGCTTTTGCGGATGCGCTATCAAGGAGGCCTTTGGTGGAGTGTAATCAATTAATAAGGCAACAATTCCATTCGGATTTGGTTAACAGAATTCATTGATCTTGGCAGCAAGATGAGAGTTTGCAAAAATTCATTAAGGAAGTCCAAAATGCCCAAGGCTCACATAAACATTATAGATGGGTGAATGAGGAGTTGAGAAGAAAGGGAAAACTGGTTGTAGGGAAGGATCCACAACTTAAGAAAGAGTTGCTTTAGTGGTTACATGCGTCGGCCACAGGGGGCCATTCAGGAGGAAAAGCTACCATGGGAAGAGTAAAAGCTATAATGTACTGGAAGGGGTTAATGAATGATGTCAAAACATTCATCCAACAATGTTCTACATGCCAACAGTGTAAAAATGAAACTGTATCTACCCCAGGATTGTTGCAGCCTTTACCTGTACCAGATAATGTTTGGCAACATATTACAATGAATTTTGTTGAAGGACTACCTAAGTCAGAGGGAAGTGAAGTCATATTTGTGGTGGTAGATAGGTTGAGTAAAGCGGCTCATTTCATAGCTTTGACTCACCCTTATACGGCTCCCGACGTAGCTCAAGCTTTTATGAACAATGTATTTAAGCTCCACGGGTGTCCAGACTCTATTACAAGTGATACGGATCCTATATTTGTAAACCAGTTTTGGCAAGAATTTATGGCTGTCAGGGGGTTCAAATTCAGCTCTCAACTAGTTATCATCAGCAGACAAATGGACAGTCAGAGGTGGTGAACAGGTGCTTAGAGACTTATCTCAGATGTATGTGTGCAGAGACACCACATAAATGGTTCAGATGGTTACCCATGGCTGAATGATGGTATAATACTTATCATACAGCAACCAAAGCGACTCCTTATGAGATTGTTTAAAGGCAGCCGACCCGTTACTTTCCAGGAGAATCAAATGTTGAATTAGTGGATAGAAGTTTGATGAAAAGAGAAGAGATATTAAAGATAATCAAGTTTCATCTAAGAAGGGCACAAGAGAGGATGAAACAGTTGGCTGACAAACACAGAACCGTGAGGTCGAGTGAGTCAATTCGTAGAATTACTTTTATCGCATCACCAGCCCCCAAGATGAGGTCGGCTACATGAATCGCTCACCACCATTGAGGTAGTTTAAAGACCAAACTCTTAGGAATAGTATTCCCCATGAAATCCCGCTTAACAATTTTCTCCAAGGTTCTTCTTAGGTCTCTCTCTCCCCCTTTTCATAGTAATATAAACCATTCAATTTACTCTTCTCACTAGTGCTTTCAATGGGCTCTATTTACACAAAATCTCAAACCACTTAACCAATTTACCGTCCTCTTTACCTCAATCGAAATCACAGCAATATTTCCAAGAACACCCATAGAACAAACCCACTCAGGTAAAACATTAATGCTTTTGTCCTTTAGGTCAAGTCACATAAAACGGACCATTGGTGCTATACCCCTTGATCAAACAAACTCTAAAGTTACTCGCTTTTACATACTCCGATTCCACAAGCAACGCAAGAAACCCTACAATTTGACGCCAATTGAAATCCCCACACTCAAAAAAGAATAAAACAAAATGGGTCAATTGAGAATAGCAAAACAATGAAACTCAAACAAAGCCCTAACTCTAAAATTAAAACAAGTCTTAAAGATTATGGCGCAGATAGGAGATAAGTAGGAAACTTTAAAATGAAACTCACCACTACTATCGTAGGGTTCGTAGTCCATAGCCAGTTTGCAGCAAAATTGAAGCACCAAAATTCAGGAGAAAAAATGCAGAAACAAATATTGCAGCAAAATGGACGACAAACGAGGATGGGAGGAACGAAAAGTTGAAGTGGAAAAGAAACCGATGGTAGGATGGAATCGTGGGTGGGTCGGCCGAGTAGAGCTTCTATTTGTCCGACACTGAGACGTGCTCCATATGTTTTACCGGCAACAATAATTTCTGACACAAGAAAGGACAAACTCAATATTTGTGGACTCTGATAATTTATTTTAAATAAATTATATGGAAAATACAAAAAATAATAAACATAATGATTTTTATAGTTTTTTTATTTTAGATTAAAGTTGTTTTTTTATTTTCTTGGAAATACGGGTTAGAGTTCTATCGTCCATTTCCTATTTCTATTTGTACGGATTCTATAAATTTTTACAAATTTTCATTTTATTTTTAGAAATTATTAATTTATAATGTTCTAATTTGTACAAGACTTGTTTAAGATAAGATGAAGAAAATGTTCTTCTTTTATTTTAGAAAAGACTAGTATGTTGTCTATATAGATGCAAGTAAAATATTTTAAATATTTAAAAATATTGTTCATTTTTCTTTAAAAATGGTCGGGACATTTTTAAGACTGTCCGAAATAAAGTCGATTATAACTAATAAGTTCATGATAAGATTATGAGATATTGAATTTGGCATAACTGGTTAGACATTTTCTCATAAACTTATATGAATATGAAAATATAAATATACATAACAAATGAAAATATAAATATACAAAAAAATGACAAAAAATAACAAATAATAAGTTCAACATAAAATTATGAGACGTTGAATTTGACATAGCTGGTTAGACATCTTCTTATAAGCTTATATAAACATGAAAATAACTATACAAAAGATTTTTAAGTCTTTAAATGACTATTCATCTTTTAATAAATATTATGTAAGGCATCCGAAGACACCTTAAAAAAAACTACTTCATAAAGAAGATAAACTTACTCAGATAAGGGGAAGAGGAAGTATGTGGAAGTCTAGAATTCTTCTAGTATTATTTATCAAAAATATACATGTGAGAGAGGGGGTAGAAGAGAGTAGGGAGAGTAGAGAGAGAGGTTTTCGGAGTTTTGCCCGGCATAAGGGACTTACAGGCTCTTTATAGAAAAATCTTGCAACTTGCAACTTGTTGTATCAGTTACCTAATTACTAGTAACATATTGTTCCGGTTTCCTAATGACCGGGTACTTTTGTAGTAAGTTTTTACCCTTCAGTCTATTACTCAATAAGAGCAAAATTAATGTGTCACAGGTAAAAACATCTAAAGACATCTTCTAGTAGTTGTTACACAAGTTAAGTCTCCAATTTCTTCTTCGATCATTTGATCTGTGTATTTTGTATCCTCATTATCAGAGGGGAATGAAGCTCCAGAAGTTTCTTGTCCATGAACTCCTGTTTCTTCATAAATTTCTTTGTATATCTTTTCTTTCTCAAAATGTTTCACCAGAATGGGGCTGGCTTCAATGGGGAAAGGACGAAATTTGTTTCCCATAAGCCGGTTTCCAATACAACTTGGTGTCGGTCGTTTCTTTAAGAAGAATGAAATATGAAATATCTCTTTTTGAGAAATTCCAGTTAGATCCTTATATGTAAGCTTTCCAGAGTTGGTATTGGTATAGCTTGTCTTTATTTAGGGAAAGTCCTTTTAATGGATCATGTTCCATTATGGCGTGTATCTCCGGATTTGCTTCCGTGTAGAGTTTCACTACGTGTTTAGCCACACTGTCAAGTGATGTAGCACTTCTGGAAGAAGAGGTGATGTGTAAGCAGACATTTGTCATAAGTTCTGCTTGTATCTCATTTGCTACAAAGTTTATTTCTAAAGTTAATGAGTGAAATCTCTCTGTTGGTGGTATGGAGAGAGTTTGTAGACATCTAGCTTCAAGTAATAGTTGTGGGCTTATCAAAAGCTTTTGATACAGATGATTTTTGAAGGTCTTCAAATCAATTTTAGTCCTTCTAAAGATGAATTTTATTTGACACGTGCAATTTGTAGTTACTGTCTTGTAGTATTTGGAAGATTCTAAACACGAGTTTCTTGTATTGAAATATGTTTGTGTTTTTATAAAAAGCCCATTATAATTTTGGGCCTCTGAATGGACTTCAAACCGAAATTCTTGTATGACACAAAACTTGGCTAAGAAAATGTTGGGATTTATTTGAGCAGGAATGTTACAGACATCTGCACAGGTTTGTGTTTGAGCTTTTGGTTATAATAATAGAGCTATTTTTATTTTTTCTTCATCAAAGGTTTATAATCTTGAAGTCATATGAGTTTCTTCTTTGGAATTAAATATTTTGTAAGTAGACCAAAACTGGTCTTGTTTTACCTCAGAGAGGTCTTTAAATGAAGTATATACTCCTTTAGGCCCCGTAAGTAGGGCAAAATGTGTGAACTCCTTCCCTGAAGGAGAGGTTGGTGAAGTTAACAAAACTCCTTTATTATCTGTATTGCAGAAATTGTATAGTGTGTTGATAATACTTTATTTTATTCTAGGGACTTGTTGCTCATTTTGAGTTGTGTATTTTGAAATATTCTAAATATTGTCAATTAAAATATTTAATTTGACATTTGTATTTTCTCTACTAGGATAATGGTATATATTTGTGAGCATGGGTAACTCTTGTTTCCCATACTTTATATATTTTTCCACCATGAAAGGAGATTTTGTACGTTTAGGACTTAAATGCCATTTTCCTTTGTTTATAGAATACATTTTAAGGATTTTATACCTGAAAAATATCAGACAAACAGGTTATAATAATTAAGCAACAAAATGACTTATTTTCTTTAATTTTATTTCTAAAATCTTAATGTTAACCTCATAAAAGGTAATCCCATACGTATAATTATGAGGATTTTGTCCGTAAAACTCATCTCTTCTTAGACGTAGTTTGATCAATTTTCTTTTTAACTTTTTAATTTGTTTTATAATTTCGATAGTAGGGTTTGGGCTATGGTTAGCTGCAAATCCTATAGATCTTATCAAATACCCATATCCCGGAGGAATCTCAGGGTTATTTTGTCCAAATACCAAATATCCATTCATGATTTTGATTTTTTTTTGTAAAGGCTGATTACTCCTTTATCTTTATGTGATGTACATAGAAAGGATATCAACAAACATATTTTCAGATCCTTTAATGTGTTCAAAATTATAGTTTTTCCAGAATTCATATAGTCTTTAAAAAGAAGTCATCTCTTGTGTGACTTTTTATCATTATGATTCTAGTTTTTTCATAAGAAACAATTGCTTCAATCAGTTCTAATGGTTATTTCTAGTTTATTTATCAAAAATAACTTAAATGCTTCAAGAGCATATATAATAGCGTTGACTTCATAGTCAATGCTTGTTTGATAGATTTGTGGTTTTAAAGTATATTTACCAGAGACATATCTGCATATTTGTTCTTCATCTTTAGAAGAATATTTGTTTTTCTTTCTTTTTAGAATGATACTCCATCCTAATTCACTTCCATCACATTCGACTATTAAATAGTCAAAATCTAATGGTAATTGTAAAATAAGTATTTTATTTACATTTGCTTTATATTCTGAACCAATTTTATATCTTCAAAATTAAATTTTCTTTCTCCTTTAAGAGAAGTTTTGTTATATAAAGGAGAAGTGTATTTTTCCAATTTTGGAATAAAATTTTGGGTAGTTTAAAAGTCCTAAAAAGGATCTTAAAGTTTTTATTTCTTCCATTTTATCAGGAAAATCTTGGATTTTCTTGGAAATATGGGGTTAGAGTTTTATGGTCTCATTCCCTATTTCCGTTCCTAGGAATTCTATAAAAGTTTTACATATTTCCAGTTTATTTTTAGAAACTATTAATCCATAGTGTTCTAATTTGTACAAGACATGTTTAAGGTGAAGAAAATATTCTTCTTTTGTTTTAGAAAAGACTAGTATGTTGTCTATATAGATGCAAGTAAAAGATTTTAAATCTTTAAAAATGTTGTCCATTTTTCTTTGAAAAATGGCTGGGGCATTTTTAAGATTGAAAGACATTACATGTCATTCATATAGTCCTTCTGAACAAGATAAATTTGTCTATTTTATTGAGTTGGGGTCCATTTTTACTTGGTGGAAACCACTCTTTAAATCAAAATTTAAAAACCATTTTGCATTTTGGATGCGGTTTATCAAAATATATTTAGATGAAATAGTATATCCATCTTCAATTGTATTATCATTTAATCTTTTGTAATTATAAACCATCCTAAATTTACCTCTTTTTTTGTTCTGAGGATTTATTTACGATGAAAGCAGGACTCCTATGAGAACTTTCACTCGGAGTTATTACTTTCTATTTTAACATATTGTCAATATGTAATCGACATTCTTCTTGTTTTCAGTTATTAAAATGTATGTCTTTTGTTTTTATAATCAAATCAGAGTTGATTATATTTAGTTTGCAAATAACAGGGTCACGATCCCAAAATTTTGTAAGGTCTTCTATAATGCTTGTTTTATTTAACATATCCAAAATTTGTTGGATGTTGTCAAATGTGATTGTTTTTGAAATTTTTATGGAAGAAAAGGATTCCATAACAATATTTGTGTAATAATAATCTATATTTTCCAAATCTTCTTTCATGCAATCACATAAGTTAGAAGCTTTAGGATTATCACAAGAACATTCTTTAATAGGTTGTTCTGTGTTTTTATGACCGTCACCACTAATTATAGGAGACATTTGTGTTCTATAACTGATGATAACATAATCTTTGTTAGTAGTGATAGTTCGATTTTGACCCAAAATAAAATATAAACCTATAATCATGCTTTGTTTAGAGGGAACTAAATTTTCCACTTGCATAATTTTAATGTGTATTTTTTGACCAAATAGATCACAATTTGTGCTAAATTGAAGAGATATATTGTTTATCTCTTTATCATTTATCATTATTTCTTCAGACATAGTTTTGGTTTTTTGTACATGTTTACTCTTGGTAATCATGTATGGGGGTACATCCTGTATCTAAAAGAGCTTGAATTATCTCTTCTCTGACAGGATTTTTATTTTTTTGTGGAAAGTTCAATTTTACTAATACTTTTACAATTATTAATTGTTTTTTATTACAAACTAATGGGATACATTCAGTAGTTCCCATCATGTTGTTTTGTAGGGATGAACTTTTCTCAACATCTTTTCCTTTAATGATTTTTTCTAGGTGAAAAACTTTTTCTTCAAGAATATTTAATCTGGTTTCTAAGACAGAAGTCCTAGTGTCAGTTAAACTTTTATCTTTTATGCTTTCTTCTTTTCTTAAGAAAGTGGGTATTTTTTGTATTTCTAAATATATTTTTATACATTTTATACAGAAGTTTTTATAACAAAGGGAACAATGTGCCCTTTGTGAGATTGAAAATATCTTTCACAATATAGACAAGGAATGGATCTGGTCCTGAGAAAAATTGTATGTCATTAGAACATGTATTTTTCTCTATTATATTCATTAGACAATATCCTAAATCGTCTAATATTTCTCCTAATTTATTATATTTGTTATCCAATTGGAAGTCATTTTCCTGAGGATAGAGGTGTATGAATTCATTATTTGTGAAATAATTTATTAACTCATAATTTTTATGGCTTTTATCTAAGTTGATTTCATCTGTATATTCTGTTATACTAATTACTGATAGTATTTCAGAATCAGTAGAAACATCTTCATCAATTTGAAGAAGGTTCATATGACATGATTTTATGAGTTTTGCCTTTTTTATGTAAAGTTTTGCAATATTAGGACAATCTCTAGAGAAATGTCTTGGTTGATTACATGCGAAACATTTTAAAATTTGCTTGTATGTTTTATTGTCTCTAAATTTCTTAATGTGTCTGTCAGAATTTAAAGTTGGTTTTCTAGAATTTGAAGATCTTATCGTATAAGTTTTCCTAGATATAGTAGATCTTTGTTTTATAGAATTAAAATTCTGATTGTAATTTTTCTTATACCTAGGTTTATTCCTAGATACATACCTCCTGTTTTGTCTATTTTTGTTATATATGTTGAGGTGTGTATATTTGTTTGCAAATTCCAGCTTCTAAATTTTTTAGTTATTTTTGTATTGCAATATGTGTGCAAGTGTCTTCCATCACTTTCATGTTGTGTTGTATTCTTATCGAGAGATTATTCAACATGGGAGTTACCTCATCATTTTTCTAGGAATCTCTAATTTTTTGGCTCCTAGTAGTTTGAGAAACATCTTTTCTCCTACACTTAAATCATGAAAACATCTAGCTATAGATGCATACATGAGATAATCTTATAAAAACTCTTTTATTTTTCCAAAGTATGTTATGGAAAGTCTTTCTAGATGTCCTAGATAGATTTGTTGTCTAAGTGTATTCCTATCATTTGTAGACTGGGAAGTAAGTAAACTCTATAAAAGAGAACAAAAATTGTATATGTTAGAATCTGATTCGATTACTAACATGTTTAAATTATCAGGGTAATTCTTTTTCAAAGATTTCCAACATGCATGACTATATCACTTAAATAGGTTTCGCCTTTAACAATAATTTCTTGAGAGGATTGAACATTTTTCTTATTGTATATGCCATAATCTCGAATTATGGCTACTTTCTATTGTTCAATATATGTCGACAATAATTGAGGGTTTGTTCCTCCTCTGTTCAAAAGAAGGTCAGTTTGAAAATTTGGCTCAGTTAGTAGCTTTTTGTCTTTGGTTGTGTAAAAAATTTTGTTGTGTATAAGGTTGGAAATTCAAACTTGTCTCCTGGGAAAAAAAAAAAAAACTTTGCGGGCCAGGTAATTAAACAGAAACACAGTTGAAAATTCACATGCCTGAAACATGAATTAAATCTAAAATTTAATAATAAAAAAATAAACTTTACTGTGTCCTTCAACTTCACAGGAATAATGGTGATATAAACCGAAAGATTATCTGTCTAGTGAACAGAACATGATAAAAGCACTCAATGATCGTCTAACATTGAATTTGTTCAAAGGGGGCTTGCAAGAGGGTGGTGGCGTGGTGCATTTATCTTCTCCCTTGATTGCCCCAAAGGGACTTTGGCAATGGATTCAACACCATCTAACCTTGAATCATCGGTATCAGTTCCAAGTGTTCAAGAGTTAGCATTTCAAGGGCCAGAGAAAGTGCCACCAAGGTACATAAGAGATGAAGATGGTGATGACATTATTGGCACTTACCCTTCTGATCCATCTCTTCGTGTACCCTTCATAGACATGGCAAAGTTGGTCAACGCAGACACGCACCAACTCGAGCTTCAAAAGCTTCTCCTTGCGTGTAAAGACTGGGGTGTTTTTCAGGTACCACAAGAACTTCTTAGATATCAACACCTTCACCTTTGATTCCAATTCAGAATATATTCCTAGACAGCTACGAATTAGTATTTATTCTTAGATGGCTTTCAGTTACTTCATATCCGTAATAGTAAATTCAGAATTTTCTCTAGTTGTTGGTATGGAAGTTAATGGCCAACTTATTAAGTTGTATGCAATATAGATCGAGCTGTATATATATGCAACCTAAAGCATTTCTATTTCAATTTATAGTTTGATTGTCAATTTCATTTCTTCAGATTCTTTTCCCTTTTAGTTCTTTCTTAATTAATCAAGAAATATTCTTGTCAGTCAGATGTTATATTCTCAGAAAAGTGAAGAACATAAGCCAAAGTTGTGTATTTTTTCTCATTTTGGGTATTAGAAAGCTAATTGAACTGAAATCTAGGTAAGGTAAGGGAGGGATTATCTCTCTTTACTTTCTTTTTACTTGGTTTTCTTCTTTTTTTGCCTCCAGCTGGTAAATCATGGAATTTCAAACACGTCCCTCAAGAATATGGGGAATCAAGTTCAGAGATTTTTTGAGCTTCCTTTACAAGAGAAGAAGAGATGGGCACAGAGACCAGGAAGTCTTGAAGGCTATGGCCAAGCATTTGTAACCTCAGAGGATCAAAAGCTGGATTGGAATGACATGATCTTTCTCAAATGCCTCCCCATTGAGAACAGAAAATTGGATTTGTGGCCACAAAACCCTCCTGAGTTCAGGTACATGAATAATAAATATCTGAACTATAAGAGCTTAATGATGCCAATAGCTGTTAGAAATTGGATAAATCAAATAAAGCATTGCCTTGGGACATTTAATCAGTTTATATCATGATATTTTCAGCAACACTTTTACTCAGAACAAAGTTAGATCTTGGCCCTATAATGTGCTAGAGAGGATCCATTGAATAACTTACCTGTTTCCTTGCTCTTTTTTTTTCTTCTCATGTTTGTTTTAGTCAATAAGTTCCAATGTGAAATTTCTATTCTCATGCTTCTAAGGGTGTCATTTTGCATTTGATTATCAGGGAAACATTAGAGAGATATTCTGAAGATATAAGAGAAGTTACAATTTCAATTATGAAGTTCATTACTATGTCTTTGGGTCTTCAAGATACACAGATCTCAGAAAGCTTCCGAGAAGGACTATATGATATAAGAATGAATTGCTACCCACCTTGTCCAGAGCCAGAAAGAGTTCTTGGGATTGTGCCCCATGCTGACAATTCTGGGATCACTCTCTTGCTTGATTGTGCTGACTTTCCCGGTTTGCAGTTCCTCAAAGATAAAAAATGGGTCAATGTTGAGCCTATAGAAGGGGCAATTGTAGTAAACATTGGCCAAATTATTGAGGTTTGTACTTGTGATTCATTAAGCAGCACATTCAACCATGGATAGACTACTGCAAGTGTGTTACAGATAAATGAATGGATAAAGCAATAGCTCTATTGGATTATATTAATAATTATTAATTGCCATCACATTTTGTCCTTTGGAAAATGATATTTACTCGAGAAAAATTGACTCTCTGATTAGAAATCATTGTTTTTATGACTTGAAAGTGGTTATTCTAAGAATCAGCAAATTCAACGACATAACAATGTAAAAATCCTTTACATAGACAAATGAAAATAAAAAAGCTTGAGTTTGATGTTGCTTGTTTTTTCATTATGCAGGTGATGAGCAATGGGATATACAAAGCACCTGAGCACAGAGCTGTAGTAAATAAGGTGAAGGAAAGGTTTTCAATAGTGACATTCTGCTATCCAAGCCCTCATATGAACATTGGACCTGCTGACATGCTTACAGGCGAAGGAAACGTAGCTGTATACAAGAATTTGACACATGCAGAGTATTTCAGCAAGTTTTTCAACAGGGACCTTAATGAATCCTTTCTAGATGGTCTCAGAATATGATCAATGATGTTAAATTTTTCCATGATTTTCATTGCACCATTCCTATATCACTTCCTTTTTGGATTACACATTTGAAAGAGTATACATTGTTTCTGGTAAGTGTGGTGGATGTTTTCGAAGAGGCTATCTAAGGAAATTCTCACGTATAAGACAATGAACTCAACTTTATTGTTTTTATCTAACTATGACTTCAATTCAGTCTTGATTTTGTAATAAAGATCATATCATTCTGTATTTAGTTCACAATTTTTATTCCTCTTTGTTATCATTTGAACAATTTTAAGGTGGGATGCTTTATCTGTTTCTGGTTCCAACAACTACATTCATTTTAATTCATTATATTAATTATTTTTATTGATTATAAATTTTATTATAGTCAATTAAGTTTATTTTTTAATATATTTATTAGGGTATATGACCAATATATAGTACTTAGATATATAAAAAATTGTAAATTTATTCCTTAAAATAATGAAATATTTATTTTAGATTATGAAGATGTAAAAAGTAATGAATTACATCCTATCATTTAGTATTATAAATGATCGGATAAAAAAAAGTCTATTAATTTATTTTGATCCATTAAAAATTTATCCACCCATTTTATAAAAATCCAATTGAATCATTAACATTTTTTATGAATGAATATCTCATTAATTCATTAAAATAATTAAATCTATTTTTAAATAGATTTTGCAAAACAAATTTAAAAAAATATTTTTGTAAACTTTTAAAAAAGGTAAACTTAAGAAGTATTTAATTATAATAATTTAGTTAGATTGATTTCCATATGTTAATTAAAAATCTATTGAATTTGAAAAAATATCAAATGAATCATTAATCATTCATAAAATTAAATATATGTTAACGAATTGTTTTATGATTTTTAACTTTTTAACAATCTTATTAAAGAATGTTTTTAAAGATCAATTTGACATTAAATTAGAAATTATTTTATTATTAAGCTGTAATATTTTTTTACACCAATTAAAGTAGATTTTTGAAAGACTAAATTAATATTCACTGGTAAAATTAAGGATAAATTAGTCATTTGTCCTATTTAATAATTAATTAAAATTTATTAAAAATGTAAAATCTGAAAAAAAAATGAAAATGAAAATGTATAAAATTTAATAATTTTTAATTAGTAAAAAATGTATTATAAAAATGTGTTAAAAAAATGTGAATAATATTTTACTTCTTAGATTAAAAGCTTTTGCCTCTCCTCACTGATAGAAGAGGTAAAGTCACAATCGCGTGTACCCCACGTCAACTCTCACCGAAACATCGACGAAAGGATTGTTTTATTCTCTGGCGCACGCTCATCGTACAACCTTATCTTTCACGGTTCATTAGCTGGCCCTACGATCTTCTAATTGACGGTCCAGATCTTCTCAATCAACCTGTCTTCTTCGCCTCCCATATAAATATCTTTCACACATTTCTCACTTTTTCACTTGGCCAAATCTGAAGAAGCAACATTAGCAGCCGAAGCTGAAGCTCAATCCATCGAGTTAATGGCGGATTGTTAGATTTGATTCGAATTCTCGACCAACTTATTGATCCCTCAATCTGGTGTGAACAAGTAGAATCCCAAGATTTGATCGTGAGTTTCGTAAAGTTTTGTTCTTTTCATAAATTGAAATTCTGAGTACTTGTGCGAGATTCGTATTGTAATTTTTTTTTTTGTGTGTGTGATTTGAGTTATGTGATCTTCAATGGTGTTTGAGTTGGATGCAGATCGAGGGCGTGGTCTATTCGATTTGAGCTGGATTTCGGATTGAAGGATCTCATTCTCTGGGAGCAATAAAGCGGAATTTTCTAGGTTAGAAGGTTATTGATTGTGCTTTTGTATTTTATTTTGTTTTTAATGTGTTTTTCTTCTTTGATCTTGTGTCGATTACCATTTTGTTATTATTGGATTGGATCTTATGGATAAGGAGCTAGTGATTGAATATTTAATGATGACCTAGCGTTATCGCCTTGTTGGAACTCATGGTGTGGTTATTTAGTTTGGCACTTATATTTTATTAACCGCTTTATTAAGCTGGGTAAGTTTTATCTGGGTGCGGCAATTATTAGATGTTGTTCCCTTGTGCAAGTGTTATTATGATGATCTACGAAAATTTTGTTTTTTGTTAATCCATGTAACCCTCACTAATCATTTCGTTTTACTATATTAAAGAGTGTTTGGAAATTGGGTATTGCTTTGTTATTGTTATGAAAGTTTTTCTGCGTAATTCTAGTTTTTTCTTATTTAGGGATCATTCTTTGTTAGTTGTTATATTTCCTTTTTTTCTTTAAAGAGTGAATGACTTAAATAAGCTAATATGATATAATCAAATTGTGCCGCCAGCAGCATGGGAATTTACATTGTATCATATGCATATGCAGCATCCTGTTTTGTTTTCTTGACGTAGAACCGTGGAAGTTATAGCTTATTATAATTTACATATGCAGCATCCTATTCTGTTTTCGCTAAAAAATGTGGAGATTTAAGCCATTCAGCCACAAAGAGCATACTGGTCTTGAAGGACGCACTGTAGATGTTGGCAATCTTAAAATAAACATTGTTAAGGCCATTGCGGATGGAGGGTTCTCTTGTGTCTACCTAGCTCGTGATGTTGTACATATGTCAAAGCAATATGCTTTGAAACACATTATATGCAATGACGAAGAATCACTTGGATTGGTAAAGAAGGAGATATCTGTGATGAAGATGCTGTTAGGACATCCCAATGTTGTCACACTTCATGCACATGCTATCTTTGATATGGGTAGGACAAAGGAGGCATTCCTTGTGATGGAATTTTGTGAGAGGTCTCTGGCCAATGTGCTGGAGAGTCGTGGAGCTGGTCATTTTGATGAGAAACAGGTTCTTTTAATCTTCAGGGATGTATGTAACGCAGTTTTTGCTATGCACTGCCTGTCCCCTCCTATTGCTCACCGGTAAACAACACCAGCTAAAAGATTTAATGTCAAATTTGTGATGCTCTTTATATTATTCTAAATTCTTTAATTCCTTTTTGCATCCAATCATTTGAAATGTATTAAAGTTTATGTTCGGATTTTTTTTTTTTTCAAACATTTGTTTCATAACAAAAATCCTATGTTGTCTATCTGTCTGTCTCTCACCATGAGTGACTTCTGAATCATGGTTTACTAATTTTGTTTCTCATTTGTAAGTGCAAGATAATATGCTCATAGCCCTATGCTTCTAATATATGTACTGACAATGAAATGATTTTTCAATCTTCAGACACATGCTCTGTCTTTATATTTCTGTTTTATTAAGATCATATTATTTCAGCCATTCCATTTTGTCGGAGATTGAATTTTATCTTCTTTATGACATCATTGAAAAAACATGGCAAATAAAATGAAAGTATATGTGGTTCTTTTTTTATGATTAATAAATTGCTCTTTATTTTATTCCTTTGTGTTTCCTAGAGACTTGAAAGCGGAGAATCTTTTGTTGAGTTCAGATGGCTCATGGAAGTTATGTGATTTTGGTAGCACTTCCACCAATCACAAACGTTTTGAAAAGCCAGAAGAAATGGGGATTGAGGAAGACAATATCAGGAAGTACACAACTCCAGCCTACAGGGCCCCTGAGGTAAGTTGAGACTTGTTTTCCCTTGATAAAATTAGGGTCACAACTGAAAGTTGTGGTGAAACCACCATTGCCTATGCCAAGTTATGGCAGTGCCTGGGTTCTATCCTTGGATTGGCCACGTGGTGGGCACTGGACAGGATTGATCTTGGTTCTTTCTGGGGTTAAGTATATACTCATTCCCTGGACAGTACTGCTAATGGTTAGGCGGAGGTTTGCACCTGTTATCATGTGTGATACACAAATGTTTTATTTTTTTGTACCAAAAATTTTATGGTCATGTGTGATATAAATATTCATATTTTTGTGCATATTAGATGTGGGATCTGTTCCTGAGAGAAGTCATTAATGAGAAAGTGGACATATGGGTAAGTCATGCATACCTAAAATCAAATTTTTCAGTACCATATTTGCCAAATCAGTTTATGCTAATCGAGGAATCATACTGGTGGAATATATAGGCTCTTGGATGTCTTCTTTTTCGCATATGCTACTTCAAAAGTGCTTTTGATGGGGAATCAAAGCTTCAAGTCTTAAATGGAAACTACCGTATTCCTGATTTACCAAAATACGATTCATCTATCACGGACTTGATAAGAGACATGCTCCAAGCTAGACCAGATGACAGACCAGATATCACGCAGGCAAGCGCTTTGCTTGATTGGCCATTCATCTCCATCAGTTTAGGTTGGTCATAGATCATCCATCAATAGCATTCATAGGTACTAGAATTAGGGCAATCAATTGCTGACTTTGGATGTTCTACCTTGGTGACAGGTCTGGTTTCGTGTTAATGAGCAACTGCCTGTTAATCTACAGAAATCATTACCCGATAGACCTCCTGACTCACCCTCACCAAACAATCATGAAGGTCATAATGTTACCCTTGATGTGAAGATGCCGAAATGCCTTCGCAGAAGATTGGAGTTGTAATTTTCCCCTCAATACATACTCAGAAAACTGATAATGTTACAAAATTTTTGCAGGTATGCCAATGCCCTCAAACAGATCACCTCCAATGCCTCGTAGGAACCCACCTCCTCCTCCTTCATCTGGAGAACACAAAACTACACCACAGCCATCCCTTGCTTCTAGGGGAGGGGGCGATGGGGGGCAGCTTGGTGCTTTCTGGTCTAGTCAGCATGCAAAGGATTCACTTGTCAGTGAGGACAAGAGCAAACCAATTTTTGATGAAGATAGAGGTCGTCCTGAAAATGAACAAATAGTGAAAAATGTTGGTACTAGCAGAGTGGTTAATGCGCAAACTCATACTGTGAAAAGCGGTACACATGGAAAATTACACAAGCCTGATACCGCACCCTCAAAGGATTTTGAAATAAATTTATTCCAAGATAAAGATCGAAAGGAGAATACAGCCAACTTTCAAAACCAGGCTTTTAACACTTTTGTTGCTGAATTCGACACCACTAAGCTCAACTCTGGACCTAGTAACAAACCCGAAAGGGAACAAGCATTAGAGGCTGAAGTGGAGAAACTCAAAGAGCAGCTGAAGGAAGCTAACGGGGAAAAAGCTGAAATAACATCAAAGTTTGAAAAGCTTTCTGCTATCTGCCGATCTCAAAGGCAAGAATTGCAGGATCTCAAGCAAGCACTAGCAGCTCGGACTCCTTCACCAAGTAAAGAGGGTTTGAAAACCTCTCCTGCAGTTACATCATCTGCACCTGTGGTAATAAGCATTTGTTGTTTTCATCTCAAGTCATTTTCCTTGATGACTTTGTTTTAGATAGTGTTTCTGATATTACATGTTTTACATTGCAACAGCAGGATAGAGCTGAATGGAAAACTCCTAGTTCAGAACCAAAGTCATGGCAAGCATTTGCTGGGGAACCCCAACAACAAAAGGCCCATTTGGCAGAAAATACTGGCAAATCTGTAAGGACAAATAATGGTCTGCAGAACAAGCAATCTGTTCCACTCGCTACTAATTTTGATTCCTGGGGTTTCGGAACAGATAGCTTCAGTGCTGTACCCGCTGGCAGCTCACAGATGCAAAGACCTAGCAGTGCTGGAGGTAAGTCTCAGGGTTTTGGTGAGGCAAAGGCCTTTGAGAGTAAGCCAACTACTCAACCAGCTGGTTGGGCTGGTTTTTAATTAAGGGGAAAGTTCTAAAAGATCTGTACTGTGTGATTGCACCGAGACTTTTTTTTTTTTTTTCCTACACTGAGAAGTAAAATGAATGCAAACTATTATATATCCTGTACGTTAAATTCATGCGGTTGAGTTGGTTTTATTCTTTTTTTTGTGGATCATGCTTCGAAATGGTACGTGTTTCTTTGGACTAAAACCATTCTTGAGTAACGTGTTCATTTCCATTTTGCAAGATATTTGCTTTACTATTTATTCTATATTTTAATATTTCTATTATTTTGCTAGGGTCTAGGTGGACCAGCACCCACCTGTACCCCACACTCATTCAAACTTCTTGCCTGAATGAAAACCATTCTGCCACAAATTTGAACGGTAGAGTGGTTGAGTTGCACAAATACTACGTTGACGTATTCTAAATCAGTAGATATTCGAATTCCTACTAAATGGATAAATCATCATTATATTGTTTAACTTGAATGATTACTGGTGGTGACTATGACACGGATAAGATATAGTAGTGTTCTTTATATATAAGCTTTCAAAAAGAAAAATCAAAAGCTATTATAAATAACATCATGCTATTAGTAATCAATCGGGGGGTTTGCGAACTTGCAAAAAAGTGAGAACCACCGACATGACATACAGTACCTTGCCAAACAAGGTAGGAAAAAGAAGATTTAGGATTGGGAACAAAAAGAATTAGCATAGGGAGCCAAATTCTTCTCTCTTTAGTTTTTTCTCCTTTGACTTATTAGATTTTTGTGTTGAATTTCAAAGAAAAAAAAATTCAAAGGGATATTTTTCTCTTGCCCTTTGCTCTAACTGGTAAAAACAAAACAGCTTATAAAAGGAGAAAACATGTGTGTAATATAACCGAGTCACTGTCTGCATTGATTTTCTTTCTTATTTTTTAAATGAAATCTTAAAAAACAGAACAAAGATGAACATGAAGGTAGATGATAAAAGAAAATAACAAGCGTATGTGGAGAAAAGAGAGAAGTAGGGAGACGTACCCTTAAGAAAATCATAGAAGAAAGAAGGAAATCATATATTGATAGAGAAACATATAACTAGGGATAAAGGGAATATGATATTTTGACAACTTCCTTTAAATAAATGATCATACATCATTTTTGAACGAGTAAGAGAGAAAAAAGTGGAAATATAAATATTTTTTTTATTATTATATTAATATAAGAGGTTTGTCATTTTTTTATTTATATATCATTATTTAAAATTAAGGGAAAGACAAAACAAGAAAAAAAAGGAAGAAAAAAGAAAAATGAAAGATTGGAATTAGGGTTGAATTGTTTGTTGAGAAAATTTCTAGAACATGAAGTGATGAAAATTATTGTAGATAAAAGGTAGAACACAACTATCACCCAAGAGATTAGTGAGAGAATGGAATGAAAAAAACATTATGAAAATATATGGAGAGTATATAAATCATATTTGGTATATGAGATACATGTGAAATTTTCGATACGTCCTGTAACGAAACTTTTCAAATTTGATAAAGGGTATTTTTGATTTACAGGACACTTTTTATGTTAAGAAAATAACTAAAAATAAGTTAATTTTTTATTTTAACATAATGTTAAAGTTTTAACATAAAATAAATTGACTAAAAATATCAATTAAAATATGTAAAATAGTCTATTTAAACTATATGAGATATATTATGACTTTTATTAATTATGTTGGATACTACATTACTTATACACAACATGATATTTTATATAAATACTCAATTGCAAATATTATTAACCACCTCTTAGTCATATTTTATTAATTATACACTTAGCCACTTGCATACACACGATTAACAATTTTAAATTACTTTGGCGTTACTAACTTTTTTGAGATTTAAATTTTTTTATTTGACATTAATAATTCAAATTTAAAATTATTATTTTTTATTTCTATTTCATTTCAAGGTAAATATATAATGCTTATTTTTCTTTAAAAAAGTAATACTTATTTTAAGAATCTAGTATTTATTTTACGATATCAAATGGTAGACATTGTAAAACAAACCTTAACGAGTGTTTCTCGAATAGATACGTAACTTTTGATGATAATATAAGTTGTTAAGAAGTGCCACTTATAATAGAGATAAAAATAAAATTTTAACTGTTTTAAGAATGAATGTATTTTTTTTTATAAATTAAAATTAAAGCTTACTAATCCTACACGTGTTATAAATATATTTAAGTCTATTTCTCATTATCTTCTCATGTAGTTTTAGAAAAGGGTAAAACTAAATTAAACAATGGAATATAATAATTCTAGTATAGTTTTTTTAAGGCAATCGATTGTAGGTTATGACAACTAAAAATATTTACTAAATTTAATAAAATTCTATATTAATAAATTTAAAAATGCATAATATAAAAATATAAACATACTACAATAGTCTATGGATATTATTGAAGGAGTATTTGCATTTTTTTTAAGAATTAATCTCTATTTATATTCAGTTTTTAATGATCATAAAAGCTATTTTAGAAACAGATATTTTCAATAACTATAACAGTATTCTGAAGTCTCTATACGTTTTTGTTTCTAAATCAATTCTTGTAATAGTTGAAAGTAAAACTTATTTGGTTTATTGAACCTTGAATAGTTCACTAAACTCTCTAAATGACAGTGTTTAAGTGATTGAGTGAGGATAAAAATTCTTCAATCTCCATTCTGTAACTCCCATGCATGGAATTCAAATCATTGCTGTCATTAAATCGTGATAGTTCAATGGAATTCTAAAGGATTATTCTTTCTATAATCACTACTCTCCACAACCACTATATATAGTGTCTTGTATATCCATCCATATACGTTCATATAACTCACAGCATGGCCATTCATCACTGTTTTCTCTTTCTCTTCACATTCTCAACCCTTTGCTGTTATGCAGTGCCCTTCACTGAACCACTGAAAGGAGGTTTCAGTGTTCATCTTATTCACAGAGACTCTCCAAAGTCTCCATTCTACAACCCCAACCAAACTCATTTTCAGAAACTGAACGACTCTTTCCACCGTTCTTTCAACCGTGTGAATCACTTCTACCCAAAACCAAAAGCTTCCCACAACACACCGCAGTCTGTGATGACCTCCAACCAAGGAGAGTATCTCGTGAAGTACGCCATCGGAACGCCACCCTTTGAAGTGATGGGCATTGCTGACACGGGGAGTGATCTCATTTGGTCACAGTGCAAGCCTTGCGAACAGTGTTACAATCAAACCAGTCCATTGTTTGACCCTTCCAAATCCAAAACCTACCAACCCGTCTCTTGCTATTCCAGGGTGTGTGATTCTCTAGGTCAAACTTATTGCTACTCTGATGCTGATCCCATTTGCCAGTATGCCATCTCATACGGTGATGGATCTCATTCAGAAGGAATTCTTGCCTTTGACACACTCACTTTGGGTTCTACTACAGGTTCGGAATGTACCTTTTTAGGTCATTTGCATGTTTTGTGATGCCAACGAATATATATATATCTTATGATTTTTTAATTGCTGTTTATTTTGATATTTTAGATTCCTCTGTTGAATTTCCCAATATTCCCATTGGCTGTGGTGTTAACAATGCTGGTACATTTGACTCTGAAGGCTCTGGCATAGTTGGGCTAGGAGGTGGTGTTGTGTCACTTATCTCCCAGATAGGTCCTTCAATTGATTACAAATTCTCCTATTGCTTGGTACCTATGTTTGATTCCAAAAGCTCTAGTAAATTAAATTTTGGAGAAAATGCTGTGGTGGATGGTCCTGGAACAGTTTCTACACCAATTATTCCTGGTTCGGTCGATACTTTCTATTATCTGAAATTGGAGGGAATGAGTGTGGGATCCAAAAGAATAGAGTTTGTAGATGATTTAACGTCAGATGGTGAAAAGGGTAACATCATAATCGACTCAGGAACAACTCTGACTATTTTGCCAGAAAAATTTTACGCCAAATTGGAGTCAGAAGTGGCTGCTAAGATCAATTTAGAACGTGTTAATAGCACAGACCAAATTCTAAGCCTTTGTTACAGCACTCACGCACATAATGCAGTTGAGGCTCCACCTATTATTGCACATTTTAGTGGTGCCGACATTGTGCTGAATTCTTTGAACACTTTTGTCAGTGTTTCTGATAATGTTTTGTGCTTTGCTTTTGCCCCAGTGGCAACCGGTTCCATCTTTGGAAACTTAGCGCAGATGAATCACTTGGTTGGATTCGATTTACTGAGGAAGACTGTTTCCTTTAAGCCCACTGATTGCACCAAGATGTAATGTTTTGCTTGTTCAGTGAAACTGGGCACTATCTTTAATAATTGAGATTATAGAAGCATAATCAACTTTCTATCTTCTCATGCTCTGCATTGAATTTTACCATTATATGTTCCTATTATGCATGACATGAATCTTGGTTTTGTTGATAGTGCACTCAGAAAGCTATATGTATAATGAAGATGGTAAATTTTGGATTATTACGACATATAATAAGGCTGTATTATTAATTAATACAATTATTAAATTTAATAAATGTAAAACATAATTTTTCATGTTATGAATTTTCATACTAAATTAGATATTGAAAGAAATATTAAACTAATTTTTTAACATTTCAAAATTGATAAAAAAAAAAAGAGTTATTACTTTACGTGTTGGACCCAGCCCATATTATACCGAGTTGGGCTAGATAATTTCAATGTCTGAGATTATAAATTTTCGTTGAATTCTATAGCTATTCAATTTGATATTGTTTGTACAATAAGGATTTTTTTTTCATATTTGATAAATCTTATATCTAAAATTAATATTTTTTTAAATCATCTTCTGAGTCCCATATATATATATATATATATATATATATATATATATATATATATATATATATATATATTTATTTATTTATCTTTCTAAATTTCCATACATTTATTAATTTTCTTTTTAAGTATCGATTTCTCAAATGGAGTAATTAACCACCTTTCCCATTAAATAATTCTCATATGTTTTATTTTAATAAACTTAAAATATATATTTTAAATTTATTATTTTAAAATTTTGAAAATATTAATTATTTTAAATGCTCATTGCATAAGGTAGAGAGATTTTACTCAAACGATTTAATGATAAACTTAAATAAATGTTTTCCATTTTAAAGTTTAAAATATTCATTTTTTTCCTTTAAGTTTAATTAGGATTTTTATTTTCTAAAAAATAATTTGTGGTTATATTTTTTCAAATATCTTTAAATATACTAATATTTAAATAATAATTTTGCTTTTATAAATATTCAACTTTTACAATTTTAAAATTGTGTATGCATAGTAAAACACAAGTTTATATAATTTCCATAATTAGGAAAATAACTTTTAGTAAATTATATGTAATTTTCATCAAACAATAACTATATCATCGGACAATAACTTATATTATATTTCATTATTTCTAATTTATTACGTGGCATATATTGAATATAATTAAAATTTATCTTATTTTATCTTACACTACTTCAAATAGGATTTTAATGATGAATAAAAATTGTCTTAAAATGATAATTCTTTAATTGTTATTGATATTTTGGTCACAACCATTATTATATGTACTATTAATAACAATATTCACTAATTCAAATAGTCATTATATTTTACATATAATGATAACTCTTATGTTAATCGTGATTAAAGTAAGAGATACAATAATATTTTGGTCAAATTAAAGGTAAGAGATATATAATAATATTTTGATCACACTATTATCATATTATCTATGTACTATTAATAATTTTTTTGTTTTTTAAATATTAATTTAATTTTATGACTGCACAAAAATTGGTATTCAAAGATATTTTATAACCTAATCTCATTTTTGAATGTGTCATTATAAGTTATGTATGCGTGTCATTAGAAGTGAAAAATGGTCAAGAACAGGTGTTTTAAATCATATTAATCTAAAAAGAATAATCGAAATCGATTTCAAGAGTCAAAACTAAATTCACTTTTTAAAATTATATAATTTAGTTCGCATTTTAAATTATAAATAAATTTTTATTTATTTATTATATTTAAGTGTAAAATTATATATTTAAAGTTAATTAGAATTAACAAACACATTTATCTCTTAAAAATTGTGCTTACGTTTGATTATATTTTATTTATATTTAATCAATAATAAATTTGCATTATATTTTTAATTATAAAATTATATTATTTATTTATAGGTAAAAAAATTAAAATTATAAATAATATAATAATCATAGAAATTTTTAATACACCCTTTTATTTGACACATTTTATTAAAAAATATTAAAAAAATCTTAAAAAAACATTTTACATTTTTTTGAAAATGTTTAAAAATTTACAATATAACAAATATCACAAAAATAATGCAAACAAAACTATATAATTTAATTTGATTTGATACAGATTTTATAGTAAATTAAAATGAAATCAAATTAAATTTGATTCGATTCGATTTTCATGTTTAATTTGAATAATTATTTAATAAAAAATTAGATGAAATCAAGTTACAATTACAAATTAATTAAAAGAATATAAATATTATCAAAATTAAATTATTTTAAATTTTAATTTGTTTTCTCAATAAAACTGATTTGAATTTTAGATTTAAAATAAAATATTTATTATATTTAAGTATAATATTATATATTATACATTAAAAATTAATTAAAAAATATAAATAATATATTATTTATATTATAATCTACATCGTTAAGACTCTACTTCAAAATAATTTATATATATTTTCTCTTAATTTTTCTTAATCTTTCAATTTTTTTTTAAATTATAATAAATTTAAATTTTAAAATAAATAATATCTTAAATATAAAAATTTAATTAAAAAAAATATAATAACATAAGTCCCTAACAATCCTATAGAAGGACATGAACACATTCTGGGTAATAAAGAAATTGATATTTATTAAAATATAACAAAAAAACTTATATTTATTATATATATATATAAATATAATTGATTTATAAATATATGAAAAGAAGTTATTAACAAAAATGACATTTTACGTCATTCAATTGTCGTCGCATGTCGAAATATTCGACGTAAATAAAATACGGTGACAATTTTGTAAATAAGAGGTGAAACTTTTATGTCGCATATTGTAGGAGTGACATAAAAAGTCCTCTTTTACGCTGCACCTTTTTACGTCGCGTGGGGGGTGCGCGACGTAAAAAACCATCTTTTACGTCACATGCTAGGGTGTGTGACGTAAAAGTGTCTTTTATTCTCTTCTAGACCCACTCCCACATCTAGCGCCGCAAGGGTTTTTGAGAACGACGATGACAACCATCTTTCCACACCATTTTCGATCATTTTGGCAGTGAAGAACATCAACATTGTGTCTCATTTTACGAATTTGACATTTCTTCCCGATTGGATTCGAGTTTAAAATCGTTTTCGTGTTTACTCGAGGTTAGTGTTCTATGTCTCCTGATATATGTTCAAATTGAATCCGTGATTGTTTTTGAAGATCTCAATCACGTCATTGTATGAATGTCTCCACCTGGATTGTTATTGGAATGTCATTATTTTGTTTGAGTGAATTTTCGGTTTACACACTCCATTTATGTGCTTTGTTGTTTGTATATTAATTTATTTTTAAATATAAATTTTGAATCTCTAGGAGTGACTGAAACTTTATAACATAATATGAATCGAAGTTGGATGAATGTCCGTCGTATTAGTGAAGAGTACGAAAAGGGAGTTGATGAATTTTTGAAATTTGCTAGTGAAAATAGAAAAGGTATTGAATAATATATGACTTTTTTTCATTTAGAATAGTGTCTAGAACTAATGTTCTAAGTGGAAAACCCATAACAAAGACTTTGCAGTTCATTTATCCTAAGATTAGAAACTTATATAATAAGTGAATATCATAATTATTGTTTGTATTTAAATTTTGAAAATAACATTATATTTTATTCATCATTTCAAGTGTAATAAGCAAACAGTACTCATTTGAATGTGGTTACTTATGTTATGTATTGAATGAGAGTCATAGTTTGTGCGAGTATAACTTATTCTTGGACGGATGTAATTGCTTAACATTAGTTAAGTTTATTTAACTTTATATGTGTTGCATGTTTACAAGAGTCAAATTAATGTTTCAGGTATTTCAAGATCTATCTCCATTGTCAGAATATGATATCACACAAATTAGAGAACAATGAGTAAAGTTTTTCGTTTAACCATTTTAGTAGGTAATTTATTAGGTTATTATTCCTATTATGTGTATTATATAATTTAGATAATTTAGTTTGTACTAAGTTTTAATTTTTATTAATTTTTAGTTTGTAATAAATTTTAATTTGTAGATTATTATTACGTAATTTGAATTATATATAATATTATATTTTTTAATTATATAATAAAAAAAATCTAAACCTGTTAACGGTTTGATTATAATATATATTTACAAATTTTAATTGAAAGACAAAATAAACCCCTCTTTCTTGTTTAAAGAGGAAATTTACGTCATACGCCACGTAAATTTACTTGTACTGTCTGAACGATGATGAACGTTATTCACGTTTCGGCGAAATGATTAATGGGTGAGAAGTGGGTATGATTGTGTACACGTGGAGCAGCAATAACTACTCTTTCTACGTAGGTCATGTCGCATCTTCTCCCTCACTCACTCTACAGTCTCAAGATTGGGATCTCACGTCATTATTTTATTGCACCAAGTTGGTAGATAAATTTACTTTTATTTTCTATATATCAATATCAGACATTTTTCAGATTTATAAATGTTCATTTAATTCCTATCAATATCTTTAGTCTGGGCCCAAGAGATTGTTATCATTTAATTGTGATTTTCCACTGTAATCTTATCCTTGTTTTAATTGTAAAAAAAAAAGCTTATAATGATGTCAAATATGTCATCGTTGTGGAATACATATAATGATGCGTGAAGCTTTGATTTTTGTTTGATAAATACAAAAATGTAAAGTACACGGGACAATAATTTCAGAAATGACTGGAAATTTTTATACTTTTTGTCGTCAATATCAAAGACAAAGTCAATACCAAATCTGTGTTTGTGATTGAGAAAGGAAACACTTTTAACATAATAATACGAAAATATTTGTATCCACTTGTTGGCTTAAGTAGTAATTAATTGAGGAAAATTCAAAGAATGAGGTTTTAAATACAAAATTTTGAGGTTTCAAGTTGTCTTTAAATTAAATGAAAATAATCTTTTTACTAATTTAAAGCTTTACTTATAAAATAATAAGAGATCTGTATAAATAATCAGATAAGATTACCTCCTACATTTAATATAGGATCCGTATCATAATAAATCCAAACATAATGATTATATCAAATAATAAATAATAACAATATTGTATTTCTCATATTTAATGGATCTTTCACGCACATTTTAATGAAAAAAAAAATTGCTTTTAAAAGTTTTATTGGATATTCTTAAATTTTATTCTTATTTTATAGATAAACTGATTTTAATTTATGAATTTAATTTTTACTTTACTAAAAAATCCGATGGAAAAGTTGGTGAAAGTGGCATGTGATGTGGATTTAACTCTACAATGAACTTAGGGTTGGGAGGTAACGCTACAGTGAAGTAGATGATAGTTGGAGTTGAACATTTTGAATGATTTATACTTGCAAAGGAAAAATATATATAGGAACAATAGTGGGAAAAATATTTTTAAAATTAGATTAAACTATTTTTAATACTCAAATAATTTAATATTTAAACATATATTTATTAATTATTATTATTGTTAGTAATATTAAAATTATTCAATAATTTTAATTAGATTAAATTTAGTATATAAAATGTGTAACAGTTAAACTCAATTGATTGAGATAATTTAAATGGTTGGTGAAATTGAAGTTTTAGATCCCAACGATAAAAACCCTAAGCTTTCATAAAGTGACCTTGATTTCTTTTGGTGTGCCATGTGCTCGATAAACGACAAATTTCACCAATGATATCCGGGGACATAAAAATCGTATAATTTAAAGTGTTTCTCAATTTTCAAAAGTTTATTTTATTTTTTATACTGGTCATGTCATGTGTCATGTAGTACTTATATCTATTTCATTATTTCATAAACATGGACCACATTTATTCATAGCTACCCGAAATGGAATTTATTCATTAGTTTAAGAATAACTTTATTTTTTGTTGGAAAGAGGATTTTATAAAGGATAATTTATTTTAATAAAATATTTCATAACAAAATTAACTATTTTAAAAATAATTAAAATTTTACCATTTAATAAAATTATTTTGATTATTAAAAGAGAATTTTAAATTATTTTTAAAAGATTTATATTGATTTCTTGAAATGAAAAATATTTAAAATTTCAGTGGATTTGATTCGTAAAAATAATTTAAAAATAGAATTTTTTTTAACTTATACATATATTAATAAATATGATGTTTTTAAATTATTTAAAATACATGGATTAAGTTGATTTTTTTATTAGATTGAATGAAAAAAAATAAAATTATGAACTTTTTTTTATAAAATAATAATTATCTAATCTTTAAAAATTTAAGGAAATATTTTTTTATTAATATTACAAGGACAGTATATATATAATTACGAGGTCGAATCATGATCCCTCTCACAAATCATTTATATATATATAAAATAATTATATTTTAAAAATTAAATAAAAAATATTATATAAATATAATTTTTTTAAATTTTTATTTATTTATTCCTTTTTATAATTTTCCTCTTATTTTTGTATTTTTAATTTTAATTTTTTTCTCATTTTTTATATTTTTTTACTACAACTTTTATGATTATACATTTATTTTATCTTTTCTATATTTTTATCTTTTATTTTTTATTACTTATTTATTTTTAAATTTCTTCTTTATAGTTTTATTTTTTTTCCAAAAAAGATATAAGACAAAAAATTTAAAAATAAAGAAAATATCTTTCAATAATTTGTTTAAAATAAAAAATAACAAATACATATGTTATTTATTATTATAATAAATTAATGTGTATTATAATATAAAAATATAAAATATTGATAAAAAAATTTATTTTTATACATAATTAATTATTTTAATATTTGTGAAACTCTATTTTATATTAAAATACAAATAAAAAATTTAATTTAAATTTTAAAAATATCTCAAAAAAATATAAACTCATTCTTTAAAATAATAGATAAAATAAAATTTATTTTAAAAATTTAAATTTAATTAATAATATTAAGTATATAATATATTTATTCATATATTAATTTTTTATTTAAAATTCTTAATTTTTTCTGAATCTAAATTTTTTTATTACGTCGTATGCGTATAATATATCATATATTTTGGTGATCCGAAAATGTTTATTATCCCGACTTCGGATGAATATATACATTATAAATTAAATAATATAAGATGGTCTTATCATAATGTTATTATTTTAAAAATAAATTCAGTATAGAAAATATAAAATTTTTCCTTTTACCATTTTCTCCTCATCTTAATCCATCACTTGTTGTGGATTTAATAGTTCTGCCAAGTACACTATTTTTAATTATTGGATCAAGTGAAAAGAAAGAAAAAAAGAAAAGACATCACTTATAAAAGGATTCCTCTGAAACAGTAGCGATAATTGGACATCCAAAAACATTCTTTAAACAATTAGGCTTATTAATATAATAATCATGAGAAGGTTTTATCGTTAAAATAAGAATTAAAAATCATTATATTGGTTAAAAATGAAGTTGTTTAACTATCTCTTTTCCACTCTGAAAATAGCATAATCATCTCTCTTAATTTTCAAAACATACAGAACTGTTTTTTTTTTTTTTTTCAAACATGGCAATCAAACAGGGAGGACAATGTTCCTTCTTCTCATCACTGATGACGACCAATGATGCTGACAAACCCATCCCTTTCATGACATAACAGTAAGAGAGAGAGACACTGACTTGAAGCAAAAATGTAAAGTGGTAAAAATTAATTACTGCTTCAGTAAATGTGAATGAAACCCTTTTTTCGTATTTAAAAGCATGGATTGGGGAGAGTTTAGGGTACGTATCAGAAGAAGCCATGAAACTTGCAGCCTCTTCCCTTCTCTGCCTTCTATCTTTGGCCACCGTTTTGGCAAGTGGCCCTGAAGCTGCAGCACCAAACGTGCCCCCCACTCACTATGCTTCCACGTTCAATAAGAGCTCTTTTCCTTCTGATTTCTTGTTTGGAGTAGGCACTTCCGCGTATCAGGTCACTCATTACTCATAATGCTGCATTTTACTCACCATTTGACCATATTTACATTATATTTCTGAGATTTATGCATGTATATAGCCACCCAGTTTTTCATTACATGTTTTAAATAGTTAATGATTAAAATGAAAAATAACTTTTTTCTAAAGTTATTTCAGAATAACTCATGTACCTAAAAAGAAATGCAGATGATGATCGATATCTTTGTGCAGTAGTGAACTGACATTGCAATCACACTTCTTTGTCAAATCCATAAGCTTTTCATATTCGTTTTTTTCCTTCTAACTATCTATTTTAAACTAAAATTTAAAATAAGCAGTTTACTTCCATTTTGGTTCCATATATATATATATATATATATATATATATATATATATTAATTTTATATTCTATATATTATCAGATATTAGATCAATACTGTAAATCCGTTCCAACTCATCTATCCTTTTAATATAGTTTTCTGCAAACTGTTCAGATCTGTGTTCACTGTGTCTTGAATGCAAAGTTCGATGATTGTTCTAAATTATGCAGGTAGAAGGAGCAGCATTTATTGATGGCAAAGGCCCAAGTATATGGGACACCTACACTAAACTGCACGGAGGTTATTATAATCCTTTGGAATGAATAGCTTACACCAGTAATTAAAAATCAAATTTTTCTTACAAGATTGCATTTTTCATTTTCATGTGGGATGAGTAGACAAAATTTGGGATCACAGCTCTGGTCAAACATCAGTTGATTTTTACCATCGATACAAGGTACACTTAAATAACAACAAATAAAATCCTCTAAAAAAAATAATTGATATCAGTATATTATTACATTAGAGAGGATGAAACTGACAATAAAATTTCGCAGGGTGACATAAAAATAGTGAAGGAAATTGGGTTGGATTCCTTTAGATTTTCTCTCTCATGGAGCCGCATATTCCCAAGTAAGATATATATATATATATATATATATATATATATATATATATATATATATATATATATATATATATATATATATATTCCTTATTTGAAACTTACGTTGAGTTTTGTATTCTTATATTCATAAATAGTTATTGCAATCATAATGTTAAGTTATTTCCTGCAGAGGGAAAAGGAGCTGTTAATCCTTTGGGGGTTAAATTCTACAACGATCTGATCAATGAAATCATAGCAAATGGTAAATCTCATCTAATTCTTCAATTTTTGTTCTCTTCTATCATTCTGGATTTATGTTGAAATCTAACTTTGACAAATATGTAGGTGAAAAGAGTGAGTTAGATACCTCTTCGTTCCTAACTTGATATTTTTATTTGGGACAGGCTTAAAACCCTTCGTGACTCTCTTTCATTGGGACTTGCCACAAGCTCTTGAAGATGAGTATGGAGGGTTTCGTAGTTCTAAAATAGCGTAAGTTCTTTAATTTTTTTTTTTTTATAAACATTAAAAGAAAACACAAAGTATGTTAATGTTACGCTGACTCTTGACTATGGTTAGGGCTGATTTTCATAATTATGCGGATTTTTGCTTCAAGACATTTGGGGACAGAGTTAAACATTGGGTGACATTGAACGAGCCATTTTCATTCGCCCAGGCTGGATACGGTGCGGGCTACTTCGCACCAGGTAGGTGCTCTAAATATGCTGGAAGTTGCACCGTTGGTGACTCAGCCACTGAACCCTACATCGTCGGCCATAACTTACTTCTTGCGCATGCCACCGCTGCTACACTGTACAAGAGAAAATATCAGGTTAGTTTTTTTTTTTTTAATAAAAAATATACACATTCCAAGAACATTGATCACCATTGTTTTCTCATATCAAACAGAAAAGTGAAAAAAAAACAAAAAAAGTTCCTAATGTAGTGGCATGCACAGTAAGTATTCTAAAATAGGGTTCTGTATGATAGAGATAAGGGTCAATGACCTATACTTGGGAATGGTGATCTTCTTTATGACAGATCACATGGCATTGGTACCCATTCTTTTAGTAGCTGTCATGTACTTTATACACCTTTCAATTTTTTTCTTTTCAAGATAAGGTACAAATGAAATAAATTTATTCATAAGTTAAAGTTATTTTGTATATAATTTAATTTATAAAAGCTTTTTTTATATAATTTTTAAAATATTTCTCAATTTATAGAGAATTAAAATAAACTTTTTATAAAAATTTTCTAATCAACTTTTTTATTTAAATTTTATACATAAACTAATATTAGTCTATGTAAAAAATATTTTATTTTTTGAAAGATTTTATAAAGAAAAGTTTGTCAAGATAATAAACAAAAATAATTCTTACTCAGATAGAGTCTGGTGATTTGATTCCACAACGTTGTTTTATTGTTTTTCAAATTTTCCTGTTCTCTTATTTTCAATGATAACAACACAAGTCCTTAGATTTGAACATATATATGGTTCCATAGGCTCACCAGAAAGGAAAAATTGGAATCACCATAGTGACTCACTTCTTCAAACCAAAAACCAATAGTGATGCTGATCGCAAGGCTGCAACACGAGCTCTGGAATTCTTTTTCGGATGGTAAGTTTTTATATCATTAAATAAAATAGTGACAAAAATCCGGGGAGATTGAGCTTCGACATATAAAGATATGAATTTACAAAGAAGGTGATTGAAGAAAGATTCATTTTCTCAGGTATGCTCATCCAGTTACATACGGTGACTATCCCCAAAGTATGAGATCTTTAGTGGGTTCTAGACTCCCCAAATTCACACCAGCTGAATCAGAAAGTCTCAAAGGTTCCTACGATTTTCTTGGTGTGAATTATTACAGCACATATTTTGCAGAATATGCTGCACCTGTCACCACCAACAGGACCTTCTACACAGACATGCTAGCCACTATCTCTAGTAAGTACATATATAATATTATAACATCATTCATAAGACATTTTTTCACCATTAAAGAGTACTAAACATGCAACAATTTCCCCTTCTGTTCACAGCGGAAAAGAACGGTGTATCTCTTGGGACCCCGGTAAATACTTAACTTTCCTGTTAAACTTTTAAACTGATATTGTTTTAGTTTTGTTTATAGGTTGATAATGTTGCATACAGTTTTGAACATTTTATTTATACTTATTTGGTTTATATATATTCATTAATTGATATATTGATATTAAATTTGTCAATAATTTATACTGTTCCTTTACAAATAATCTTAGTATTTGATGAATTAATTCTCTCTGTTCTTTCTTATTTATTATCACCCAATTAATTTGTTTTTGAAAAATACTAATGATTAATTGTATCATTTGTGGTTTACCCATGTTTTTCAATCCTATCAAGAGAGAATCTTTTTCATTAATTTCAAACATTTTTGCAAAAATTAATAAAATACTACATCTTTACAATTTTTTTTATCATGTTACTTATCTTACCTTTACTTCTCTCTTTTCTTTTCCTATTTCTCTTCTAATTGTAAATAAATAAATAAAAATTATAAATAAACCTCACAGGATATGCTGTTTTACAAATGCATGTGAGTGTTTAAACTTGAAAAGAAAAATATCAAAAGTTGGTGAAACCACAAATTTGGTGGTAAACATTTTTTTTGTTTTTTCTGAGAAAATAGTGAACATGATTTGTGTTAAAACTAACAAAGGGAAATTTTCTGATTGTGCAGACTGATTTGAATTGGCTCTTTATTTATCCCAGCGGACTTTACAATCTTACAACATACGTGAGGGACACTTACAAGAATCCTCCCATTTTCATCACAGAAAATGGTAAATGCATCACAAATTATTTTTGTTTTGTCAATTTCTCGTTGTTCATCATAACTGATATAATATATAAGTTGCTACCTTAACACTAAGTGCCTCATAGTGTTAATTTCACAACTCTTTTTCAGGTGTTGCTGAAGGAAGGAATGACTCAAAACCAGTGAGTGAAGCCCGCAAGGATGGAATCAGGATCAGATATCATGATAGCCATCTCAAAATCCTTCATGCAGCTATCAAGTGAGAGTGTGAAATTTCATATTTCTTTATAACAGAGTTTATCAGAAACTGGATACACCCAATACAGTTAATCAATATATCACACACATACAGTTAAATTACTACTATCACATAGATAGTATGAAACCATGGACATCATATTGGATTATTTAGTTGATATTTTTGGTTTATTCTTGCAGAGATGGTGTTAATGTGAAGGGGTACTATGCATGGTCATATTCTGACAGCTATGAATGGGATGCTGGTTACACAGTTAGGTTTGGCCTCGTATATGTGGATTACAAGGACAACCTGAAAAGATACCCCAAGTTCTCTGCTTTCTGGCTGAAAAAGTTCCTTCTCAACTGATCCAAGATGCTTGTTCCTCTGCCATTCTTAGGGCTCTTTTTCTTGTTTAATTATTTCCTCGAAATCCCCGTCTATCATTTGTGTCGAATGTAATAAGGAGATCGCTGTTATCAGATAAATAATGCCCTAGGTCATGATGAAGTATCTGAATCAATTTAAATAAGATAAAATATAACTTTTGGCGCCATCACGTTGCTCTTGTTTGTTCTTTCACAGTTCATAAAATAAGTGTACGATGCACGTGGAATTCCCATTGCTGACCAAGTAAAGTTATGATTTCCCTATGGTTTCTGGTGGAATTTTGATCGATTTTGATTTTTAATGGATTTTGTTCTAACCAAATTCCAACCACGTAGATTCTTTTTACTTAGGCTAGCAAATGATTTTCAATCGAAATGTGTATGAGAATCGAAAATCATGATGTTTGAAAATACTAACAACGCAACTTGATGTGCAGATTAATAATCGAAAATGTTATTTTTTGGTATTTTGTATTTAAAGCACTCGAAGTAAAGAAAGCAGTAAAATGTCAAATCGAAGAGCAGTACAAAATATAAAGTTGCGAAGAAATGTAAAATACGGAAACCTCAAATTTGCATTAAGTGTAAACGACAAAGAATCGAAATTGCAGGAATGTAAATGATCGAAAATCGAGATTGCATAAATGTAAATAGCAGGAAATCGAGATTGCATAAAGTGTAAATAGCGAAAAACTTAGATGCATAATCTTAAATAGTCAGATAACAAGGAATCGAAAGTACATGAACTTAAAGTTGCTTGAACATAAACTGCATCAAAGTAAATAACATGAACATAAATTACCAGGGAAAGTAAAAAAAGCGATAAAGGCAGGCAATGAAAATGGAAATCCAGATCGCCAGAAACTTCATGATTGCGTCGTTCTCCTATAGATTTCTCACTAGTATTTCTGTTCTCTCTGTCAATTCCCCCTCTCCTCCCCTTTCCAGTCTTCGCTCTATTTATAGAGCATCCTTCAAGTGACCTCCCAAGAGTGGTTAATACCACTATCACCACGATCTTACATGTCCGTTCCTTTAATCTTACCGTTTTAAAATTGCACTCCACGTTTTTACGTATAAGGGAACTGCTCCTCCTTCAATTTCTGTCACGGTTTAAAAACTGTTTCCCACGTTCCCTGTGTGTTAACCGCTCCTTCGATTTCGATTTCAGACATCGAGTATTCGAAATTTTGCTATTAATTTTAATTGTGTACTATTCTAACTTCGACAATAGGCATCGAAAGTTGTTTTTTCGATTCTCGATTTTGATTCTCGATGTACTTTTATCTTTGTGGTTACCAGCTTTTACCAATTTCATCGAAAATGCGTTCTCGATATCTCTTACCAATCATATGGTTTTCGATTTTTCTTTCCTTCGTTTTTCGATCCCTTTATCGATTTTCCCATTAACAGAATGCCCCCTTGGAAGAATATAAACGTTTTTATTTATATTCTTTCAACATGATTCCCGCCTTTTGGAGGCCCATCAGAACTTAGGGTTTAGGGTTGTTGGGGTTTTAGGGTTTTTTCCACTTTATGTCACTTATCATGTCAGTTCTGCCGCCTCACTGCACACGCCTCATTAATTACCCTTCACCTCCGTCGCTTCCAGTACCCTAGTTAGTTTCTTTAAACAATTGTTTAACCTTTTCACCCTTGTTTTTCACCACAAACTTTTTACTCCTCCTTTGCATCTTCGTCTCCTACCTTGCACCTTCGTCTTCAACCTTGAACCTTCATCCTCAAACCTTCTGTTCTCCTCTGTTCTACCTGCTAGTGAAATGGCAACCTCATCCAAATCTTCTGACTTTTCTGCCCCACCCCTTCCCTCGTTGGCCGCTAACCTGCTGGAAATTAATAACCAGAAATTTGCTCCAGTTCCTTTGTTGGAGGAAGCTTCTCAGAAAGTTGCTGAGACACAGGTACTGATTCCTTACACTGCTGGTGATGTAAATTATGCTTTTGGGGGTCCTATCCGTTCTTGTAGCGGATCTTTTTCTTCCATCAATCTTTCTTCCAAGAGTCAGGCTCCCATTCATCAATCTGAAGTTCGAATTGAATTTTTAAACATTGTATCCAAAGTATACCGTACGGGCCCTCCCCACAAAAAACCCTTGTATGTTAGGTGGTTTGATCGAGTAAAAACAAAGTTTGGGAACCATTGGAAAGATGTGGGGATCTTCGATTTCCACCATCTGTCTCGATGCGATTTATCTTACTTGGATATGACTATGTTCTTGTCAGTTGTCCATCTTTGGAACAAGGACTTACATGCTTTGGAATTACCTTGTGGTCCACTTTCACCCACCCTCTTTGAGATTGTTGCTATTACCGGACTAAAACCCATAGGGGAAAAATATTTTAAGGGTGTTTTTCCTTCGGATAATTCTTTAAGGTCAAACATTGATTGGGAATCGAAGGCGTACGGACATTTTATCGAAAAGCATTTCGTCGATGATCCATCGATAGTTGTAACTGATGAGGAGCATATAGCCTTCCTAGTGTATTGGCTATGTATTCATGTTTTTTGCCCCCGATCCATTCAAATTTCATCCCAACTTTATAACCTTGCCTATCTCCTACACACGGGCCAACCTCGAATTTGTTTAGCAAAACTTTTATTAGCCCATGTATATACTGCTTTTGATGAAGCCGTCGAGATTTTGAATACCCCTAAGGCTTCGGGAAATTTTTCGAGTCCTATTTGGTTTATCCAATTATGGTTAAACTCGATTTTTGAAAGTATCCTCCCCCCAACTTCCCAGATACCCCCAAGTTTAAATTTAGAGGGTGCTCGATTATCTTCTCGTCATCCCCGCCATAAATCCGACGAGACCACCCATCGTGATTACCTTAGATTTTTGTTAACTCAATCTCATTTTGGTCCGCATTTGGCTCCTTTTACTGTGAATCTCGGACGAATAAGTGACCAACTTCGAGGACCAACGTGGTTTAAATCGAAATTTCCTACTCTTACTCTGGGACTACAGTCAGAACTGGTCGAAGTATGAAGCAATTATTTGACTCAAGATGTATTAGTATCGAGTTTTCATCCAAAGGACCTTAAGCTTGTCACTTATTACCCTCAACTTTTCTCGAGGCAGTTTGGTTTGAGTCAAGCCTTACCTTTTTTCCCTCTCGATACTTCCCCAAGGTCCAAGTTAAGTGAATCGACGATCGGACGAGAGCTCTCCAAACTGCAGTCAAAAACCCCAATGCATTTTTATACTTATGTTTTTGAATCCAATTATTTATCAACTTTAGGTTTCTCTGAGTGGTGGACCGATTGGTTTTCGAATAATCATTCTGATTTTGCCATACTTCAACAAAAATTGACTGTTCATCCTTCTCTCGTGTTGCAGGACAAGTCGAAGGCGAAGAAAGGTACACACTCCCACTATCTCCAAATATCTCGATTCGAGAATTTTTATCGAACATATTACAACCCCTTAAAATTAGAATCGACCTTTTATGATGCTGTTATTTCCTTAGCCAACAAAACAGACATTAATCGATCGAACCACAAAATAATCAATCCTCAAGGAACAACCCCTTTTGAAATGTATTGTCCCGATCACCTTCCCACTTTTCCTACAGCACCTTTCGGGATCGTCAAACCTCTAACTCATCCCAAATGGGTTCGAGAATTGAGATCCCTTAAAGAAACTCTTCGTCCCAAACCCAAAAACAAAGATATTTCTGTGTCGAAATTGTCCTATTTCCCTTACCTAAACCTTCCTCAAATTCTTCTTCCTCCTTGGCTTGTCCATATCGACCGAGTCAAGATTTTGACTCCATCACCTTTTAGTGAGATTTTGCTACCTCTTTTAGGAATATTTTAGTTTTCTTTGTATTGCAAGTTAACTGTTTTCCTTTCTTCGACAGTCTCGAAATCTTCTAAGACTGTTGTCTCTGAGAAGGAGAAGGACTGGGAGTCCTCTGATGAGTCAGATCCATCGGCCCTCATCAGGAAACGCAAGCGCTCTGCCACCATTACCTCATCTTCGAAAAAATCGAAGGTTTTTCTCGATTTCTCATTGTCTTATTTCTCCATCTATGTCTATAGCTGATTCACTTTGGATTCTCATACATATTTCTTTGTCATTTATTTTCGATTTCTAATTTCAGAAACAAAAATCGAAGAGTCCTCGATCTGTTCAACCAACTACTGTTAATCCATTATCGACGGACTCTAATACAGTCACTAAAACGGGCCAGACAACACCTACCACGCATTCAAGTCAAGTAAGACCCCTTTTTACACACACATTTTATATTCCTAGATTTCGATAAGATCCATAACATGATTCTAAATCTCGATATTTTCAGGATCGTCCATCAGCGACGATATCGACGAATGTCGATTCTCTACTTCAATCACTGTAGACCCCTAATTTTGCCCGGTCTCTCAAATAAAGATAAAAGAGATCACCCGTAACAAGATAAAGCTCGTCTAGCATTACAAATAAGAGCCAAGGAGACTTCCTACATGAAGATAAAGCTTCAACAGACGCATATCGGCATCAACTAACGTCCAAAACAGGCAAGGAAAGCTTCCTGAGTCCAAACGCGCGAACTGGCCGGAGCGGTCGAGACGGCCGTCCCAAAGGTGGGACGGCCGTCCCAACTTGCTCCAGCCGGTTGGGACGCGCGTCCCAAAGTTGGGACGGCCGTCCCAAGCCCCGAGAAAAGTGGGACGGCCGTCCGGGTCCCCGGGGGTCCCGGCTGTGTAATTTTGCCATTTGGGACGGCCGTCCCAGTCCGGACGGCCGTCCGAGTCCGGACGGTGGTCCGAGTGCGCCAGCTTCGAAAACTATAAATAGGAGGCTCATTTGTCACTTTTTCACACCCCGGACATCCCGAGAGCTACGAAACACTTTCTAAAACTCGGAGCACTTGTCTATTTCTCTCCCTCTCTTGAATGATCTTTCAGATTGCCTTAAATAGGTAACAATCGGTTAAGGAATTATATTCGGCATTCGATTCTTCTTTAAATTTTTAGTAGAGTCGATCCTGTATTGGTGAGGAGAGTCCGTGTAGAGAGAGGGTTGCCAAAACGCATCCTCACGGTTCGAGATTCTCAATATCAAGCTTGCTACGGAGGTTCTTTTCAATTCTCTTCTCTTTTATTGCTTTATTTATTGTTTTATTTAGCTTTATTTATGCCATGTAGAATAAAATCATGTAGATAGCTATTTTGTCTCTTTTATTGCTTTATTTAGCTTTATTAATCATTTTATGCATGCAATATAGAATAAAATCATGTAGATAGCCATTTAATATTATGTAATAAAATAGGGTAATCGCGTAATTTCTCGTAGTCTTTATTTAAATGAATTAATCTGTCATAGGGAACCCGAAAGGGGCGTTGTGGGGTGCTAACACCTTCCCCACACGTAACTAACTCCCTTACCCAACTCTGGTTATAATGGCCAAGTGCGGTTTTTCTTAAAATCAACATTTTTTCCTTTTCCAATGTTTATGGTCAAAACATTGGTGGCGACTCCATAAGAACCCCTTTTCGAAAACCTTTTGAAACAAAAACGCGAGTCTAAACCATCTTTTCGCGACCGCTCGCATAAACGTTTCTAAGACGTCCCCCTCCGGACGTCGGAAAGGAATGGCGGCGACAATCACCAACGCCTATTCCTGAGGTACAACTCTTAAATTTTGTATGTATGTATGTTTATTTGACTTTTTTATACATTTCCCTTTTCTAATATTTGTTTCGATTCACAGCAACCTGAGGTTGTACAGTATTCGCCTCCTAGCTCAACACCCCTCGCTCTACTTCCTCCTGGTACTTAATTTTTTCCTTCACTACTTGATTCTATTTCATTCTTTTTTAAAGAATTTTTCGATTTACATCCTTCAAATGATTTTCTTTCCAGTAAATATCCCTGTAGTCCACGTCCAGGATTCCCCTTCACCAGTGCTTGCAAAGCAATCAGATTCTCCTCCTTTTGCGATGCCTGCTGTCGAGTTGCTCTCGGAGACGTTGCCATCGATAAGCGATCTTGCTCCAAGCAATGTGCTGGAATATCGATCTGCCATCAAGAAAGACCCTTTCTCGATTCTCGATATTCTGATGTCTGACGAAGCCACCCCTTCCAGCCACTCGTCTCAACCGCCCACGACCTCGACTGAGGGAGTGTACCAGCTGAAGCAACGTTTTAGGTCCTTCTTCTACTCTTCAGCTCTGGAAGCTTTAGTGGAGTCGCACGAAAGGAAACAACGCTTCCAAGAGATTCTCACTTCGATCGAAGCTCTCCCTGAAGATGCTCTTCCGAGGGGTTTCGATACGGAAGTCGCAGCGGCTACTGATTTGTTCAACAAGGCCTATGCTGCACAGAAGAAGAAGCGTTCGATCGCAACCAAGTTATCTGATATTTCTTCTTTCTAGATTGAGAAATCGAAGTTACTGAAGACTCAGAAGCTCAATCTGGAGGAAGCATCGACGACGCTGGCTTCGGTCAATAGTGAGATTGAGGAGTTGGAGAAGAGACTACATCAGCTGAAGTCGCAGAAGGATTTCCTTATATCAGAGATCGATTCGATTAAAACTTCTGCGAAGGACGTGGCGTTATCTCTTGGGCAGAGCATGGAGCGTAAACATAGACTGATCTCCGAAGAGAACTCGATTTCTTCTTCCTGGACACAACTGTTAATTGATTTTGATCATCTTAAAACTCAGTATTTGTCTTTGTAAACATTTATTCGAATTAATTTTGAATGTTTATTTCCCTTATTCGAGGTTTATATTCTTTCAAGTATTTGCCATTTATCGATAACACTTTCTCTTTGTTATACCAATCGACGATCGAATAAGCATTACTCGATAATACTTTAATAATTTCGAAAGGTCCTTCCCAATTTGGCGACCATTTGCCATAACTCTTACATTTTTTATCTATTGGTAAAATTGTTTTCCACACCAAGTCACCTTCGTTAAATGTTTTCTTTCAAACTCTTTTATTATATACTCGAGCGATTTGATTCTTTTGTAAAATCATACTATTCAACGCTTGCAATCTTATTTCATCGAGTTCATTTAATTCATCATACATCAAATTCCAATAATCACAACTGGGTAAATCATTCTGCCTTTGTATTCGATTCGATTCAATATTTATTTCGATGGGCAAAACTGCATCATGTCCATAGACCAACTTGTATGGGGTAGTCTGTAAAGAATCTTTTGGTGAATTTCGATAAGCCTATAAAATTTGCAATAACGTTTCTTGGCATGTTTTTGGTTTATTACCAACATGTTTTTTGATTAAACCAATAATTACTTTATTAATTGCCTCGACCTGCCCATTTGCCTGTGCATAATATGGGGTTGATGCTAATAACTTAATATTTCTCGATTCAGCGTATCTAACCATCTTTTTACCAGAAAAAACCGTCCATCTGTCTGTAGTGATAGATTGTGGGATCCCGAATCGATAAACGATGTATTCTTCAATGAAATCGATTACATCTTGTTGATCGACATCTTTTAAAGGTATTGCTTCTACCCATTTCGAGAAATAATCGACAGCGACAATTATATATCTATGTCCCTTTGACGATTGTGGAAAGATCTGTCCGATTAAATCTATAGCACATCCTCTAAAAGGCCAAGGTTTGATAATCGAGTGTAATTCACTAGCAGGAACATGTTGTATAGGACCAAATTTCTGGCATTCTTCACAGGATTTAGCATACTCGATACAATCTTTTAAAATCGAGGGCCAGTAATAACCTTGTCGAGTTAACGTCCATTTCATTTTCTGGCCTATCATATGGGCACCACATATTCCATTATGTACTTCAGCCATTGCTAAATAAGCATCGTCATCCCCCAAACATCTAAGCAATACTCCATCGATACCTCTTTTATATAATTCATTATTTAACAAAACATATTTCACTGCTCGATATTTAATTTTCTTATTGATTCTCCCACTTGGACTTTGCAAATAATCCATAATCGATTTTCTCCAATCTTGATCATCTAAGTCACTAATTTGTAAAATTTCACCTCCTTGAGGTAATTTTTCTTTTACTTGAATCATTTTCTGTAAATTTTCCAGGGATATCTTATACTTAGATGCGATTTGAGCCAACTCATTGACTTCTCGAGGAACATATTCGAATGTTATATCATCGAACATTCTGCTTAAAGTCATTACCCTTTCTAAATATCTTATCAATTTGGTATTGATACATTTATATTCTTTTCGCACTTGTTTGATCACTAGTTGCGAATCACTTCTTATAATTACATGTCGAGCTTTTAACTTAATTAAAGTTTCAAGACCTGCTATCAAAGCTTCGTACTCGGCTTCATTATTTGAACAAATGGGTATAATCTCAAATGATAACTTAGTTGGGATATTACTTGGAGAAATAATAAGAATTCCTAATCCAGATTTGTCCGATGTACTCGAACCATCAAAATATATTATCCATTTACTTATCTCGATAAATAAATTATCAGTGGAATCAATTGTATGATCAGCCATGAAATCGGCAATTATTTGTCCTTTTATTGATTTTAAAGATTCGAATGATAATGAAAACTCCGTCAAAGCTAGAACCCATTTTCCTATTCGATTATGCATAATAGGTTTCGACAAAAGAAACTTCAAAATATTATTTCTGGAATAAACCATCACATCATGAGGCTTCATTACATACTTGAGTTTTGTACAAGAGAAATATAAGCACAATCCTAACTTTTCGATATCATTATATCGAGTTTCAACATCATTCAAAATTCTACTTAGATAATAAACAACACATTCAACGCCATTCTTATCCTCTTGTGCTAATAGACTGGCTATTGTTTGGTCTGATGCTGATACGTATAACTTTAATGGCTTGTCTCTCTTTACTGGTATCAGAATCGGAGGATTTGTCAGCATCATTTTGATCTGCTCAAAGGCTTCTTGATGTTCCTCCTTCCATTTGAACTCTACTTCTTTTTTCAACTTTAACAAAGACGAAAAAACATAAGTCTTACCAGTCAAGTTATAAATAAATCGTCTCAAATAATTTATTTTTCCCAGAAATGACTGTAACTGTCTCTTAGTTTTTGGAGCAGAAGTATCTATTATAGCTTTTGCTTTATTTTTATCGATCTCAATCCCTTTTCCATGTACTATGAATCCTAAAAATTCACCAGCAGATACACCAAAAGCACATTTCAAAGGATTCATTTTTAATCCATATTTCCTCATCCTCTCGAAAGATTTTCTCAAGTTACCTAAATGTTTATGTTTTTCCTTCGATACAACAACAATATCATCTATGTAAATTTGCATAAAATCATTGATTAAATCATGAGAAATTAAATTCATTGTTCTTTGATATGTTGCTCCAGCATTTTTTAATCCAAATGGCATCACTATCCATTCATAAGTACCTAATGCCCCCGGGCATCGAAAAGCTGTTTTAGCTATATCATTCTCGGACATAAATATTTGATTATATCCTGAATAACCATCTAAGAGACTTAACATTTCATTACCGGCTACAACATCGATTAACATATCGGCTATTGGCATAGGATATTCATCTTTAGGAGTAGCTAAGTTTAAATCTCGATAATCAATGCATACTCTCATTTTACCGTTCTTTTTAATGACTGAAATAATATTAGAAATCCAATCGACATACCTGGCAGTCCTGATGAACTTTGCTTTCAGAAGTCTCTCGATTTCTTCTTTGATCTTACCCATCACCTCAGGTGCAAATCTTCTCGGTGCTTGTTTTACTGGCTTCTTGCCTTCTATGATAGGTAATCTGTGTTCAACTAGACTTCGATCCAGTCCAGGCATTTCTTCATATTCCCAAGCGAAACAGTCTTTATACTCTTTTAGTAGTGAAATCATATCTTTCTTCATTTCTTTTTCGAGATATTTGCTGATATAAGTAGGTTTCCGATCCTCTATACTCCCCAAGTTAATTTCTTCTAACGGATCTTGAGCTTCGACTTTCTTGTGATTCGATGTGATGGATTTTTCAAAACCTAAAGGAGAATTATCGTAAATACAATCAAGTATAACTTGATCGCTGTTATTTGCAACTACTGTCGAGTGAATCGACTTATTTATTTCTATCTTAGTACTGCTATTTTCTTGGCTCTTCTTTTCATCTTCATATCTTCTCAATCGAGCCAAGAACTCCTCATAATCTCTATTCATTTTCACCGGCCACTTCGCGGTTGACCCCCTCTTTGATCATGACAAATCCTTTCTTCTCATTCATTTCTAAAAAACGCTCCTCGTGCAATTTTGAGTTGAAGTCTTCGATAGTCTCGAAGGTGAATGGTTGAGTAAGCGCCAAATTCTGCAGTGCCCGACCAGCCTGAGATACAAATGTCACAAACTAATGCTGGTCGCCTGGAATCACTTCGAGATGTCCATCTCGATTCCACATAAACAACTTTTGATGAGCCGTAGAAGGTACGACTCCCACTCCATGAATCCACTCCCGGCCAAGTAATGCATTAAAATTGGCATGTGATTGAACGACTACAAACACGGTCGGCCTCGAATAAGTGCCCACTTTTACATCTAAGGCAATCATCCCTTCTGAGCTCGGTGTTTTTCCACTGAAATCGGAAATCATGATATTGTTTCTGACCAAATCTTTCAATTCGATACCAAACCTTTTCAGCATAATGATTGGCAATATGTTTGTTGTTGCACCACCATCGACAAGAACTTTATTCATCATTTGCCCTTGAATCTCGATATTCAGTAATAAAGGCTTCAGGTGGAACCTCATCTCTTCAGATGGAGGATCAATAAAAGCAGCATCTCTATGGGGTACCTCGCATGATGCTAGTGTTACCCATGTCACCTTTGGCCTTATGTCTTCGGAATAGAAGTCATCCTCTCGCTCGATATTACTTTGCTCTTGGTATTCTTTATACTCACTAACATATTCCGTGGGTAGTATCGATATTACTCCGATTTGATGTTCATCCCAGTTGCCTTCATTTTTATCATCGAAAAAGTCTCTTGCATATTGGCTCCCCATTGATACATTATTCTCTTCAAAGTTCCTGTAATTATTCCAGTAAGGGATCCTTCCTCCTCTTCTCCAGGGCCTTCCTCGAAATCTCCTTTGGAATGTTGGGAATCCAGTATTCGATCCTTCGTCATATGAAAGTCTCTCGAAGACGTCATGACTTTGAAGTCTGCCCTTTCCTCTTCGAGAAGGATACATTTCTTTTCTAATCCACTTATTCCTACTAACATCAGAACCGACAGATTTTTGTTGACTTTCCCCTATCGTTGCTTGGGCTGATTGATCTGCTTTGTCCCTTTTCTTTTGATTCTTGATTTTCTTCATCTGTCATGCTCTGAAGGCTTTAGCAGCTGACTTGTCGAATACTGCACTGCATCGTGGACATAATGCAACATCTTCATCCTTTTCTTTCTTTCTATTTAAGAACTCGACGAGGGAATCTCCTGATCGAGGATAGATTTCTCTCTCGAATTCTTTCTCGAACTCACTCAGGTTGAATTCCATGTCTTCTTCAGATACGTCCATTCTGACATGCTTAGGATCGATGTCTTTAGTAACATCAACCATGCCTACAAAGGTCGAATTTGTCAATCGGACATCTTCAGTCATGCCCGTCTGGGATTCGATATATCCTACTTGAACCTCGAATGGACTTGTGTCCACTTCCATTGACATCTCCTCGAACTTCAGTCTTCCTTGGTCAATCACATCTTGAATCGTGTTCCTGAAATGTATACAATTATTAGTCCAATGTCCATAAATATTATGAAATTTGCAGTATTTTTTACCATTCCTTTGTTCTGCAGATGACAATTTATGATCATCACTCAACTTAATCTGCTTATCTTTCAATAAAATATCGAAAATTTTATCGGCTTTTGTTACATAGAAAGTATATGTTCGATTTGCCATTTTGTCTTTTACTTCATTTTTCTGTAGTAATTTACAAATATATGGAGCTCCTACTTTGAGCTCTGCTATATTTACTTTCTCATCGACAGTTTCTTCAATATCAGTTTCTGTCTTGGGATCTGTCTCATACACATAATTTGTATATGTTACTCTTTCTTTCTTCATGGGTTTCTCAAATTTCTTATACCTTTATTTTTCATATTCGATTTGTTCCACTCTTCTCACTTTATCAGCTAGCTGAGCCATGTCATTTAATGGTAAATTAACTAACTTTTTCCTAACCGAGAATTATAAACCTGCAGAGGCCATTCTGACTAATTCATATTCAGGAATTTGAGTAAAACATCTTGACTTCATCTGTCTAAATCTATTCAAATAATCGTCTATACTTTCATGACTGTATCTCTTTATATTCATTAAGTCGATGAGACTTACTTGGGTCTCCCCTCTGAAGAATTGCTCATGAAAATTTCTTTCCAATTGCAACCAATTATATATCGAATTGGGTGGTAACGAAGTAAACCAAGTGAAAGCATTCTTAGTTAATGAACTAGGGAAATATTTCATTTTTAATTCTTCACTCATAGCTAGGTCCCCACATTCGATCTGATATCGAGCTACATGCTCGATAGTGGACTCACCAATTTCTCCAGCAAATTTGGTGAATTTAGGTACTTTGTATCCTCGAGGTAATTCTGTCTCAAGAATCGTATTTGGAAAAGGAGAAACAAAGTATGGTTGATTGGGTGGCCTTAATTCTACCCCTTGAGGGTTCATCCTTTGCCCTGGCATGTGGTTAAACTGCATGTTATTTTGATTATACATGTTCTGAAATCCCTCATTAAGATTTCCATAAATATCATTCCTCACATGCTGATATTCGTTCCCCAGATTCTGATGTTGATCATTGTGTCGATTCCTTCTTAATAAATAAGGAGGATTAATATTAGCATTCGGTTAATGCTCGTGAGTGGCATGATTTTCCATTCTCGTTTGTCGAGGTATGGCCAATGCATCCCCGATACGAGGCCATTTGGTCTGCTAATATCTCAAAACTAGTAGTAGTATTTTGAACTAATGGGTTTAGGACTGTAGTCAACTATTGTGATAACATATTAACCATCTCAGAATTGCTTTCATCCATTTGTTGTCTAAGTACTCCTAATGAGTTACTGGAGATTCCAGTACTGGCATTTTCGATAGTATCGAAGTTGGACCGATGATAATCTCTATCGAATGTATATCTCCCATGATCTAGATTTATTCTATGATCTATGTTTAGAGGTGTCTGTTGTGTACCTGAATTCTGCACACTCCCTGAATTCTGGGGGGTTACTGAATTTTGAGACGCCCCTAAATTTGGAGATACTCCGAAATTTTGCGGCATACCTAGAGTTTGAAATGTACCTAAGTTTTGAGGCATTCCTAAGTTAAATCTTGAATTTCGTTGTACTGGAGAAGTACCAACCCCACTCATATTATTAAGCGAAAAACCAGGTGGTCTAACGCTCATATACGACCCTGCATATGTTGTTATGGGGTTCCCCATAGTTTGCATATTGTTTGGTATCACAGTACTAGACCCTACTTGAGTATTTACTAATGTACCTGAACTTTGTTCATTACTCACAGGTATCGACATACCCGCGGTTGTCGATATTACAGGCATATTCCCATTATGCCCTTGCCCCCCAGTGTTTGGTGGATGTGAACCATTCAGACTGTTCAAACCCTCACTGTTACTCTGGTTATTTGGTGGATTCTGACTCATTCTTATTACTCGCCCACTCCTTAATCTCATACACTTTCGAACTAACCAATTTTGTGTTTTTCGACACAAATGTCCCCTATCTGGCGCGCCAATTTGTTTCTGATGGAATTTTGATCGATTTCGATTTTTAACGGATTTTGTTCTAACCAAATTCCAACCACGTAGATTCTTTTTACTCAGGCTAGCAAACGATTTTCAATCGAAATGTGTATGAGAATCGAAAACCATGATGTTTGAAAATACTAACAACGCAACCTGATGTGCAGATTAATAATCGAAAATGCTATTTTTTGGTATTTTGTATTTAAAGCACTCGAAGTAAAGAAAGCAGTAAAATGTCAAATCGAAGAGCAGTACAAAATATAAAGCTGCGAAGAAATGTAAAATACAAAAACCTCAAATTTGCATTAAGTGTAAATGAAAAAGAATCGAAATTGCAAGAATGTAAATGGCCGGAAATCGAGATTGCATAAATGTAAATAACAGGAAATCGAGATTGCATAAAGTGTAAATAGCGAAAAACTTAGATGCATAATCTTAAATAGTCAGATAACAAGGAATCGAAAGTACATGAACTTAAAGTTGCTTGAACATAAACTGCATCAAAGTAAATAACATGAACATAAATTACCAGGGAAAGTAAAGAAAGCGATAAAGACAGTCAATGAAAATGGAAATCCAGATCTCCAGAAACTTCATGATTGTGTCGTTCTCCTGTAGACTTCTCACTAGTATTTTTGTTCTCTCTGCCAATTCCCCCCCTCCTCCCCTTTCCAGTCTTCGCTCTATTTATAGAGCATCCTTCAAGTGACCTCCCAAGAGTGGTTAATATCACTATCACCACGATCTTACGTGCCCGTTCCTTTAATCTTACCGTTTTAAATCTGCACTCCACGTTTTTACGTATAAGGGAACTGCTCCTCCTTCAATTTCTGTCGCGGTTTAAAAACTCTTTCCCACGTTCCCTGTGTGTTAACCGCTCCCTCGATTTCGATTTCAGACATCGAGTATTCGAAATTTTGCTATTGATTTTAATTTTGTACTATTCTAACTTCGACAATAGGCATCGAAAGTTGTTTTTTTATTCTCAATTTTGATTCTCGATGTACTTTTATCTTTGTGGTTACCAGCTTTTACCAATTTCATCGAAAATGCGTTCTCGATATCTCTTACCAATCGTATGGTTTTCGATTTTTCTTTCTTTCGTTTTTCGATCCCTTTATCGATTTTCCCATTAACACCTATATATTAATCTTTGCCTAGAACTCAACATAAGGCCTTCAACTAAATTACTTTCACTTATAATCATACCATAACCTCCTTCTAGAATCACAAACAATAGTAAGGAAAGACATTTTATATTGACAATATATGTAATTTTAAGTTGAAGTGAAAACCAAATATATAGATGTAATATTTTAAAATACAACGTTTATTATACATTTTATGTCGGTTTTATAATTAATCTAAGTGATATAAAATTATATTTTTTTAATGTGGGTTAAATAAGTATTGATTATATTGGTCTTAATATAGTTGTTATATAAAATTTTGTGTTATATTATTTTTATATAAATATTTTATTGTAATAACAAATTTTGAAAATTAAATCTTAATGTTCATGATGAAATTCATCTTAAAAAGAGTACAAACAAGATACATATATAACTCCGTATAACAGAAATGAAAGAATGTGTTAAAACTAAAAATAATATGAAAGGGGAAAAACAGGATTTGTTATAGAAAAATAATTATGCTAATACTCTCTCAAGTTGGACGAATGTCACAAAGACCTAACTTAGATATAGAATTATCAAAAGTTGTATGATGAAGATGTTTAGTAAAAGTATCTGCAAGGTGATTGGAAGATGAAATGAGAAAAAGATGAATAAGGTTTTGTTGAATTTTCTCACGAACCACATGACAATCGATTTCGATGTGCTTAATGCGCTCACGAAATACAGGATTATGTACTAAGTAAATGATAGACTGATTGTCACAATAGACTGTAATAAAACCCAATGAAACATGAAGATCACGAAAAAAATAATGTAACCATTAAATCTCACAAGTAAGGTTGACTAATGCTCGATATTCTACTTTGGAAGATGAACGAGAGACAATAAATTGCTTCTTGAATTTCTAGGAAATCAAGGAAGAACCAAGGAAAACACAAAATTTGGTGATCGAGCGGCGAGTGTCCAAACAACAGGCTCAGTCCAAATCAATAAAAACAGAAAGACGAATAGCAGAGGCAGAGAAAAATAACCCTTGAGCAAGTGAAACTTTTAAGTATCTAAAAATCCCATATGACAGCTTTATAATAAACATCAAGAGGTTGAACCATGAATTGACTAAACTGCTGGATAGAAAATGCAATGTTAGGACGTGTACATGTGAGATATAACAGTTTACCGACTAATATGTGATAAGAGTGTATTTACGTTGGTTCATGTGAGTGTCGGACTTGGACTGTGTAATTTTTAATCCCAAAAAATAACGACGAGTATCAAGATCTTTAATCTTGAATTTAGTATCTAAGACACATTTAACATAATTAATAAATTTGTGAAAGAAGTGAAAGTAATATTGACAAACAAAGAGTGATGAGCGGAAGATTGTTTGTAATTGAGAGATAAAAGAATGGTAGAAAGAATATTGTGTCATTGTCTACTAACTTGCTTAAGTCCATACAATGACTTGTGAAGTTTGCAAACCTGAGAAGAACCCGGTGAGAGAAAACCAGGTGGAGGGACCATATAGACTTCCTGTGAAGCTCTCCATGAAGAAAGACATTATTCACATCAAACTGGTGTAAAAACCACACTTTAACTGCTACTATGGCTAGAAAAACATGGACAGTAGTGATCTTGACAATTGGGGAGAATGTGTCAAAATAATTCACTCCCTCTAACTGAGTGTAGCCCTTGGCCACTAAGTGAACTTTGTATCTATCAACAGTATCATCTGCATGATATTTAACCTTGTAAACCCATTTACAACCAATGAGACTCTTTCCTTGTGGAAGATCAATAATAGACCAAGTGTTATTTTGTTGTAAAGCCTGTAACTCAACATTCATAGCCTTTTCCCAACAATACAATTTAGATGTTTGGGAAAAAGTAGTAGGTTAAAAAATGTTAGTAACAATAAAACAAAATTTTTTATAAGAGGAATTACATTTAGAATAATCAAGAACTGAGGATAAAGGATGCAAACAAGTACCATTAAGAGGATATGTAGAATTGCTAGAAGAAATCGCAGAATGACAATGAAAACCTGTTAGGTATGAGGGTGGTCTGCGAGATCGGGTGAAGAGTCTAATATGTGGAAAAGGCGAGACAGGAGAACTAAGGTTCTGTTTAGAATTTATAGTAGATGGAATGTTTGTAGCAGGAGGGTGATGAATAGGCTCAGGTAAGGATAAAGTATTTGCAGGAGAGGATATATCGGATAATAGAGGAAAAATAGAAAAAGTTGAGAAAGGAGTGCTGGAGAAATATACAATTTCATAAAGAATGACATTTCTTGAAAGAAAAATTTGATGGGTATGAAGATCATACAAAATATAGCCTTTAGTACCTTCCATATATCCCAAGAAAACATTTTTGCTGACGTGGGCCTGAAATTTAGTTATGTGATTTTGAAGTCTAGTGGCATAAGCAAGACAACAAAAAACCTTTAAATGGATCATACTAGGCATAAACACTGCATAAGGACATTTAAAATGCAATAACAGAGTAGAAAGTCTATTAATGATATGAACAACTTGTTGAACAACACAAGGCCAAAATTTGTGAGGTAGTTGAGTTTGGTAAAACAATGCTCAAGTTACATTTAAAATATGTTGATATTTGTGTTCAACAACACCGTTTTGTTGAAGCGTTTCAACACAAGTTCTTTGAAGAAGAATATCTTTGGATGAAAAAAAATCAGTTAATAAAAATTATACTCCATTGTCACTTCGAAAACATTTGAGTTTAGTATGAAATTAAGTTTCAATCAATGAAATGTATTAAATCCATGCGAGTTTCAGATTTGGACTTTATAAATTTAATCCTGATAAAATGTGAGCAATAATCAACTAACGTAAGAAAATATTTGTAACCACAATTAGAAGGTACAAAATATGTCCCCATCTATCTCCATGAATAATGTCAAAAATTTTATGTGACTGTGTTTCACAACTATGATGAGGCAATTTGTGTTGTTTAGCAAAATGACAAATGTTATAAGGAGAGAGATTTACAGAGTAAGGAATAAAAGGATATTGTTAGGAAATAATACAAGAAATAGAGTCAGAGATATGATCTAATTTATGATGCCAAAGAGAAACATCTTGGGGTTTGGTAGTAGTGGTATGAGCAAAAACAATATGCTAATTGTGATAAGAGTGAGACAAATTTAGCACATATAATCTGCGGTGCAAGCTAGCCAAACTAATTGTCCTCTGGAAGATTTGCTGCAAAATAACACAAGAGTTAGATTAAAAAAGGAGATGACAATACAAGGTTTGGATCAATTTTTGAACAGAAACTAAATTTACATGAAAATTGAAAACGGAAAGAACATCATGAAAAATTAAGGAATCCGACAAGATAATAGTATCAGATATCAAAGTGGAAATTGTTGGGAATATTACTTTATTATCTTTTATTTAAATTAAGTATTAAGAGATTTTATTATCTTTTAAGAGAGAAAGTAAAAAGACATTAGGCTATTATTTTGATTTAGACAGTTATGATTAAAATATTATTGATATTTTGTAATATTTTTACTCTATATATACATAGAGTACATGAATAGAAACATACCCACGTGATATATCAGAAATACATATACACAAAACCCTACAAATTCTCAACAAATTGGTATCTGAGCTTTAGTTTAACACAATGGAAGGCGAAAGAAATTTTTCACAAGTCGCTATTCCAGTTTTTGATGGTGAAAGTTATGACTTATGGGCTGTGAGAATGCAATCCTATCTTGAAGGATTGGATGTATGGGAAGTTGTAGAAGAATATTATATTGTTGATCCACTGCTTGAAAATCTCACCATAGCTGAAATGAAATTTCACAGAGAAAGAAAAACGAGGAAGTCAAAAGCTAAAGTCACCCAAAGAAATTTGGGATTATTTGAAAGATCAATATGAAGGGGATGAGAAAATTCGAGGTATGAAAGTTCTAAACTTGATAAGGGAATTTGAGATACAAAAGATGCAAGAGTCTCAAACAATTAATGAATACTCAAACAAATTATTGGGTATTGCTAACAAAATAAAATTGTTAGGCAAGAAATTTTCTGATTCCAGAATAGTTGAAAAAATTCTGGTAACTGTACCAGAGATATATGAAGCATATATTGCTTCATTGGAAAACACAAAAGATTTGACTAATATTACTTTGGCAGAAGTGTTACATACTTTACAAGCACAAGAGCAACAAAGATTGATGAGAGGAGATCATGCTGCTGGTGAAGGTTCTTTACTATATCATGATGGAGGTTCTGTCCAAGCCAAGAACAACAAAGGTACAAAATCACGAGTCTTTTCTGTTTATCCTTATTGCAAGAAAAATAATCACACACCCAACAAGTGTTGGTGGAGACCTGATGTGAAATGTCACAAATGTGGTCAATTAGGACATATAGAAAAGATATGCAAATCACAACCAGAGGAAGTCGTTCAAGTTATAGAGGATAGAGTAAAAGAGGTACTTCTCCTTGTATCAACATGCTCTACAATTAACAAATCCACAGGTTGACTTATACACATTGGTCATACAAATCACATGACTCATGATCGAAAAATTTTCAAAGAGCTCAACGAATCACATATTTCTAAAGTGAGAATTGGTAATGGAGAAGAAATGAATGTGAAAGGTACGGGAACAATTGCAGTTAAAATTCATTCGGGTATCAAATTGATTTTTGATGTTTTATATGTTCTTGATATAAATCAGAATTTGTTAAGTGTTGCTCAATTATTGGAGAAAAGTTATAAGGTGTCTTTTGAACACAAACTTTGTGTGATTAAAGATACAAATAACTTGGAAATATTCAAAGTTCACAGGAAAGGAAAAAGTTTCACTTTAGATTTGATGAAAGAAGAGATGATTACAAACGAAAATATAAAAGAAAAGTTAAAGAAAAAGCATGAAGAAGATTTCTTGAAGGAACTTGATGTTAAGGAGGAAAATAAAGATGTAGATGAAGAAACCGTTTTCAACGTCCATCAAAGAGTCAACAGTACTACCATGAAGTTTGAATGAAGCAAAGGAGATGAAGTTGATAAAGGAAGAAATATGTTGATGAAGAAAGTGATATTGAATGAAGATGTGATCTCATACAAGAAAGAAGATGACAAGAAGTATAAACAAAAAAGGAGGAAAAATTATAAGCAAAATAAAAGAAAAAGAAATATTATAAAATTTAAATAAATAAATATTAAAGTAAGGAGGAATATTGAGAATATTACTTTATTATCTTTTATTTAAATTAGGTATTAAGAGATTTTATTATCATTTAAGAGAGAATGTAAAAAGACATTAGGTTATTATTTTGATTTAGACATAGTTATAATTAAGATATTATTGATATTTGATATTTTGTAATATTTTTACTCTAATATACATAGAGTACATGAATAGAAACATACCCACATGATATATCAGAAATACATATACACAAAACCCTAAAAATTCTCAACAAAAACTTGGACAACATTTGACAAAGTAATGAAATTAGGTGAAATAGATTTATGTGACAAAACTATGAAAAATCAAAAGTGATATGATCAGTGACACCTGTATCCAAAAGCCACCAAGGAGATGTTTTACTTGGAAGAATATAAGGAGTTTTAGGAAGAATGGAAGAAGAATTAACCAAAGGAGTGAACACTGAAGTTGCTACATGCGCAGGAGATTTGGATGGTTGCAAAAGAGTTAAAATATCATGATATTGCTCTTCAAAAAATTTAGGCATTGACCGTGAAATCTTGTGAATGTTGGAGACGTTGATAGTAATAGGGTAAGATGGAAAAGCACTAGAGGCAACATTATTGACCATGCGATTTTTATACCCTGGTGGAAAATCATGTTTGAAATAACACGTATCCACTATGTGATTTGTTCGTTCACAATAAGTGCAAAATTTATTACCATGAGAACTTTCCCTCCATTATTTTTGTCACGACCCTTGGAAATGAATGACCTCTGCCTTGTCCTTTATAGAAAGGATTCAAGTTAGAAACATTATTATTCTTGGACTGAAAATTCAAAAAAGTAGTAGCAGCTAGGGCTTGTGAATCAAGAACAATTTTAGGAGAACTAAGAATAAAATGTAATTGACATTCTTGCTGGATAACCATATTAAAACTTTGGTAATATTAGGAAGATGATCGATTAACATAATTTGAGATCATACAGAGACATACTGATCATCGAGGTCTTTCAGAAATTGAATGATATAATCTTGCTACTTATAGCGTCGGCAGAATCAAGAACATCACAAAAACATTTGATAGTACATGTGCAGTTAACAAATGGATGAAAACTATCGATTTCCTCTCAAAAAGTATGTAACTTTGTGTAAAATTCAGTTACAGAGAGAGTACCCTGGTGCAGTTTGTATAAATCTTCTTGTAAATCTGCAATACAAAAAATATCTCCTTAATGAAAGTGATGGTAAAAATCTTGCCAAATGTCAAAAGCATGTTCGATCCAGAGAATGAATTTAAGAATGGTTCCATGCACCAATCGTTAAGAATGGTTTCATGTTCGACCCCAAGGTTCGTGAAGAGGGCTAGTTAATGGTGGCTCAGAGAGACTGTCATCGACGAATTTCAGCTTATTCTTGGATTTGAGTGCAAGTTTCATGGTGTGTGCTCAAGCGTGATAATTCTTGTCATCCAACAAGGTAGAGACAAGAACGAGAGTAGGGTTTTCATTGGAAGGAAGAAGAAGGGAATTGAGGGGATTAGTGTAAAAGTCAGTATAAGGTTCGAACGTCAGAAAAATGGAGGAAGAAATCAAGAAATAATATCTGATATCATCTTACTATTCATTCATATACATACAATGAAATTTTATCTGTTTTTATTAAGAATTTTTCATCCTAAATAGGAGTACAAACATGATATATATATATATATATATATATATATATATATATATATATATATATATATATATATAACCCCATAGAACAAAAAGAAAAAAATTTGTCATAACTAAAAATCGTGAAGAATGGTTTTATGTTCGATCCCAAGGTTCGTGAAGAGGGCTAGTTAATGATGGCTCGGAGAGAGTGTCATCGACAAATTTCAACTTATTCATGGATTTGAGTACAAGTTTCATAGTGTGGGCCCATGCGTGATAATTCTTGTCATCCAACAAGGTAGAGACAAGAACCAGAGTAGGGTTTTCATTGGAAGGAAGAAGAAAGAATTTGAGGGATTCGTGTAAAAGTCAATATAAGGTTCGAACGCCATAAGAATGGAGGAAGAAATCAAGAATTAACATATGATACCATCTTACTATTCATTCATATACGAACAAAAAAATTTCATCTGTTTTTATTAAGAATTTCTCATCCTAAAAAGGAGTAAAAACATGATATATATAACCCCATAGAACGAAAAGGAAAAAATCTGTCATAACTAAAAATAATACAAAAAGGAAAAAACAAGATTTGTTATAGAAAAATAATTATGTTAATATTAAACAAAAACATTATCTATATACAAAAAATAATTAAATAATTAAACATAAATGTAGATAATTTCACTTTAAGTTGAATGAATAATCATTCACGAAAGAAAAAATTCATAATAACAATGGCAATCTAGATATATATTAGAACACTGCATTAAACCAAATCATGAAATACAAATTAATACAAAAAAATAAGACAATGCTTCCATATATCACTACAAGAAAAAAACACTTTTAGCGATCGAAAAAATCTAGTCGTTAATGGCAAAAAATCTATAATATGAAATTTTTTCCACAAGTAGCACGTATTCGTTTTTTAATTACTCAAAATAATTTATATAAATATATATATATATATATATATATATATAATATTATAATGTTTTATTTAAAATTTATAGTTTAAATTATAGTTTTAAAAAGATTTATATATTTATTAGATTAATAACATATTTAAATTTATTATTAAAAGTATTTAAATAATGTTTTAAAATATATTTTAGATAGCGGTTAACGTGAAACCGCTATATGTTCACTTTTAAGAACGAGATTAAAATGTTAACTCGCTCTTAAAAGTGACACATATATGATAGCGGTTCCTCTTTAACCACTCTTAAAAGTGAACATATAATAGCGGCTCCACATTAACCGCTATCTAAAATATATTTTTAATAGCGGTTAGTTCTAAAACCGCTATCTAAAATCTCGATTATTTGAAAAAGTAATCGATTATAACTAATAATTTGAAAATATAATCGATTATTTGAAAATTTAATCGATCATAACAGAGTAATTAAAAAAGTGATTGATTTAGAATTCGATTTATTCGCAATCGAATCCTAAATAGATTTTTTTATTTTGATAAGAAAAAAAACTAGTATATATAAATATATAAATATATATATATATATATATATATATATATATATATAATATTATAATATTTTATTTAAAATTTAAAATTTTAAAAATATTTATATATTTTTAAAATTAATAGTATATTTAGATTTAAGGCTGAACGTAGTAAAATAATATTTTTAAAATATATTATTAAATATTATATTTATATTATTTGTATGGTTAATTTTTAATTTATTTATTTATTTGATATTGTAATATATTTTTAAGAAATTAATATTTTGATGTAAAATTATATTTTTGAAATGTTTTTTTTTCTTATGTTTTTGTAATATTTTGAATGATATATATATATATATATATATATATATATATATATTTAAATATAATTTATTTGTAAGTTGATAATTATTATTTTAATGTATACAATAAATAAATAAATATATATATATATATAATAATTAATTTGAAATTAATATATGTAATTTTAATTTATGTAATATATATAATTTATTTAACATAAAAAATAGTTATTTTTCTTATTAATTTTATAATTATAATTTTTTTAAATGTTATAATTCTGAATATAATTTTTTTAACTCTATAATTATAATTTATATAATATATATAATTTATAAATATTATTTTAAAATTTTAACTAGATATATATTTTTATTTGTAATTATTTAATGTATATTTTAAAAATTAATAGATTATAGTCGATTATTTGAAAAACTAATAGATTATACTCAATTTTTTTAAAAAGTAATCGATTATTTGAAAAATTAATCGATCATAATTGAATAAGTATAAATTAATTAATTAATTGTTTAAATAATTTTTCAAATTTATATTAAGTAATATATATATATATATATATATATATATATTTTATAATGTTTTATATAAAATTTATAGTTTTAAATATAGTTTTAAAAAGAATTATGTATTTATTAGATTAATAATATATTTAGAATTATGGTTGAAAGTAGTAAAATATAATTTTTATTTGTATGATTACATTTTTTTAATTTTTTAATTTATTTGATATTGTAATATGTTTTTAGAAATGATTAATAAATTACGAGGAAAATACATATAAAAAGAAATATTATCTTTATGTAAAATTAAAATAAATTATATTTTAGAATATATATATATATATATATATATATATATATATATATTAGTTAGTTTTTCTTTCTTACCAAAATAAAAAAATCTATTCAGAATTTGATTGGGAACAAATCAAATTCTAAATCGATTAATTTTTTAATTATTTCATTATGATCGATTAAATTTTCAAATAATCGATTATATTTTGACAAAGTCCTTGTCACAAAGTACATCAACTTTAATCGGAGGGTTGAAATTTAATCTGTGGGGATTAACGCACATGATTTAGATCTACATTGCACGTGGTCCAACAAGCTTTTATTAAGCGTGCAAGCTTTTAGTCTATATATTTTGAAAGGGAAATTTCAATAACCACACTTACGAGTCATCATAATCATATACTACAATTTTTACAAGAGCGTTAGTCAAGATTGAAGAAAGAAGGTTAACAAAATGTTGTTGTGGAGATTATATATAAAATTATAATTATAAAATTAATATTAGATTATAAAAAAATTAATATATATATATATATATAATATTATAATGTTTTATTTAAAATTTATAGTTTAAATTATAGTTTTAAAAAGATTTATATATTTATTAGATTAATAACATAATTAAATTTATTATTAAAAGTATTTAAATAATGTTTTAAAATATATTTTAGATAGCGGTTAACATAGAACCGCTATTATATGTTCACTTTTAAGAGCGGTTAAAATGTTAACCGCTCTTAAAAGTGACACATATATGATAGCGGTTCCATTTTAATCGCTCTTAAAAGTGAACATATAATCGATTATAACCAATTATTTGAAAAAGTAATCGATTATTTGAAAAAGTAATCGATTATAACCAATTATTTGAAAATATAATCGATTATTTGAAAATTTAATCGATCATAACGGAGTAATTAAAAAGTGATTGATTTAGAATTCGATTTATTCGCAATCGAATCCTAAATAGATTTTTTTATTTTGATAAAAAAAAACTAGTATAAATAAATAAATATATATATATATATATATAATATTATAATATTTTATTTAAAATTTAAAATTTTAAAAATATTTATATATTTTAAAAATTAATAATATATTTAGATTTATGGTTGAACGTAGTAAAATAATATTTTTAAAATATATTATTAAATATTATATTTATATTATTTGATGGTTAATTTTTAATTTATTTATTTATTTGATATTGTAATATATTTTTAAGAAATTAATAATAAATTAGGAGGATAATAAAATTCTTAAAAATTATATGTATATAAGATGAAATAATATTTTGATGTAAAATTATATTTTTGAAATGTATTTTTTTCTTATGTTTTTGTAATATTTTGAATGATATAATATTAAAATTGACTTTATAAAAAATTAGGAAAAAAACAATTAATTCAAAAATATAATAATGATAAAAATATTATAAAAAAGAGTTCAAAAATATATTATAATATTTTCAGTTTTAGTTTAATTATATTTTTAATTCTCAAAGTAGAAAAATATATTGTAATTATTTTAATTTAATAAAATATAATTTAAATTTTTAATACTAAAATTAAGAGATTAAATAAAATAAATTTAATTCTTTAAATTTAGTATTTAGAAACTAAAATTATAGTTTCTTTGTTTTAAAAAAGTAAAATAAATATTTAAAAATAAAAATAAAAACTAGTATTATCTTAAATTTATTAAAAGTATAATTAAATCTCTATTTTCTTAAATTTATTGAGTAAAATTGGAGGTAGGTTGAATATAAATTTAAATATATTTTTAATTTATTTAAATATGGTTTATTTTTAGTATTTATAAAATAGATTAGTTTTAAATTTTTAACTTTTCTAGCAGTCTATTTTTAATCTTTGTTATTAATTATGTTAAAAATGAAAAAATATTAATTAGTATACTTAAACTAAAATATTTTAACTAAAGATAAATATATTTTTATAAATAATTTAATTAAATAATATATTTATTATCTAATGTATATTGATATAATTTTTTTTGTATATCAATTATATGAAAATAACCATGGTTAAGTAATTAATAATAATAAAGCAATAAATTTAAAAATTAGATTAAAAATAAATTTTTATAAAATAAAATTGTAATAATTTGATTAAAAATTATTTTTTTAATTAATTAAGTTAATGAGGAATTAAAATGTGATAATTTGATGTGTTTAATTTTTTTAATATAAATTTTTAAAATATAATTTAATTTCAATTGAAATTTTGAATTGAAAAATAAATTAAAGAATATTTATTATTAAACTTTTCTTAAACAATGTATTGAATAGTTAATATTACTCTAGTCTTAATTTATTACAATTTAAATTTTTAATAAATTTGATTTATTTTTAATAATATTTTATTTTAGTAATTTAAAATTAAAGTTAATCTTCATTTTGTTAATATTGAGACCAAAGTTTATTTTTAAAGTATATTTTAAAAATTAAATTATTTTTAAAAAATAAATTACTTTTAAAAAATAAATTGTAAAAAATATACTAAAACAATTAAAGTATATTTATAAAAAAATAAATTTAAATATAATAAAAAAATAATGTTCATTAGCGACCGATTTCAATTCGGTCGCTATTTTCTCATTAGTGACCGATTTTAATTCGGTCACTATTTCAATTTGTAATTCGGTCGCTAAATCAGTCGTTAAATAATTTTGTTTATTTTAGTGTGGAATAGCCACCAATTTAGCGACCGAAATTTTGCGACGCAAACTATTGGTCGTTATTTTGGTCGTTAACTAAAAAATTGAAGTCAAATTATATTTCGGTGGTTAAATCGGTCGCTAAATTGTGACCGAATTAATTCGGCTAACTTGCTAAATCGGTTGCTAATAGCGGCTGAATTAAATCGATCGCTAATTGCGACTGAATTAAAATCGGTCGCTAATTTCGGTCGCTAAATGTGTTTTTTCTTGTATTGTATTACCTTTATTGTAGATGAGGAAGAAATAAGATTGTAAGAAGTGATGGTGCAAACATGAGAAAAACAAATGTAGATGAATGTGACAAGGAAATAATAAAATAAAAGAAATAAGAAGTTGAGTGAAATTCTCCTATGTGGAAAAGAAAACAAAATGGAAAATGAAAAAGATGAAGAGAATGAAACGAATGTGAAAAATATAAATTTGGGAACTTTTTATAATAGTTCAATTTTGAATCGTCATGAAAAATGACTCATATTTAAAATTAATAAAGTCATTTTCTATGTCGATTCAAAATTGAACTATTATAATAAGTATTTACTATGACAGTTCAATTTTTAATCAACATACAAAGTGACTTATTTAAAATTGATAAAAGTCACTTCTAGGTCGGTTTAAATTTAAATCATCATACAAAATAAATTTTAATTATAAAATTGTCACCGTCTAATTTATTATGATTGAGTGAATTAGAACCATAATTTCTTCATTAATATTATTTTTTATTAGTAATTATTTAAAAAAATTGATTTCATAAAATTATTTAAGAAATCTCCTATATTTATGATTATTTTATAAAAAATCATCTTATTTATTCATTAATATAATACTAACTCGTACACCTTAATGGTGTCCTATGATGGCCAAATTCATTAATATAATACCAACTCGTACACCTTAATGCTGTCCTATGATGGCGAAAACTCGTGTAATAGAAAATCTCGGTCAAAAGTTTATGTAATGACCCTAAATTGAAAAAATCAATATGAATTCTATGGATAGAAGGTGTTGGTGATGTAATAAAGTCATTAATTTTGTAGACATGCTACATTCAAAGTTGCATAATATCATTTTAGTATTTACAACTACGTGAAAGTGTCAAACCAAAAAAAAAGTATAGTCCCTAAAAATAAATAATGAAAATTTTGAAACTAACCTTTTATATAAATTAAAATTTAATTAATATAAAAAAATGTATTTAAGTTGAAATGAAGAAAGTATCAATTTTTTATGTAATTTACGATTGTACCGATAGTAAAACTTAAAACAATAATCATAAAAAAAAACATTTTTAAAGTAGTACTATATCATGTCTTAAATATTAAATTATTATAATAAAAAGAGAGGAAAGTGAAATCTCATTTCTCTTTCACTCTCTTCCAATTCCCAGTAAAAAATAATAGTTATCTTGTCTCTCAAATTTTAAGTTTATATTTTTGGAAAAACAATAACAATAATAATAATAATCCTGATTTTGATTCTAACAATCAAACATAAACATAATCTCATACTGATAAACATGCTGTAAACTGAATGCGAAAGCGTACCTGAATTAGCCATAACGATGATGTCTTTGTAGAACACTATATTGATCTTATGGTCTTCCACCTGAAGAAGCACTTGTATTTCCCTCTTGATTTTCTCTCTTGATGGGGATAGAAAGAAAGGAACGGACTGTAACTACGTTCATGTCATGTGCTTCTCGAAGGGGACCATGACCCTTTAGATAACCAAAATTAGGTTAATTACTTAAGTTTTAGTATTTCCAATTTGGCCCTCATCAAATTAGAAATTGCTTCTATGGTCTCTACACAATTTTATTTTCATGACATATGCTTTTAGCCAAAACTTTAATTTAGTCAGATCACTTTATTATTTGGCTTAATAAATAATGACCCTAACACATTTAAATATGTATCATATATATACATGACCCAAAATTTACCAACATATATATCCTTATCATCTTCCTACTATACTTAATTTAGGTTATAATAATAATCGTTGTCCTAATATTTTAAAATTAAATGACGCGGTTGAAATAAATAAAAGATATGGGTATTTTTTTATTTTTTTATGGAAATAATCTTTTGAGTCTTTCTAATAAGGTGTGGACTATGAATCAATCTAACCTAATAAATTGGATTAGGAGCGCGAAGCATAGTACAGCAGAAATATGTAGAAAAAAAGAAAAAAAGAGAGGGTAAAAGGTAGTTATAATAGTTATTTATCTAGTTATCTTCCTGTTGCCATCATTATGCCTTGGTCTATGCAGACACCATTAACGTGGCTGTAAGCTTTTCCTTACAATTGAAAGTAGGAGAAGAATAGTGATAGCCCTTGCTGCAATAATGAATGCTCAACTACAATCATTCCCATTTCTTTATCACATAAATGTACCAAAGATTTGACTTTGTTTGTCATTATTTGGCAGTGGTAGGGTTTTGATACTTTACAGCCAAGTAAGGTGGTCTCCGTTACCAGAATATCTCCCGTGATAATAAGAGTTCAATAGAAATAAAAATAAATATTTTATTTTGGATTGGAGGGTTTTTTTAACGATAATAATAATAATAAGATTATTAAGATTCTTAGAAAATGAGTCTCGAGTTAATTATATAAGAGAATATAATTTTTTTTATTTATTTAACATGAGACTTTTATATTGATATACTCAACAAGACTTGTCGCTTATCTAAATATACTTAATGGGACTCGTCGCTTAATTGAAACCCTTGTCATGAAGACTTTCAACACAAAGATCTATAATATAAACTTTCGACACGAATCATCGAGAAGAAATATTTTCAACACAAGGATCCATAATAATCTACTCTTAATCATATATAATACCACACGAACCATCAGCTCTGATACTAGAGTTAAATCTTTTCGAGGAGACTAACAATAAAGAGATTATCACAAATGAAACTTGAGTTAATCATATAAGAGAATATGATACTACTTTCAAATCAAACTTTAAGAGATTAAATTATGAGTATTTCTCACTTATAAGTTAATTAAAATTTTTTCATTTCTATCTAACGTGAGACTTCAAATACACTTGAATTATCAACCTGAGTCTTACGTTTAAGTTGTTTAAAATTAGAGAAAGTTGTTTAAAATAAAAAAATTATTTATATAAAATGAAAAGAAAATTATTTAAATAAGAAATCCATAATAAAATATTCATATTTATTCATAACTAACTCTTCCTTTTTTTTTAGTGACTAACATAAATATCAATAGGATAATTTTTAAACTATAATAACATTTTTATTTAATTTGTAATATTTTTTATGATCTTAATAAATAAAGATTGACAATCTTAATTTTAGTATGATATAGTTTATAATATAAAAACAATTTATAAAATTAACTATGGTCGATTTTAAAATAAGAATGATGTAGTGTTTCTAAAAATTAAAAGGTTAGCTTTAGAAAGGATTATATTGTTAAATTTTTTTAGTTGGTTAATAAAATATAATTAAGCCAAAGAAAAACATTAAATTTATTATAATAATTTGAAAAAATTATAATTGCACTTTCTTAAGTTATTCTTCAGTTTTATTAAAATTCTATACAAATATTTCATTTATTTTTAAAATATTACAATTATTCTATTTTTACATTACAATGTATTATTTTAAATTTTAAAAAAATATTATATTTAAACTAAATATTCTTTAATTACTTTAAAAATGGATACTTGGCAGAAAGATAATTGAGATCACAACAACAAGAATTACTTGGACACAGTAACATAAAACCCTAAATCCTTGGTTACCTCAACTTCAATTAATACTAGATAAAAAAAAAAACTTTACTTCTTCTTGGTACATCAAATTTTCATTTTATAACCTTTGACTTAAACAACTGCAACTTTGATAGACTTCTCACATTATCTGAGTGAATGTGTTCCACACCTATACTTGTTCCTTTAAAGATTGAATCTTTAGAGATACAAATTCCTATGATGAGGAATTCGATCATGACTAAGGATCAAGAATTTCTAACCTTTATCATATAGATAGTTTGCATTTATATATTATTTTTTTCATTTTAATATTTTTTGAAAATTTTAATATTTATTTCTTGCCATACTTTCATCATTTCTTTTTAATTTAGGAAATCATTCTTTTTCTTTTTGGTCATTTCTTATTTATTTTTTCTAATATAATGATAATTTTAAATAGATTTTGGAGTATACCATCATATTGTTTTGTTTGTAACTATCTTTCTTCTTCTCTTCTTCTTGTGTTTTATTTATGAGAAGTCTATAAAGTAGACTAACTAATGTGTTTTGATAAATTTAGCTCTTATCATAGTTAATAAATTATGATAAATTGAAAAAATAAAAAAATTTCATGATTCATGTAAACCAGTCAAGAATAAGTATATTTTTATAGTAATGGTAAACTTATTTAATTAATATTGCTATAATTTATCAAAATTAAATTTGTATTATGATATATTTCATTTGGATTTTAGATATATGTTAAGAATTTGAAAAATGGTAATCTTTTCAGAGTTATAAAATTATAATATTTAATATTTAATTAATATTATTTGTAAATCATATAATTTTATTATTATTTTATGAATTCCAGTTGGATGATATATTAAACCTTTAACATGAGTTCAATGATTTTCAATGATAGTTGACAAATGCATGTGAATGATGTGGATGTTTCATTGTGGGGAAGAGAAGAAGATACGTGAATTGTATAAGTAATGTTGTTGTACACGAAAATTTTTAGTTATATTGGTTTTTTTGGTCTATTTATTTATATTTTTCTTCAACTACATATTTTAATTTTAAATTTTCATCCCGAAGATTAAAACATTCATTTGTAGCAAAGTATTTAAAATGCACAAGGATACACATATATATATATATATATATATATATATATATATATATATATATATATATATATATATTATCTTTAGTTGTATTTAAAATTTTATAAAAAAAGGATTAGTTATTTTTTATTAACCAAAATTTATTATTTTTTAATTTTTTAAACTCTCTTTCAATTGGAAATGAGGTCGAGAAACTTATAAATAGATAGAGGATTAACAGTTTGTTCTCCATTAAATGAAACCATTATAGATTTATAAATTTTGTAAACTTTTGTTAAAAAAAATCTTATTAATTACTCTATTGAAATTAAGGTCAAGAAATAGCAAAAGAATTGGGTAGTTGGAAGTTAGTTTCTTTATTGACTTATAAGAACTTTGAAAGTTAAGGGAAAAAAATGTTGCAGAAGTTATGAAGATGTTAAGGGAAAATATTAAGATATTGTTAACTTTATCTGTGGGAGAAGGGTTTGAGTCAGAAATAATGTAAGTAAATAAAGTTAATATTAAAAATAAAATTTTTATTGAAGTTAGATTAAATATTCGTTTTTATATGTATGACATATGTTAATAATATGTTTTGATTGACAATAGTGATGTATGTTTCAATATATATTACTTCTATCTCTTTATTTATTTACTGACACGTCTTGTTGTGTATTGATTAAGTTTCTAAATTTAAAGAAATACTATGTTTTAATAATTTAAATAACATATAATCGGACAGAGGATAGAAGAGTGTGATAGTATATGAAAAGATTATTTATAATATTCTAGATATAAATTTTACTTTATCTTAATGGTTTGTTTTATTTTATACTTAATTGTTTTTCTTTTAAAGAGTTTGATTTTATTTAAGAGTTGAAATTAACATAATTTATATAATTTTTTTTCTTAATCTACATTTTAAAGATAAAGTATAATGAATGAGAGTTCTAAATGAAACAGTATAATTAACATGAGAATTTATTTTAATAATATTATTATAATAGATTATTAGAATAGATACCGAGGTGGGATATACTCTGGCTAGATAGAACAGTTTGGAACGAGAGTTCAATAAATAGAAGGCAGTAGGGTTTTGGAAATAGAAAGCCAAAACTGAGAACTAATACTCCTTGTCTCCTCTGTGTTCTATCTCTTCTTGCTGTTGCTACCCTTTTGGCTAGTGGCAGTGCGAGTGTGAAGCCAAGCCACTATGCTTCAACATTCAGCAGGTCCCTTTTTCCTTCCACTTTTATCTTCGGAGGATGTTCTTCTGCTTACCAGGTACTTCTACTCATAACTGTATAACCCTTCAATTTATGACTATTCCTACACACTTTAAAGTCCGTGTTCTATGAACTAATTGAATGTTCATTATGTTGTTTTGTTAATTACTCAGGCAGAAGGAGCAACAAATGTTGATGGAAGAGGACCAAGTATTTGGGATACCTTTAGTCAACAGCATTCTGGGTAGGGTTACCCTCTTTCTTTTTAATTTGTCTCCCTCTGCATACACACACATATTCGTGTGTGTATATATATATATATATATATATATATATATATATATATATATATATATAAATAAGAGTTTCTATATTAATACAGAAATGAGTTTACGTGAAAGACGCTAATGAATGAATGCAATCTTGTTGACAACTGCATGCATGGGGTAACTGAAGAAAAAGATACGTAACTTTCGCTACTTTCTTTGTTATATTGTTAAACACTTCGATTCGGTATATATATATATCACCTGATACATATATCCTTTCATTAATTTGCATACAACTATTTGTTAAATATGTATTGTCATTTTTGTTATATATGTTTGTTTTTATATAACTTAAATATTTTTATTAGTTTACAAAAGTCTTGTAATTTACACTCACATGTTTTATATCATATCATAACCCTATTATATTATAATATTCACATATTTTATATCATAGCATAATCCTATATATTATAATATTTGTTCAGTCTAGAAAGGATGAGATATTGTGCACTTTGTCCATCAAAGTTAGCGAACAGGAACATAAGTTTTCGATCAAGGGATGAGTGAAATGAGACTTTATTTCTTGTCTATAATAATATCTTTTGAGTGTTACATATTTATGATGTGAGATTTTATTATCGGCTCCTGCTATAATAATATTTGGATGAATTTTTATATCCATTTCGAAAATATCATCTATCACAGTTTTGTTTTGAAAGATACATATGAATTAAGAAAGAATAATATATATATATATATATATATATATATATATATATATATATATATATAATAATATTTATATTATTTTGCCGATTTATAAATAAAAATTAACTCACATTGTAAATAAAATAAACCTAATTAAGTAGAATATTAAAGAATTAATTATGCTTTCATAAAAATGTAGAGTGTAGATGAGTATAAATGTTATCTGTAGTTGCGTTACCATGGTTACCCGAGAATAGTTTCCTTTCATAATTTGATTTTTGCTGGTGGTGTGAACAGAAAAACTTTTGGATCATGGCACTGGTAATGTAGGAGCTGGTTTTTATCATCGCTACAAGGTCATAGTGCTAAAGAAGCAACACCACTTGTGTTGTGGACACATTTTACAATGTATTTTTTATTTATTTATCTTAAACATGTTTTAAATTAAAATATTAAATAAATTTACTTTAAAAAAAATACTGGTTAAAATGTTTTTTTTTCTCTGTTTGTTGACTAACTCTTATAATTTTGAAAGAGTAATATTTAATTGGTCACTTGATCACTTCTTTGTCTGACCAGTTATACATATATTACTGGATAAATGTTAGACAAAAAACAAACAAAAATGAGTATTTATGTATTAAACAGAGTATTGGAATGACATGAGCACTTTGTAGAATTTTGTATAATTAACTGAGTGAAATATGTTGCAGAGTGACATTCCTTTTTCATGTTAAATAATGTACCCACAAGAATCCATAGGATAAAGGGCGAATTAACCAAATAAAAGGTTTCTAAGGATTCAGTTCAGACATGTTTTTACAGTCAATTTGAATGAGTTAAAATCTTTGAATATTTTGGCTACAATAGTTTTACTAAGTGAAGAAAACCATCATGCAATAGCTGTGAACAACATAAATTTGAGCTACTGATGCAACGAAATTTTACTTGTGCAGACTGATTTGGATTGGCTCTTTATATGTCCGAAGAGAATTTATTATCTTCTGGTATACATAAGGGATCATTACAAGAATCCAAACATTTACATCACTGAAAATGGTATATATATGATCCTATCATAATTTCTAATCACCCTTTTAATTCCTTATGCGAGAACCTAATTCTGGTCTGTACTGATCTTATATATTTAGGGTTTAGGTGCAAAACAAAATTATGTTCTTCTTGTCCATGAGAGGTGATGCAATAAGTGATGTGAAATTTGTTTTATGAACCACTAACTTAACAGAAAGTAATTAATGGATAGATTAATCAGAAATTAATAATAGGTGGTTCTTAATTGTTTTAGGTGTTGCTAAAGCAAGGAATGATTCAATAGCAGTGGATGAAGCCTGCAAGGATGGTATCAGAATTAGATACCTCATTGGGCACCTTCATTTTCTTCTTCAAGCGATCAAGTGAGACTTTAACCACAAGTTAAGATATTCTGTTGATATTGAATTTGTTATGGTGGTAATTATGTTTTTCCTTTCCTTTTGCAGGGAAGGTGTTAATGTGAAGGGCTACTATGCATGGTCATTTTTTAATAATTTCTGCATTTTGTTTAATTAAATTTTAGTTATTCATAACATTAAACAGCATTGTATATAATTGAGAAAAATCAAGAGATCAAAATCCGTAAAGAATTTATATAGCAAAATTACGAATAATTAAAAAAAGCAAAGAATTAAAGTTATTGTGGTGAAAAAAAAAACTAAAACTGCAGATTTTCTATAAGAACTAAAATTATAATTGAAGTTTTCTTTTTTTTTCTAACGAAACCAATAACAAAAATATTTTGAATATAATATTGACAGTAATATTATGAAGAAAAAAATGGTTATTCTGCAATTATTGATGACAGATATGGATAGAATAATTTGGCATGGCTTTGTCACTGTCTTGCCATGCTTATGTAAAATGTTACGTTTCTAACCTAACTTTATTCACATTATAAAGGATGGGGTGTGAATAGTAAGTTCCTCTCTGTAATAAGATAAGGAAAATGCGGGCTTGAGTCATACTTGGCCCACCTGGCCCAGAATATGAAATGATCATGTTGTGGGCCATGAAAAAGGAGGAGAAAAATAAAAAATCCAGCGTCAGTTGGGAATATTAAAGATAAAAGGAATCATTTAACTTTTGGATACGTTAGTTACAACTGAAATTTTTAGTTTCTGTTTGTGTTTTAAAAAAATAATACTAGAAAATTATATTTCAAGAATTTTTTTAGATAAGTTTTTTACGAAATTGTTTTCATGGAAAAAGGAGGGAGAAATAATTTAGTCCTATTATTTTTAATTATTTATAAGTTTATTTAATTTTCAGGTTAATTATTCATAATTTTATTAAACATAAAAATCAATTTAGTTGTAATATTAAAAGGATAATTAAATTATTTTGTTACAGCGAGAATAAGGTTGTCTAGGTTTGACTTTGGCAATACGAAAACAAGATTACTATCCTTAAGAAATTATCCAACATGTTTAGATTTGTTGTTAGTTTATGTTCCAAAACAATTAAATGTGAACAATTACTGAGTTGTTTTTGAAGTCAACGTTCATTTGAGTACTTCTAACGTTAAAACAAACATGCTATGAATTAGTTGTGATTTTTTTTTTTTCAATCAGACTAGTTTAATAAGTTGGTATCATGCCACTATTTAACTATTGACCCACTTGTTAATGTGAGTATAACATAAGATTAAAAATGTTTCACCACATTTAAGATTATTAAAATAAGGATTAAATAAAAATTACAATAACTTTAAAATTGGTATTTTCAGAAAATTTTACTATTTTTAATATTTAAAAAAAATTATATATATATATATATATATATATATATATATATATATGTATGTATGGAATGTGATTTATATAAGAATTGTTAATTCAAAAATAATATAATAATTATGAAAACTAAATATATATTTATTAAATATTAAATATAAATTATTGTCTCTTTTAAATATCAATTTAATGCATATTAATTTTAGAAGAGATATTGTTTGACCCTTCAAATTATCCCTATATATCAATACTAGAAATTTTTATATTTTATAAGAATATTTTTACAAAATTTTTATAAAAATTACAAGAAATAAATTTCCTACAAATTTAAATAATTTTGTAAATTTTTTTTTAGAAAATAATTAACTTTTTATTATATATATTTTTGCCACTTTTAGTTTTTACAATTAAAAAATTAATTAATTAGCCCTCAACATTTAAAAATATGAGAATTTAATTATTTTATTAGTTTTATAATAATATAAAAAAATATTAAATATTAAATTTAGGTACAGAGAAAAAAATCTTATTTAATCCTTTTATCAACTCTATTAAATTAAAAAGTCGTCAGTAACTTAAATTTAAGTATTAAAAAAATAAAATTATGGTTTTATAAGTTGAAAGAGCTAATAATCTATTTTTAAATATAAGAAAAAAATACTTAACACATAATTATAAATCTTGAACTAGAAAAATCTACACTCCATTATGTATTTTTATTTTTCCTTTTAAACACGTGTTTTTCTTTTGCACTGTAAAATAAGTTTTTGTTAAGGAAAAACCAAAGAAAGGACAACATGCATGCATCACATTTCTTAATGCATGGAGCATTAAAAATTATGCAATTGGAGATCCAGTGAAAGAAAGAAAAAGAATCCCATGTTTGAGGAAACAATAATTAGTTTATTTTTCAAATCTAAAACGTTAAAAAACAACTAAATATGTTTTCTAGAATAAGATGAACCATGAACATTAATTAGAGTAATATTTTGCCTGCTAGACTCTTGAGTAAAAAAGATTGAACTATTAATTGTAGTTTTTGAGTTTTTGATTCAAAGGTAAATCCTGAATCCAACAACATTATCATACATATATATATTCCTGTTGTTATGAAATTGTGATGTGAATGAAGGTGTAAAAGGAAGTCAATAAATGCACATGGCATAGGGACAATGGTCACATGTTACAAACATGGTCCTTCATAGCTGTGCTTGCTGAATTCCAAGCATTCCCACTTTGGTTTCTTATAATGCATTGGATCAACTCTTTCTCCTTATGCTCTCTGCCAACCTCATTCCCCTAATCACCATTTTCATGCCCTCAAATGTTTCTTCTCATAAAAAAGCAACAAGGGCCACTCAATTACTTTCTAAAGAGTCATCAGTGTTCACATAACTCACATGAGTTAGGGGCTTACATGTATAGAAAAAGTTCTTAACTAGTGACCCACATTGTTGTTCCATGATTAATTGATGAACACAACTTCAAATGTACGATCAAGAGCTTGCAATTCATTCATTGTCCTCCAACTTGGCCACACAATCACACATGGGTTTTGGATAAGTGTAACTTGTTGATCATCAAATATACCCTATTACATTATTCACCACCATCACCAACACCAACTTATCAACCACACATTAATGTTGAGTGAGAGTGCCTCGGATTCCCATGATTCTATCCCTACCCAAATGAACATTATTTAATTTAACCTAACTCCAAGGGAATCTCAAAAGGTACAAACCTTTGCAAGATTGATTATTAATATTTCTGATGAAAGAGCAGAAGGGACTAATCCCTTCACATGGCTGGAACAAGATCGCATGGATCTCTATGGAAAACTAACCCTCCCACTTATTATAATGAATTTGCTAACCATGTGAGAAAGTGCAAAACACTTCAATTTTTTTCCTTTTGCTATTCTTGGTTTTAGAGGCTTCGATTCAACTTTGTTACATCTTCGGGGATTGGTGTTCGTTGACACACATTATTTTCTTCGATCATACTTCACTACCCCCATTATTGCCATTTTTTAAAAACACTCATTCTATCCATCATAGTTCCCAAATGAGCTACTCCTATGATTTTGACAAATTAACTACCTCTTCGTATGTTCAACCCATTTTTTGCTTCAATTATTGTGCAAGTTTCCCCAAATAAAAAAAAAAAACATAAATCACCTAATCAAGCTATCTTCCATCTTCAAAATGAAGATAACCATAATAATAATAATGATCATAAACTAAACGATTATCTTCTCTAGCTACCATTTGATTTTTATTATGTAAGTTTCTACTTTATAGCACATTCCTGAAGTTAGGTGCACTATTTAGTTTCTTCGTATATAAGCAAAAGAAAACACTTTATTTGCTCGCATTGGATCTTATTACCAAAAAATAACTAAGTTAAAATAAGTACTTCTTAGTTAGAATATATATTAAATAAACGTATTCGTTGCTTTGGTAGTTAGAAGCATGAACCAAATGTATAAAGTTGTGAACATATAGACAACTAATAATACACCCACTTTCGTCTAAAAATGACAATATCATGGAGTTGTTAAAGTTAAGTAGTTAGAAATGATACACAACCACCCAATAATCAAATATAATTAATTAAATCACTAATATGATATGTTCTTGGGTTCAAATTTTGTACAATTTGTGTAGTTAAGCAGTGACAATCAATTCTTGTCACATTTTGTCATTTCTAAATCGTATAAATGATTTGATGACTTAGAAAAATTACAAACGTCATGAAAGAAAATTATTTTGAACGTGTCAAAGAAGTTAACATAATAGAAAACTAAAGATTTTTTTAACCCTGTATTGATGATGGTTATAAGTTTAATGAGTTTATATATATATATATATATATATATATATATATATATATATATATATATATATATAAAGGTCGATCTATATGTTTTGTGTGGATTGAATTTATATTTCATAAACAAATATGAAAATGGAATGATATTATTAAAACATTATTAATCCAATTATTTAATTTTTATGTAATTCCAAAAATAACCTTATTCATTTCATCACGCATGGTCACGTGTATCTTAAATAAAAAAATAGAAACAGTGACAAATGCTTGCGTAATGTTTAGAAACACGAAACGAAGTCAAAAGTTATTCGAAATTTGATTGTGGATTAAAATACTAAATTAGGGTTTGGTATGTGGGTATGATCCAAGATACGATAATATACCACTCACCTACTAATAGGATATACAGGCACTTTAGGTTTTGGAATTTACTTTAAATATTTTTCATCATCATCATAGAAGAAACTTGAAAATTAGTTTTAGATAACAAAGTATTAGTAATTAATTAAAGAAAGAAAGAAAACTCATATGAAATTTATAATGAAGTTAATATAACTCATATCGATCTAAGTTATAATGTAGTTTAAGATGAAAGCATAAATAGCTGTTAGAATATTTATTTAAGATTAATATTGAATAAAAATAAGAAAATAGTGTAATTTATAAATAAAAAATACTTATTAAATGGGGAGGGTGGATGCCCCTGATCTTGGGAAACTCTTATCCAGAATTGATGAATATTTTGACTTGAAAAGAAGAGCATAAAATTGGTGATTTTGTGAATCCAAAGGCCACACCAAAGTGAGAATGCCCAAACTTTCTACTGGGGTGTGTGAGTGTGGGTTGAATGAGACATTTATAATAAAAAGAATGAAATGAAGGGAGAAAAAACACAAGGGTCTTTATCAATGCCATTATGATCTTTCCACTTCTGAGAAGCCACTAAGTAACAAAGATTGGAATTGAGTGTGCCCTTGTTTTATTGGCTCTTCATCTCTCTTCTTCACTTCACTTCACTTCATAATCATCCACTCATCATTCTCACATCCCCACTATTAAATCATCATCTTCTACTTCTTCACTTCTCTCTTAAGTAACATCTACCTCCATGTTAACCTTTTCTTTTTCTTTTTTATCTCAAGTTCTAAAGTGTAAAATATATTTTATTTAAATTAACCATTAAAATTTTATTATTATTATTATTTTAATTTTAGATAATTAACATTACAATATTATTATTATTTAATATTTATTATAATTATAATATATATATATAAATAAATAAATAAAGTACATTAATAAAATATAATGAAATAAAAAAAAATCGTTATATCATATATTTTTCATATAAAAAAAATACATATTTTAAATCTAAAATCCCAACGGATTGATATTTTTTTCTTACTAATTATCTTAATATTAATTAGCTCAACATTCTATACATAATTAATTAGTGCCAAGTTTTTAATTCAAGATTATACCTAATACTTATTAAACATAAATTCGTATGAATCTAAAATCCCAACTTGGGAATTTTGAAATTAAGCATGAAACATAATGTTTAATTGTTTTAAATTTAGTAAAATTGATTTGAAAGATTGAATGTGATTAAAATATGAATCTATATTAATCTTAGTAGCATATTTTGCACCAAAGGTATAATAGTATGACATGAAAAAGAGTGATGTTTGTTTTAAATTTTAGTAGAATTGGTTTTAAAACTCTTAAAGTGATTGAGATGCATGTATAAATTAATCCTCACCACATATTTTATATTGGAATGTGTAAGCATGAAATTGATTTTGTTGGTAAACCAAATGGACACATAATCGTTATAAAGAGAATAGAAGAATCATGTATTGTAGAGTTATGAACACGCAACCTCTTTTTAAAAATTATTTATAAAGCCAAATATAGATCTTTAAATTGTTTATATAAGCAATATTTAAAAAAAAAAAAGCATTTTAGCATTAAAAGTTTGATACAATAAATTTTTTTAAACTTTGTCGAAAAACACTTGAAAAACAAACTCAAAATGATAATAATAATTAGATGATAAAATGCGCAATTAAATCTAATTTTATTAATATTCATTCCATGGGATTTTAGTTGCAGTTTGATGATGTTGCGTTTTTAAATCACTAATATTTAGGGTATGTTTTTGTAAAAGGAATTTTAAAAATGAAATTAATATTTTTTTTCAACTTAAAATTATTGTTAATTTGTAAAAATGTTTTCATATGATTTTTTATATTTTAAATTTTACATAAATTAGTTTTTTTTTAAATATATTTTTCTTCTAAAATGTTTTACAAAGAAATTTGTTTTAAAGGTCTATCTGAACAAATTTTTTCTAAAGACTTATAGAAAAAGAAATAGAAAAAAAAAGAAATTGAATTATTTATAAATTTAAGTTAACTTATAAAGTAAAAAAAATTACATGAATAATTTTTATAAATTATTTTATATGTAGGTTAATTTTATCTTAAAATTTTTAATTAATTATATTTTTTGTGTAATTGTTTGTGAAAAATTAGTTTGTGATAGTGGTAGTACCACTATTAGAATTTTTTTTTGTGTCAATTTTCTTGTAAAAAATTGTTTATATTTATAAAAAATTTATTTCTTACAATTTTTACCAAAATTTTGTAAAAATATTCTCATCAAAAATAAAAATTTTGAGTAGTGTACTTATTTACTTTATAAATATGTTACTTTAAATTTTATTTATTTTTCTATAAATCTTATTTACTTTTAAAATGAAATTGTTTGGATGGGGTGTAGTTTTAGGAATTGTGTTGTTTTTTGTGTGTAGTTTCCTAAGCTTTGGTCCTATGTACCTCGGAGTAAGCAAAAAGAACATGGACCCCACAGAAACAAGGCCCAAATCCCATGTGGAATGATGACGTGTCGCTATCCCCCACGTGGCAGTCTTTTGCCAGCAAGCTTTTATCAGACTCCAGCTGGCATCTTCTTACAACCCTCACAAATTCACACTCTCTTACGCTATTTTTTTTTACTGAATAAAAAAAAGTTAAAATTAAAATTAAAAATATTTAATTAAAAAATATAAATTATTACAGTTAATTTAATTATTTTTAAAAAATTTATCTTTTCTTCTCTTCAAACATGTGATGCATCGGGATATAATTTATTAATTTGCATTCTTTGAAGCATGGGACCAAAAGACTAATCATGTTTTCAGTAATGTGACTACTACTGACATGACAAATATTTAAGATGGATGCTTACGATGTTCACTTGAAAAAATCGAAATTTTTTATTTCAATTTTTTTAGCGTGTGATTAAAGAACAATGGTTATTATTTGCCTTCTTTTAATTATTTTTGAATTAAAATCGAATTAGTTTTGAAATGATTAACTAATAATAAAGATAATTTTTATTACACAAAAACATTATTGAGTAACTTGTACAAACAAAGAAGACAGAAAAAAGAGTATAAAATAAGATAGATAATATATAAAAATAAATAACATTATATTATTTATTCAATGATTAATTTTATTTTTCTCTTATCCAAAATGAGGATGTGCTGATGCATAATCGAGCTGGCAAGAAAAACAGAAAGCCTATACCTACCATTAAAACATGTTTGAGTAGTAACAAAAATTAATAATTTTAATAATATTAGTTTTGTATATTTTATTACAATAAAAGAATAATTGATAAAGGTAAATATGAAATAAGAAAGTGGAGTGAAATGGAAGCATAGTGACATGTGACAAAATGGTTTTGGTTTCTTCCTGGGACTCGTTTAGAGTTTATTCATGCTTTGTTGTCATGGCAGCTGGATTCATCATAAAACGACACCGCATTGCTCTGGACGCACAAGTTGGGATTAGTAGTAAACAAATAACACATTTTTATCTTCTAGAATTAATTAGGAAGATGAGATATATGTGTCTCTCTTATTATTTCACTGCCCTTCTTTTAATTAGGTTTCAATTAGAGATTAAAAATTGAAAAATTGAATAACATATACAAAGACCCATCAAATTATGTGACTCATTAATACAGAGCATTTAAGTATCATGGATGAATGTTATCTTTCACTAACTTTTTTCAAATATAACTTATGATCTTTTTTTTTATTAAACTTTAATGAACCTAAAAGTTCACTAAATTTATTAAGGAGAATAATGCTCTTTTAATATTCTTTTTCCGTTTATCATATATAATAAAGGAGATAAAAAAAATCATGAAGTTTTAACTAACTAGTATAGAGAAAATTAGCTAGAGTTCATTTATATCAATCAAAGAAACTCATGATTTTACTGAGAATAAAAGCATTAATGGAGGATTTACATTAAAGAGTAAGAGAGTAACTTGGTGAAGTTGTCTCATCACAAAATCAAAATCACTATTATATTAAAAGTTTGAATTCATGAAACTAAACTGTGACAACTTAATTCAATCTACAAAATTAATAAATTGCATTTTCACCATTTTTTTTACACTTGATCTTTCAACCCTGCTACGACCTAATTCAACAAATATAGATGAAAAAAGCAAACATGAATTCAATAATGTAAGGTGGGCTCGAAGGTCATTTTGTAAATAACATGCCACATACTCCCCAAATCCATCAAAAGTTGAGATTTGAGGAGGATAATGTCTTTATAATGAATGCCAAATGCCAACACCTTAAACCAAAAATTCCACTTTAAAAACCATGTCCACTATAACTGAACTAAACTTGTCCAAATCGTCAAACCTCTGTTTCCATTCCTTTGATTAGGCGTTGAAACTTTGATCTAACTTCGTGTTCCCGCCGACCCTCTTCTCTCTCTTCATCTCTCTCTCTCTCTCTCTGTAGAAAGTGAGGACTTTTGAATGAAAACTTGATTGAGGCTCTTTAAAAACAAACCAAACTCATTATCTACCATTATGTTCTTCTTCTTCTGAAGGAAGAGAAGTTCAGAACAAAAGCATTAAAGGAAAAACAGAAACTTTCTCTCTCTTTCTCTTTCTCTTTCTCTTTCTCATTCTCATTGTGAAGCTCTTTTCTTTTCAATGGCTAAGTCAAAGAACAATGCCAAGAAGTTGTCCTACATATCAGTTCCTTCTCAGATCATCAATTCCATATCATCTTCTTCTCTGCAATCACTTCTTGACTCTCCCAAGAAGTCTTCAAGGAGCACCAGCAGGCTCTTTTTCTTCTTCACCAACAGCATCTTCAGGAGGCCAAGACTATGGTTTTTCACTCTCTTTTTCTTTGGTTTCCTTGGCATGCTCAAGTTTGGCCTCACCCTTAACATCCCATTTTCTCCCCACCCATGTGTTACCACCCTGCCTCAGAACATGATCTCAGCCCCACTTTCAAAGTCAGACCTTGGTGTTGTGAGAGACAAAAACATAAAATATAAGGATTTGTTAGCACAAGCTTTGCTTTCCCATGTGGAGCTGAGAGCACAGGGATTGGACAAGGTGGAAGGTGATGGAGATGATGAGAAGAGTGAGTTCTGGAAGCAGCCAGATGGGTTGGGATACAAACCTTGCTTGAGTTTCAGCAGGGATTACAGAAGAGCAAGTGATGGGGTTCTAAAGGATAGGAGAAAGTACCTCATGGTGGTGGTTTCTGGGGGCTTGAATCAGCAAAGGAATCAAATTGTTGATGCAGTTGTCATTGCTAGGATTCTTGGGGCTGCTTTGGTTGTTCCTATATTGCAAGTGAATGTCATTTGGGGTGATGAAAGGTACGTTTTATTCTTGTCCACAGCCAGATGGTATTTGCTTATTGATGAATTCAAAATTTTAAATATTGAACAAGATATTTAGTTATGTTTAATCTTTTCTATACTGATCCATTTGATTAATTAGTGATAATTATTTTTCTTTCCTTGTTTGTGTTTGTTTGAAGAGAGTCTGCTTAGACTTTGATGTTTTTCCTCATCTGAGATATTTTCCATTGGCTTGCTTTGATTGCAGTGAGTTTGGTGATATATTTGACTTGGAACACTTCAAGAGAGTTCTTGCCAATGATGTGCGAGTGGTTTCGGCACTGCCATCAACGCACCTAATGACAAAGCCAGTGGAGGGAAGTCCTCCCCTTCATGTCACTCCTAGTTGGATCCGTTCAAGATATCTCAGAAGAGTAATGGCCTGTTTGATTCCCTTCTCCCTTTTAGTTCTAAAAACTGTTTTCTAAAACAATTGTATACTACTCAAGAATCAATTTCTTATCCAAAATCTATAAATTTTTGAAAATTATTTCCATACAAAGTGTTTTAAAGACCCAAAACCAAAAACCAAGTAGGAGATGTTCTCTCATCCTCTTCTGTTTTTTTCGTGTGCTCTGTTCATTGCATTTTCCGTAATTCTTACTGGAGTTAGCTTCTCCAAATTTTGAGGCCTCCTGAAGTGTTGGTCCGTTAATATAATAGTTCATAGGAGGGTCATATTATGCATGACACTATAATAAGAGTAGCAATGTTGTAGGAAAGTAATTGGAGGCCTCCGTAGTCCCTACCAATATGTTACATTTACATTTGGATTGTTAAGGAAAGCTTTTCTGATTACTAGTGAGTGTTGTTGTTGTTTGGAAAAGGACTCTTTTCTAACTTCAGTCTTGGTTGTTGGTGCAGTTCAACAGAGAAGGTGTTTTGCTCTTACGTGGTTTGGATTCAAGGCTTTCCAAGGATCTTCCTTCTGATCTTCAAAAGCTTAGATGCAAGGTATTTTATTATTAAAATTATCTTCCTTCTTTGTATATTGTAAAGGGGAATAAAGAGAAGAAAAAGAAACCAACTAAAATCACCCTTTAGAAATACGCTTCTATAACTGATTGCAGATATTGATAGTTAGTTCTCATCTTACGTTTCAGGTTGCTTTCAATGCACTAAGGTTTGCTCAACCGGTTCAGGAACTTGGTGACAGGATTGCAGAGAGAATGAAGAGCAAGGGGCCTTACCTTGCTCTTCATCTAAGAATGGAGAAGGATGTGTGGGTGAGGACTGGATGCCTCCCTGGTCTGAGTGATGAATTCGACGAGATTGTTAACAATGAGAGGATACAACGGCCGGAGCTATTGACTGCAAGATCAAACATGACTTACCATGAAAGGAAGATGGCTGGTCTATGCCCTTTGAATGCTGTGGAGGTTACCAGGTGAATACAATAACAATTTTGTTAATTGGTTGTTTTTCCAAAATTGAGTGCAATAGGATTTGCTGACAAATGTTTCTGGTTCAATTTATAGGCTATTGAAGGGTCTAGGAGCTCCAAACAATGCAAGAATTTATTGGGCTGGAGGGCAACCTTTGGGTGGAAAAGAAGCCTTGCTTCCATTGATCCAAGAGTTTCCTCATTTTTATAGCAAGGAAGATCTTGCCTTGCCAGGAGAACTACGACCATTTGCAAATAAGGCTTCCATAATGGCTGCCATAGATTACATAGTCTCTGAGAAGAGTGATGTTTTCATGCCATCTCATGGAGGAAATATGGGCCATGCAATTCAGGTATGCTTGTTATGTTTTTAGTGGTTCTTCTGAGACACAAATGTCAAGTTATTTTCACTTGTTTTGAAAGATAGGAAATGGTAAACACAACATTTTACTATTTTTACCTTTTCTTGTACAAATCTAGGAAAATAGGAAGCAAAGTAAAAACAAGTTGGTAGGTTAATAATTATGTGTGAAAACAGGAAATGAAAACAGAAAATAGAAATCAAAATGTGACCATTTCTAATTTCATAAACTCAAATTATTGTTTCATTTTCAGGGTCACAGGGCATTTGCAGGGCACAAGAAATATATAACTCCAAACAAGAGACACATGCTACCTTATTTTCACAATTCTTCCCTCTCTGAAGAAGAGTTCAACAGAATCATGAAGGAGTTGCACCAGGACTCATTGGGGCAGCCAGAACTTAGGACTATAAAAGCTGGAAGAGATGTTACCAAGTATCCTATTCCTGAGTGCATGTGCAATGACTCACATTCTATTTCCTGATTTAAAAATAGTACCAAAGTCTGGCATGAAGGCTACTAGGCAACTTACAAGGAAGAGAGTGCTACTTTCAACAGGATTTGGAATTTTGAACCTTTGGAACACTTCAAGTGCCTTTCATTTCAGGGTAACCATGAGAGTTCTGAGCACCCATTTTCTACTACACATCATTTCAAGCACTCTTCACCTCAGAGAGGTGTACCATTATTCCTTAAATACGTTGGCCTGTGTGGCAATGTACATTTCCATCGTCATTCAAATGATAGATTCAAAATAATACGCAACAGAAGATCATTCTTTGATTTTTTATACAAAGATTGTATAGGATATATGGCCTCTTTAGCTGTGTAATTACAAAATGAAGACTTGTTGATATTTGTATATATAAGATCATTCATTAAAGATCACCTTGTGCAACCCATATTACCATTTAATTCAACACTACGAAAGTAAGACAATTTAAGGACCAGAAGATACCGAATATGTGATCGGATTGGTATGCAAAATGTTACACTCACATTGCATAAAAATTGAATTCATTTTTTGAGTAAGGCCTTTCGAATTATTGATATAAAAATTTAGTGTATTATTTGTTTCATTAAGAAAAATGGTAATTTATAAACAAATTTGAACCAAAAGTATGTCATAAAAGTTTATTTTTCAAAGTTTAAAGCAGGTTCAATTCAAGTCTGCAAATCAGCAAGAGAAGTTAGTTACGTAGGACCACTGAATTGGCAGAAGATAACATTATTGTAAGGTTGGCATTATATGTTTGTTTTGGCATTATTCTGGCTGAGGTTTGATGTTTGTTTCACGGTATAGTGACCATTACTGAGCATACAATTAAAACATTGTCTAACCTCTTATTTCAAAATCATCAAATTACATCACACAACTCAATGTTACAATACTATCATGTTCTACACTTTCCACTCATGTATTTTTCTTTTTCTGAATTTTGGGTCCCTCTTTTCTTTCACACTAATGTCCAATCACAAACTTCATATACAGTATAACTATTAATTAATGTCTATGATAAACTATTTAAAAACCATATATAAAGTTATTGAACAATATAAAAATTGCATTATGTTATTACAAAATCCTATGATCCAATGCTTCTGGCCTGAGTGCAAATCGGAACAAAAACACATCATGTTATTGGTGGACTAACATTGAGACATTGTTCGTAGGCATGTTTCCATGAACCAGGCTATGAGAATGGCTTCAAATGTTCTTGGCTGGCTATTAAACAAGTCAAACAACACCAGGACCTACTCTAACTTGGTGTTTTCCTCTTGTCACTGTTATCCACCAGCATCAGCTGACTCTGAAAAGTTTGAAAGCATATGGACCTGCCAAGTGTAATAATGGTACCTTCTAAAATTATTTTGACTGACCCCCTTTTAGTTGTTGCTGCATCCGCATGCTACTCTTCATCTTGAATATGAGCACACTATTCACTGCTTTGATTCTCTGCGGAAAACCTGCATTCACCAATCAACATCTGCATGCAATGGTAGTTGATGTTCTAGTAAGGTTATAGTATGATTTCACGTAATTATCTGGTTCATCTTTCAAAATTTTGTGTGGACTAGTGTGCCAGCAGATTCAGGATATATCATCTCTCAATAAAAAGGGTATGTCCTCCACCCTGGTACCATTGCACAATGTCCTAGCAAAAAGCCCAAGATTCCTTGATCACCACCAAATGGTCCCCACGAGACAAGATATCAGTAATACTGTAACAAAGTTGTGTAGCCTTCTGCATGTCCTGCAGTGGAATTGAGCATCAAAGGAGAGTGTGACATGGTGTTATTGGGACCCCACATGGCCCAGAAATCTAAAGCTTTGTTGGAAATTTATGGGATCATTAAAAGAAAAACAGGTATGCATGCATTATTCAGGTGTGTGCACCCTTTATAAGAAGCTAATAATAATCTCAATCATGGAAAAATTCCTAGCAGAAAAAGGGGCCAAAGGACTAAAAGTTTATGCAGTAGGGAGACAATAATTGAATTCAACAATTGTTTTTGTCAGTCCTGGTAATGCAATTACAGCGAATCAAATTCCCCTAAACCACACATGTATGCATGCATGATTCATTTTTTGTCTATTACATGAAACAAAAGTTTGGTTAATACACATCATTTATAATGAATAATGTGTATTATCTTCATTTATCATTTTCGAACAGTTTCTTATAATAATTAGATTTCCAATTCTTGTCCTGATGATTTTGTAAAGGTGTAAAAAAGAAAAAGTAATTAGTTTTTAAAAGCAAAAACTTCTTGAAGTGAAAAAAACTTGAATAAATAGGCATTTATTTCTTGTTTTAAATAATTTTTATTTCTCTATATCTAAAATGTGAAACCAGACACATTACCAATCTGACACAATTTTTTCTTTTTTTATTTAGATGAATTTTGATTTGTTTGGTTCAAATGGTACAACCACAATCGATGTTGGGTCTGGTTCTACCATCCTGGGTTTAAATATTTTTCAACCCAACTAACTTTGCATGGCTTGACATTTTTTCTCATCTTCTTAATAATAATAATAATAATAATAATAATAATAATAATAATAATAACTTAGAACATTATCCTTTAAAATAATACACTTCACCCACACCAATTTTTCGAACCATAACAAGAGATTCTCTTTGTTATTCTTCTTTAATCCTAAATCGCAAGGAATTATAGTTCAGAAACTGTAATCTAGTCCCACATTGTACGGAGAATTTAAAAAATGAGAATAATTATGCCTTAACAAAATAATTAATAGGAAGAACTATGATCAAGTCCTTAAAAGAAGATAAGAAAACAAATCACAAAAAAGAACTAACAGAATTATGTATTTTATAACCTAAAACACAAACTATAAAATATAGTGACAGCTTCACTAAATCAACATTAATGGACAAATAATCATGAAAAAGAAATTCATCTAATTTAAATTAGTAGTTTTATAAATCAAGGTAAAAAGAAATTCAAGAGGTCAAAATGAAATATATTCTTCATTTATTAGGGTTGTGTTAATGATGTCAAGTCCTTGAATTAATTTACAAATCCCACACAGCAAATAATTCAATGAATAATTTACAAGGTTGTTCAAGAAGTGGAAAGCAAAACCTCAAGAATACCATCAGGTTATGTTTTTTATTTCAGCATTACATAAACGCTGGTATTTTATAATACGATATCAGACCAGGTGCAAACCAAAACTGAATTCTGATAACAACCATCAAGTTTACTTCAAGTCGGTATCTTTAACATCAAGTGACAAGAACAATGAATGAAAAATGGATTAATGGCTCTGAATAATAGCAACATTGATGAATTTAACAAATAAAATCACAGCCTTGACATTCATCTCCATGTTTCTTCTTGAAAGAAAGATTCTAAATAGCTTTATGGTTATAACACATCTTCCTCCAATGACCAAGTTAACTGATCAAAGTAACTGCAGCTACCAAAACCTGTGTTTTTTTCTAAAAAAATGAGAGTGTATCTGTGTATTCCTTAGTTTTATTCCCAATCTGGAACATGGAAAATCAAAATTGGTTCTGAAACAGTTCCTGCCAAAGCCAACAACTCCAATTCATACCCCAAAACCAGGGCATAAGTTCTGCATTTCCATAAACATCAGATAGCTTGCTTACCTTTCCCGCCAGTCCTGGATAGATCCGAATTTCGATTATTGTCACCCCTTGTTCTGTGCAAGCTCATGCTAAATCAACCTTCACCAAGGTAACCTTCATTTCCACCAAGCTTCACATCACAATAATATTTCTCTACAACATCATCCATCATGCCTGCATTAAACATGATTCTTCTTTTGTAGAAATTGGCCAAAATGGGGATAGTTCAACAACTTTTCCTATTATAATTAGTGTTGGTGACACCAGCTGAGCAGAAGTTATTTTCTCAGAAAGGTCCTTTAGTTCAGCAAACACCTGCATGATTGTGAATGAAACGTATAAATCAGCTTTTGGATCCAGTATCTTGAAATATTGTAAGCAAAACTGGCTATGCATATGTTATTTTATTAATAATTATATTAATTGATCAATTTCATGTTAATAATCATTTACAAGTACAAAGTAAAGTAATCTGTCTCACAGCTCACTGCTACCATTAATAAAAAAATTCATGAAGTCTTGAGTGCATGAAAGAAGCTGGTTCAGGTTGAGCACACAAAGAACATACTACTGTTGATGAACAGAAAGAATGCACAAATTCTCTGGATATTCGAGAGATCCAAGACTCTCCCTAGCCACTCCAAAACTGACTAGCCAATCATCCCAACACCTCTTCCTATTTATAACATTTCTTATTTCTCCAATTATTCCAGCTCTCAATTAACTTTAATTATTCTACTAATTAACGTGACTAATTAAAGGGGTTTGTCTATCACTGTACTGGTAGATACATATCATATACTTCCTTCACACACCACATATTCAAGCTTCTATCTTTTACACCAACTATATTCTTAAGATTAAAAACAAAGGCATCAACAATAAGGGTTTGGATGATCTTTTTCGTTAGGAACATATATGTAATTTTCAAAATGAGAAAGATACCACCAAATCCGGTACTGAACGTGTGGGCATGAGATATGGTGGTCCCATGCTGTTCTATGTTTTTTTCTCTCCAAAATTTACATTTCATGTTTATAAGATAAAGGAGGATCAGAACCCTGACAACAACACATGCCAAAAGAGGTGTCATGAATGTTGACTGCGAATAGCATAAATCTTTGGAACCAGTGTTTTATCAAAAAAATGATTCACTTTCATACAAAGTCAAGCATCATAACAGCTTTGTGTAGGAGTGAAGAGATGAGGGGGTGTCTTCGGAGTGAAGACCTGCCATGAAGAGAAAATGAATGTTTTGCCTACATACAAACGCAGTTGAATGGATTTCTACTAGTATAAGAAAACTGGAACAACTTTTACAATGATAGCTGTTTGCATATAGTTCAACTCACAGGTTCACAAGTCCCCCTTCATTCTTTTTTCAAAAGTAAAAGCGTGACTTTACCAGTCAAAATAAAAATGATCATTTCATAATAAACCAAAATCTTGTTAATTTAACAAAACAATGATCACTGGAAATAAATGTGATCACAGGAAAGAGACTACTAATCAGAAACTCAATCAATGTGATGGGAACAACTATGTTGGAAGGAAGATAAGATCGTGCTTACTGTGCGCTGCTGAAGTGTGGTCCCTCGCTCAATGGCTGCAGCTGGGGTCTGAGGGGACAGACCATGAAGCATTAACTTCTGTGCAAGTGAAGGGAAGGTCGACAAGCCCATATAAACCACCAAGGTAGAATCACAATCAGCAGCATTTTCAGATACAAAGAGAGGATCAGATCCTCCTTTCCTTGAATGCCCTGTGAGAAATCTCACACTATTTGCAATGCCTCGGTGAGTCAATGGTATTCCCAACTCCGCTGCTATTCCAGATGCAGCAGTTATACCTGCAAGAAATGATACAATAAATTACAATAAACACAACAATTCGGACTTTTCTTATAAAAACCATTAGATAATTCATAAATCCACTGATGTCTTTCACATGCTGAATAAAATAATAAATTAAAATGAAAAAGAAAAGGCAACGTGGGGACAATTGAAGTCATATTTTATACTTTCATTCCATAGTCTTTCCCACTGGCAATCACTTTTGTATAAACTTTCTTTCCACAGGATCCAGTCCATTTAAATCTATATGAGCTAATACCCTTTGCAATATGCATCATCTTCTATATAGTTCACAAAGTAGAAAAAAATGAAAAAGTAAAAAACACTTTTCTTTAGCCCTCTCAAAAGGCAATGCGGTATGTGGTGTTTAGGTCCTAGGATCAATCATATTTCCATGCCAACATAAGTTGGACTAATCAATGACTTGCAACTAATGTCCCAGAAAAATATGATTATACAAACTGAAAATACAGGTAAGAAAACTGTTTTATTAAGTCTAAGATATGCATATGCCTGTGACTGATTGATCGAGAGAGTGTGAAGTTCTAGAACTAGCCATATGCTGATTCTATCTGTGAAAATCCTTTATACACGCACACACACACACACAATAATGGAGCATTGCTAACCAATTGAATCATTACATTGAGTCATACCTGGAATAACTTTCACTTGGATACCTTGCTGTTGCAAAAAGTCCATTTCCTCCCCACCCCTCCCAAATACCTACAAATACCCAACAACAATCATTGACATCAATATCTGTTCATCACACAGGCCGTGACAAATTGAAATTGCTTCACTAATACAATCAACTAACACAATCCCAAACAAAAACTTACCAATGGATCACCCCCTTTGAGTCTCACAACAGTCGCCCCAGCTTCTGCAAAACTCAAAAGAAGCTCATGTATTTCTTCCTGCCACAAATCAACCATGAAAAAATGCATTTTATCATCATCTATGCCTCAAAATTTCTCTACAACTTCAAAACCAAAATCACACCTCCAAAGGAGATTCAGATATTGACACAAACACAATTTTTTGACTCCAGCACCAACCCATCAGAAATTACAAGAAAACCCCACAATCCAAGGTCACAATGAACAGTCCTGACCACTATTGCAGCGACAAAAACCACATTTATCGTAATTTTCGACAATATCGAAGACTAAAACAAAATTGTGACTAGATCACGACCACAACAACCATATTTATCAGTAATTTTGTCCTCAACATCAAGGTTTTCTGCAATATCAATAATTGTGACAAAACCATGACGGCAATTGCGGCCGCAAACCACATTTATCCACAATTCAAAAACCTAGCAACAACCCAATTACAAAAAAAAAAGGGTAATATTTTTACCTGTGTTCTACTATGGTATCCAGCAGTTTTTCCCACATAGAGAAGCTTAGCCTGAGGGGCAACCAAATCCAACACATCATTGGACACCAACCTGTCATACAGCAACAAATCAGCACTCTTAATCACTCTCACAGCCTTGAGAGTGAGAAGCTCAGGGTCCCCAGGCCCTGTTCCCACCAAGAACACATTCCCTGGCAAACACTCCTCTCCACTGCACTTTCCCTCACTCTCCCTCTTCTCCCTCAGCACCACCAGCAGCTTCTTCAGCTCCGGAAGCTGCAGGGCTATGTCGTCCTCCCTCACGGATCCGGAGTCACAGGGGGGAGGAAACGACATCGTTTGGCTACCCTCGTACACCCATTGGTCCCTCTGGTACCTCTCTAGGGAGTGCTTCTCCGTGAAGGGTGAGGCGGAGAAGCAAACGAGGTGGCGGCGGGGCGCAGAACAATGGGGGTTTCTGGTGAAGGGTGAGTTGAGAGAGGAAAAAGGTGCGAGCTTGTGAAGAAGAGCCATGTGGGGTGGTGATGGTGGTGTGAGCAGAAGACCGTGACCTAAGGCTAGCAAGTTGTTTATATAAACAGAGGCAGCGAGGTTCGTGTTTGAATTGAAAAGTGGCAAGTGGAATGTGTTAGAATTAATTTAATTAATTCATTCCATTATGTGACTCATGTGAAATATAATAATGGGCCCAAATGTGATTTAATAAAATATGAGGACCTATTGGTTATTATGTGAAGTTAGAATAAAATAAAGATAAAATAAAATATTAACTTACGGTAACCAACTTGATGGACGTTGGTTAATTGAATGGAATAAGGGTTACATCTGCAGTCATAAAGTTTTTCACGGTAAAACATCAAGAAAGCGGCGTGAGAAGAAAAAGAAAGACAAAGAGATAGATTGGGAAAAAGGAGATTGGAGAGCGAGAAGATTAAAGAATAGATTTTCATGGATCAAGGTTAGTTCTCTTATTATGATTCATGTATGTTATGTTGTGAAAATCAATAATCTAAAGATCCTGTAGAGTAGTTTTCCATAATGAATTAAGAGCGTTAGAAAAACTACATAATGTTTTACATGTGGTATCGAGCACTGATTATTAGATTTATGATTTTCCTTTTATGAAAATATTTCTCAAATGATGTTTTTCCCAAATTAAGATAAACCCTAATTATGAATTTAGGAATTTCTCTATCAGATTAGTATGAACCCTAATTTATTCCCAATTTTATTTTTCTCAAAATTAAATAAAGGAATAAACCCTAATTATGTTTTCAAGTTCAAATTGAAACCAATTTTATAGTCCCTATGCATGAATGACCCTGTAATCCTTTCTAATTGAAAAGCAAATGACGTGATAGGGTTAGGATGAATCATGTATGAAATTAGTTTCATTGTATGTTATAATTATGATGAGATGTTATAATTATGATGAGATGTTATAATTATGATGGAAGAATGATAAAGCTGTAAAGTTGATAAACTTTGCACGTAGAGAACACGTGTTAAACACATATGTTTCATATATTATATTATATTATTTATAATATTATTTTGTATATACATATTGGTGATTGGTGACTGCTAAAGCCATTTTCCCCTATATTATTTTGTCCCCATATTATTTGTACATTATTTTGTACGTACATATTTTTTTATGTGGGGGAAGGATAATTAAAGAGTTATTTTTATGTTAAAGTGAGTTGTATAATATACTCATACTTGTAGAGTACGGTAAAACTTTGTTATAGGTACTATATTGTTATGGGTACTTGTAAAACTTTGTTATGGGTACTATAAAGCTTTGTTATGGGTGCTGTAAATTTGTTAAGGTACTTGTAAAGCTTTGTTAAGGTTGTTAATGTCTTGTGAAACTTTGTTAAGGTTGTTAATATACTTGTTTTGTTAATGTCTTGTGAAGCTTTGTTAAGGTTGTTAATATAATGTTTTGTTAATGTACTTGTGAAGCTTTGTTAATGTACCTATAATGTAAACATTGATAAATGAATGAATCTTGTTTTGCAAACTCAATTGTATTGTTTCCCCTGTGTTTAAATTACTCATAAAAGTTTTGAATGGATGACAATTTCACTTTTACGTGAAATGCAAATAAAGGTCTTGGATTGAAAATCAATCTTAGGATGAAAATTGAAATTATGAGTTTCAATTTTATTCATGACACATAATATTTTATTATGTGAATAATATACATATTTATTAAAATTAATAAAAAAAATGCTATGAATGTTTAATAGCAATTAAAGATGTTATTTATTTGAAATTAAGCATGATAAATTTTGTTAGTCACCAAAGTGGCCACAATTTTAAGGTTATTTTGATTTCAAATTATTAATGATTTTATTTCAATTACCCATAATATGAGCAGCTAAAATTATGAATAATGATTTATGGGTTAATTGAAGTTCATTATTATAAGGCATTTCGGGATCACCCAAAGGTTGATTAGTTGTTATTATAATTAATGAACATGAAAGTAGATAATTTTGTGTGCGTCACTAGTTTTATTTATATACCCAAAGGTGTTAGGTGATTCTAGTTGATGCATATTTTAATTATCATTAAAGTTATAAATTGATTAGCGTAATTATGTTTGTGTATTAGTGGATCTCCCAAAGGAGAACATTAGTATGCATAGAATGGTTATTTATGTTTGAATCTGTATTTATATTTAGTTTTTATGACTCAAAGCGTTAATGTTAGACATGTGTTAATTGAAGTATTTGTTTATGTATTTCTACATTCGCTTACTTCGTCCGTTCCAGTCTTTAATAGATTAAATTCCCGATCTGGAGTGAGAAAGTCCAATTTCACTTAGGTGAGTTGGATTTTAATTTGGCTTTCCAAGTTGAAAAACCGGTTGCTATCACCGATGTCGGTAGTAATGAAAAGAAAACTCATTATAGAGCTTGGGAAAGATCAAACAGACTTAGCCTTATGTTTATGCGAATGAGTGTAGCAAGCAATATTAAGTGTGCTCTTCCCAAAGCCGAGGATGCGAAAGAGTTTATGAAATTTGTGGAAGAGCGCTCTCAAACTGCCGACAAATCCCTCGTTGGGACATTGATTAGTACGTTGACCACCATGAAGTTTGATGGTTCTCGTAGTATGCATGAACACGTAATCGAAATGACAAATATCGCGAGCAAGACTCAAGTCTCTTTGAATGGCAAGTGGAAGAAACATTTCTTGTGCAGTTCATTTTGAATTCGTTACCGCTCGAGTATGGTCCGTTTCGGATGAATTATAACACCATGAAAGACAAATGGAATGTGCATGAATTGCACAGTATGTTAGTTCGGGAGGAGACCGGACTCAAGAACCTAGGAAGTCACTCTATTCATTACGTGAAAAAAAATCAAGGAGCTAAAAAGAAAGTTGTTAAGAAACATGGAAATGGTAAAGGACCATTAAAGATTAACGAGTCCTCTACTAACATTCGGAAGAAAAATGACAAATGTCATTTCACGGGAAGTCTGGACATTTTCGGAAGGATCTGCCTAAAGCGTAAAGCTTGGTTCGAAAAGAAAGGTGAGCACGAGTGCTTATGTATGTTTTGAATCAAATTTAACTCGAAGTTCCCCATAATACTTGGTGGATTAATTCCGGATGTACGACTCATGTTTCTAATGTAATGCAAGGATTCCTTTCAACCCGAACCATAAACCCAAATGAGAAGTTCGTCTTCATGGGGAATAAAGTCAAGGTTCTAGTGGAAGGCTGTCGGGACTTATCGTTTAATCCTTGACACTAGATATCACTTAGACCTTATGAATACTTTTTATGTAGCTAGTATCATTAAAAATTTAGTTTATTTGTCTAAGCTTGATGTTGTTGGATACTCTTTTAAGTTTGGGAATGGTTGTTTCAGTTTGTTTAAGCGTACTTCTATGATTTGATATGGTTAGGAGTATGTTAAGTAATTCATGTTTACCTGTATCATTGTGGATGTATGCTTTAAAGACTATCATGTATTTGTTGAACAGGGTTCCTAGTAAAGTTGTTCAAAAGATTTTTGAGTTATGGAAAAGTAGGAAACCTAGTTTGAGACACCCGCTTGTTTGGGGTAGTCGGACGAAGTAAGAATTTATAATCCGCAAGAAAAGAAAGCTGGATGCAAGAATAATCGGTGGATATTTCATTGGTTATCCGGAAAAATCAAAGGGGTATATGTTTTACTATCCTACTCATAGTACAAGAATTGTTGAAACTGGAAATGCTCGGTTCATTGAAAATGGTGAAACCAGTGGGAGTGAAGTTTCACGAAATGTGGAGATTAAGGAAGTTAGAGTACAAGTTCCAATAACTAGTACATCTTCAAGAGTTGTTGTTCCAAATGTTGTAGAATCACACGACAATCAAGAAGAACAACAAATTAATGATCCTGCGATTAACAATGATCCGATAATAGAACAACCATAGGAAATAGTATTAAGAAGATCTCACAGAGAAAGAAAGTCTGCTATTTCGAATGATTATGTGGTTTATCTACAAGAGTCAGAAAATGACCTAAGTATTAATAATGAACCAGTTTCATTTTCAGATGCCATTAATGGTGATAATTCTGATAAATGGTTAGATGCTATGAAAGATGAGCTTAAATCAATGACATATAATGGTGTATGGGATCTTGTGGAATTGCCAGAAGGATGTAAGAGTGTTGGGTGTAAATGGGTCTTTAAGACTAAGCGTGACTCTCATGGCAATATCGAACGTTACAAGGCCCGACTTGTTGCCAAAGGTTTTACTCAGAAAGACGGCATTGATTATAAGGAAACATTTACACCTGTTTCTAAGAAAGATTCCTTTAGAATTATCATGGCATTAGTAGCTCATTATGATCTTGAGTTGCATCAAATGGATGTTAAAACTGCTTTTCTGAATGGAAATTTAGAGGAGGATGTTTATATGAATCAACCAGTGGGGTTTATTGAAGAAGGAAAGGAACATATGGTGTGTAAACTTAAGAAATCAATATATGGACTTAAACAAGCTTCTCGACAATGGTATCTTAAGTTCAATGATACTATTTTGTCCTTTAGATTTAAGGAAAACACTTGTTGATCGATGCATATATCTGAAGGTTAGTGGGAGTAAGTTTATATTTCGATTCCGTATGTTGATGATATCTTGCTTGTGACTAATGATCTTGGTCTATTAATTGAGACTAAGAATTTTCTCTCTAACAACTTTGAAATAAAAGATATGAGTGAGACATACTATGTGATAGGAATAGAAATATTCAGTGATAGATCACAATGATCTGTTAGGTTTGTCTCGGAAAGCTTATATTAATAAAGTTTTAGAGAGATTCGGAATGGAGAAGTGTTCGAGCATCTCCAGTTCCAATACGGAAAGGAGACAAGTTTAGTCTCATGAAATGTCCAAAGAATGACTTGGAATGGAAACAGATGGAAAATATCCCTTATGCATCCGTTGTTGGGAGTTTGATGTATGCTCAAACATGTACGAGGCCGGATATTAGCTTTGCAATTGGTATGCTTGGTAGATACCAGAGTAATCCTGGACTAGATCATTTGAAGGCTGCAAAGAAAGTTTTAAGATACTTACAAGGAACAAAGAATCACATGCTTACTTATAGGAAAGTTGATCACCTTGAGGTGATTGAATATACTGATTCGATTTTCTTGGTTGTATGGATACATGAAAGTCTACATTTGGTTATGTGTATCTTTTAGCTAGGAGGAGCGATTTCATGGAAAAGTGCGAAGCGATCTGTCATTGCTTGCATCCACCATGGAAGCTGAATTTGTGGTATGCTTTGAGGCCACAGTTCAAACTAATTGGTTGCGGAATTTTATTTCGGGACTTGGAGTAGTCGACGACATTGCCAAGCCGCTGAAAATTTATTGTGACAATTCAGCGAGCAATCTTCTTTTCTAAGAACGACAAGTATTCTAAAGGTGCTAAGCATATAGAATTGAAATACTTTGTCGTTAAAGAAGAAGTTCAGAAATGTTGAGTGTCAATAGAACATACTAGCACTAATCTTATGATTGTTGATCCTTTAACAAAGGGATTATCGCCCAAATTATTTGTTGGCCATATAATGAATGTGGGTATTATGATCACTAGTGAATGTTGAATGTTAATGTTATTATTAATGTTTATGTGACACTCTGAGATCTTTAACGTATAAGTTTTCGAAATTTGTGTTTTCTTCTTTATTTATATGCATGCAAATTATGATGAAGAAAACAAATTATGTTATTATTATTAAAATGATATTATGTTTGAACCCACTATGGACTTCTCATTATAAAGTCATATTAAGGAGAAAGAGATAATATAGTGGTACATGGAAGGGAGCATGTCGATTGAATGACATGTAACCGCCATGACTCTTGTTATAGTTGTATCTTTAATTATGAATGATGATAGAACCAATTTATGTAAGGTCCTTTAATGCGCATTATGACTTAAGTATTAAATCACAAAATCATATGACATCACATGAGTCAAGTGGGAGAATGTTAGAATTAATTTAATTAATTCATTCCATTATGTGACTCATGTGAAATATAATAATGGGCCCAAATGTGATTTAATAAAATATGAGGACCTATTGGTTATTATGTGAAGTTAGAATAAAATAAAGATAAAATAAAATATTAACTTACGGTAACCAACTTGATGGACGTTGGTTAATTGAATGGAATAAGGGTTACGTCTCTGGTCATAAAGTTTTTCACGGTAAAACATCAAGAAAGCGAAGCGTGAGAAGAAAAAGAAAGACAAAGAGATAGATTGGGAAAAAGGAGATTGGAGAACGAGAAGATTAAAGAATAGATTTTCATGGATCAAGGTTAGTTCTCTTATTATGATTCATGTATGTTATGTTGTGAAAATCAATAATCTAAAGATCCTGTAGAGTAGTTTTCCATAATGAATTAAGAACGTAGAAAAACTACATAATGTTTTACAGAATGGACTTTGGGGAGTTTGAGGAGACAACGTCTGTTGTTTGCCTTTGGCCTCTTGGGAGGGACATGCCTCTGTGGTGGCTGTGTGAATGAATATGATGCTTTCACTTTTCTTGCTTTTGTTCTCTTTAATAATGGTTAATGCAGATATCACATTTTGGAGTTGTTAATTACAGTTATTAAAATAAAAGTATTCTTCAAACTCATTAATTAATAATCTTTAATTACATTGATTTCGTTATATTACAGATAAAACTAAGAAAATAAAACAATTTCTAAAATAATATATATGTACATATTCCTGTTGAAATATAAAGAAACTTTGAACTAAGGTGAAAAGATTATATAGAATCTTCAAACTTTGAAAGCCAAGAACAGCATCACATTTTATATTTTGATTGCATATTAAATTTATAAGATTTATGGTAATAAAGTATTCTACTTAAATATTATTACGCTGCGTCACCTGTGACGTGATTACATGATTTTTATATCGATTTTAATATACAAGATGGTGGTGGATCTTCTTTGGGTTTTCGAGATACAGAACCTGCTTTCACTGCCACCACCACAGGGCTCTTTTCTTCGTTTGACTTGAAGCAGCACAAAATGGCTGAGAGAAAACTCATCTTTGGCTTATGGAAGGTGAAGGAGTGAGTTAGGTTAGGTTAAACGCAGGATCTATTTATATTAAACAATTCCTTGCTCAAGACGCATCATTTCAGCACTTTGGCTTTCTCAGCAAGGAAAAAGATTGATCTGTAAACAAAGACTTTGACTCCATTTCGAAAGATCCTCTCTTTTGAATTCTATTAGTTTTTCATTTTAATGGGTTAACTATGTCTGTGACTGTGACGGGTTCTTTTAAAATAAAAAGTTTACTTTATACTAAACTAGAATAATTGTTCTTTCATAATTTAATAATGTATAAACTAAATTATGTTGAAACATGAAGGAAATAGAATGAAACATTTACCCATAATAACATCATTATTTTTGTTATGTTTGATAAGTATAAATATTCATGGTGTGTAGCTTCACTAATGCTTGGATCTAAATCTTCTCCCTCGCCTCACCTCACCTCATCAAATCAAATCAAATTCTCACTCACACTAATCAAGAAAGAAAGATTTTTCTTCGGTATTTCTTTCATTCAGATCTAATGACAAGCAAAATTAGTAGAAATAGTTCCTTTTTTATTATGTTTAATCTAATTTTTATTTAATCTAATTAAATTCAATTGAATTAAGTTTATTTTTATTTAAAAACTCAATGTCTAAGTCATTAGAGTGAGCAATTAAAAAATTATATCTTAAAATAAATATTTTTAAGATTTCTTAATATTTATAAATATCAATGATATAATATATATATATATATATATATATATATATATATATATATATATATAAGTACATAAATAATTTATATGATAGAATATAACATTATTTGATAAATAACATTTATATATAGTTGGGTTAAAACAGAGTTAAATAAATAAAATTTGAGAACTTTTTCTTCCTAAATACAGAAGATGGTTTTGTTATATATTATGATTTTTAATCTTTATGTTGGAAAAAAATGTGCATGTTTTATTGTTGTGTTTGATTATATGTGAACTTAATTAAAATTATGTTCAAATTGAGAAGAACAGTTTTTTTTTTGTTTCACTATTTTGCTCGCACAATTCCTAGTATACGGCATAAAAAAGTAACGTTATTTAAAAAAAAAAACTTTCTTTTATTAATATATTTAAATATTAATAAAATTATTCTGTTAATAAGATTCATTTTGATATAGAATGATAATCATGGTATCAATTTGTGTCTTCCATATATGCTTCCTAGATTATTATTCATCTTCTTGTATCTCTTATCCGTCCAATTTCTTGAGTTATTATTTAAGCAAAAAATTTAAAATAGTTTTGTAATGGAATAATATGACGCTTATCAGAAAGATTTGATAATATGAATAATAAAACATGAACGTTATTAACCAGCAAAAAAATATTTTAAAAAATAACTATTCAAAATTTGAGAAATTAAATCAACATCAAACTGTCAATATTTTCCTCCGAAATGGATATGTGGTTATGTATCTCTTTTAAGAGATTGTGTTTATTTTTTGAAACACCAATTGTTAAGAGAACGTCGGTACGATAACAAGAGATTTTATCAGAATCACAAAAAAACTCTTAATTGTGTTTTTTTTTTTTTTTTAAAGAAGATACATTTTCTTGGTATGAGTTTAAGGTAACAATTGACGATGGGTCATAGTAGGAGCAATGACCGTTTACCGATCTATTTGTTCTTTTATAAATTGATACACGAGAAAAAACAAATAATAAAGATCTAATTAAATATTTAGTTAGACCACTCAATAGAGAAAATATTAAAAATATTCAAAAAACATTATAATAGAAGATGACTCTTTTATGTTAGACTCAGCAATAAAATGTTCAAGACATTAAAGAAATTAATTTTGTCATATTTGTGTCTTACATAGTTAAAATAAAAATATTTTATTCTTTTTCATGGAGTTAGGATTTAAAACAAGAACTATTAATTTAATATTTGATTAATTTATTATTTAGGACAAATTAGTTTTGTTTATAATTTTTTTGGTTTTCTTTTTCTTTTATTTCATTAAATATGCACACTGTGACTGCATGATTTATAAATATTATTAATTTCATTTCATATAAAAAAATATATTTATTAAAAAATATTCATTTTTTATGATGTACACTATTATCAATGTATTATTAAATTTATTATCACGAATTTATATGTCAAATATATTAAATGTCACAACTTATTGTCAGTGTGAGATATTAACATTACAAATTTAACAATATTTATAAATTTGTAATACCATTTATTATCAAAATTAAATGATGGGATTGTTGTGATTTTAAAGAAATCATAATAGATTAAATCTTATAATTTTAATATTGATATAATTCCAATATTATCTTGTATAATTAAATATGATATAAATATTTGTTTAATATCTTTTTACATGGTATAAATATTGTAAAAAAATATTTCATACAATACAAAATATTTGACTATTTAGAGAAAAAAAAAAAACAAGAGTAGTCTATTAAGTATAAGGAAAATGATCCTCAAACATAAAAGCGTACCAGTAATCACACAAAAAGATAAATTTATATATGATTCATGTAATTAACTCTTTATAGATTGAGACATAAGCTAGAAGAACTATTAAAAAAAATTATCCTCAACCAAAGAAGGGCAGTAACCACACTAATAAGATAAATTCATACATAATTCATATATTTAACTCCTTATAGAATGAGGTATATAAGGTACAAGAGCTATTGAAGAAAATGATTTTCAAACCATGTGTCGATAACTATACTAAAAAGGTAAATTCATACATCAACCAAAATATCCTAATAGCACAAAGCTAACATGAAGAAGTGTAGCATCTTAGTTCACTAAAACATTTATGGTTACACTTAACCCTGAGTTAAACATAACAAAAATAATGAAACTCGTCAAACATTATTTAACCTCGAGTTAAATATGCTAGAAGTAGTGAAACTCGCTAAATATTACTTTAACCTCAATTTAAACCTGATAGAGGTAATGAAACTTACCAATTATAAATTTAGCTCAAAGTTAAACATGATAGAGGTGATGAAACTTGTCAATTATAAATTTAACCCCAAATTAAACATGATAAATGTAATGAAACTTGCCAATTATAAATTTAGTCACATGTTAAACATGGTAGAGGTAATTAAACTCTGAAATATTATTTTATCCCTGAGTTAAACATAACAGAGATAATAAAAACTCGTCAATTATAAATTTGAAAAATGATACTTTGACAACCCAAATCCATATAACTCCTATAAACAACTCTCTTTTAATATTATAATAATAATTTTATTTTATTTTTATTTTTATTAAATCATTCTATAGATTATTATATTAATAAAAGTGAGTTGTTTGAAGGGTTGTATGGTTTCCAGTTATTAAAATATCACCACTCTATAAATTTAACTAGAAGTTAAACATGGTAGAGGTAATGAAACTCACCAAATTATTTTAGTCTTAAACAAAACAAGACACAGGTAATGAAACTTGCCAAATATTATTTTAACATATTAGACATAGTCATCGCAACATGTTATCACTAAACGTAGTTATCATAACACGTCAATATACATTAAAACAAACTAAGTTTTATTCAAGTTATATTCATTCCAATTATATATTCAAATCATATTGAGTTAGATTTTATTTGAGATATATTCATCCAAGTTATACAATTATTTGAAAATGTCATTTGAGCATTTCATTATGTCATAAAAATTATTGGAGAATGTCATTTGAGCATATCATTATGTTATAACAATTATTTGATAACCTCATTTTTGAGTATGTTATAAAAATTATTGGAGAATGTCATTTGAGCATGTCATTATGTCATAACAATTATTTGATAACCTTATTTGAGCATGTCATTATGTCATAACAATTATTCATCACTTAAACATGTCATTATATCATGTCAATTATTTAAAAACATTATTTGAACATATCATTATACCATAACAATTATTCGAGAATATCATTTAAGCATGTCAATATACCATGATGATAATATGTTATAACACTTAATATCGTCAAATAAAAAATATATACCAATCATCAAGTTCCATATCAAAAAATCATATATCTATATGAATTTGATTACCCTTGTATAATTGAACATATCTTATATTTCAAACAATTTGGTAATAACTCTAAATTAAGTACATATTTGACATAACTCTAAATTCATCACACCTTGTTCATATAATCGAGTACACATAAATTATTGTTATAAATTAAATTCACATCGATTTTAATGATACTTTATAAATTACTAGTATGAATTGCACAGTTGTCAAGATAAACTTGTAGTCATTGAATCAACTTGGTTCACTTATAATAAAGATCAAAATAATTTACTCGTTCTAACAAGTCTTATAAAATTCTATAGATAAGACTTATTTAGTTAATTCCTTCTATTAATGTCCTGTCCAAATTCTATATTCATGATATTTTACATAACAAATATATTCTTTCTATCAATACATATTATGGTAATAATATATAATTAATCTACCTAATTATTCGTTTATATTCAATATTAAACAAATATCATTTACTATTTAAAATACTCATATAAAAGGCCTATAAATATAATCACTCTATAGCTTAATAGATCCCAAAATGATAATATTGATTTGATCAACCTATTTATTATTAAAATTTGTATAACAACATAAAAAAAAAAAATATATATATATATATAAGAGACCAACCTAAAGAAACTAGGACCGACGTAAAGAAGTTAACACTATACACCATAACTTAAGCATATTAGAGATGAGGATCGATCATTCACTGCAAACGTGAGGGATAATGGTTGACGGGGAAGTAAGATACCATAAGTGGAGCTCCTTTTGATTTTGGTGTGCTCTTTGATTTTTTTGAAGAGTAAGATTTTGACTTAGATGAAGATGAAGATGCCGAAGATGATCCTTCATCATAATTTGAGACCTGAGTTGATGAGGAGACACCACAAGAAATTTTACAATTAGTTAAGAAAATTTGCTATAAAATTTATTTTTCATTAATTTGGAGCTAATTAGCGATGGAATAATAAATGAATAAGGTTGTAATTAATATGTAGCAAAATAGTTAGAAGATTAATATTTTTATAGTTATTTCCTCACTCATCAAAAAAAAATTAATTAGAAAAATTATTGTCACTAATCCATCGCTATAAATATTAGTTATGTTATTTTCTGAAGTTATTTTCTAACTAAATTGTGTAGCATACAATCATAGTTAATCAGTAACATATTTATTTGAAATATCAAATTGAAAAGAGTATTAAGTTGTTAGAAACCATTCTCTCACAATTTTAATGCAAATTTGTTAGAGATTTCTTTACATATCTCTTGCAAATACAAGTTTTTTACTAAAAATTATTTATTTTCTGTATTTTTTTTTGCAAAAAATACTTGTAATTTCTCTAAAAATATATAATTATAAAAAATAATTTTGCTCTTTTTAAAAAAATATCAACAAAAATTAATTGTAATTTTTTCTTAAAAAAATTATTTGAAAATTATTTTTACCAAATTTATTGTAAATATATTAATTATATATATAAATTATTTTTTTATCTGAAATAAATTATTTGGAAATAATTATAATTTTTTAAAAAAATATCTAAAAAAATTGGTAAATATTTAAAATTATTTTCTATAAATTGTTTTAAAATTTAAATTTGTAAGAAGTATTTAATAATATTTAAATTAGTAGAAATTTTTATAAATAATATTTTTTTATAATTTTTTTAGAAATTAATCTTTATAAGAAATATAAAAACTATTATATTCAAATATTTATTTAATTAAATATTAATTTAAATATAAACATCTTTAATATAATAATAAAAATACATTTTTTAAATTATAGAAATTTTATAATTTTTTATAAAAATACTAAATTAACTTTTTTGCCTTCTTCTACATCTCCCTTCCTACTAAATCCCTTCTCACTTCCAACTAAAACTTAGATATGCACTTGGTCACGCTCCTATTATCGCCCACTGTTATCGTCACTGCCACTCGTCGTGCTATTGTCACTCCCCTACCACGTCATTGCTGCTACCACACCGCTCCCTCACCACTATCACGTGCTGTCGCACCACTGGTTCACAACTACCGCGTCGTTACCGCACCACTTCTACGCCACTACCATTCACGCTTTCTCACGGTAATCTCTTCTTCGTTTTAAATGTTACTATTCTTTATATCTGTAATTAATATTGACCAATCAAACGTTGGGGTTATCATATTATTCTTTATCAACTAGTGGTGGTCAATCAACAACCAACATCCCACCAATTGATGTTGACCAATCAAATGTTGCCCCAACGTATGATAACCCACAATATACAGAGGAGCCTTCAAGTGAAAATTCTCATAATAAAGTTGATAGAAGACTTGTTATATATGTGAAACAAGTTAGTAACCCATAAGTGAAACTAAACTTAATTATTAGTTATTCATCTTTATATTACTAAATCATAATAATTTATACATTGAAAATTTTAAATTGTAGGAGGAGGTTTGTTCTTGATTCAATGAATCAAGATATTATATCTGAGTTACTCATGAGAATGTCAAATCTAGCACCAAATTGGGAAAATTATTTTGGTGATATGAAAGAAAATTTATTCAATGATTTCATGGTTAGTAATTATTGTGTTAAAATACTTAAATAGTTTTGCTTTAACTTTTGTATTAAACAATAAATTTATCTAAATTTTTATTGGTGTAAAACAAGAATCGTTTTACATTAAATTACGATCAGAGTATGGCAAGAAAGATTTGGAATCTGACATGCATGGATCGATATTCTGACTCTTTAGCTAAGACAAGGAAAAAGGCAAAAGAGATGACAAATTCAGATAATATTCAAGACTTGAAGGGTTTTGGACCAAGAAGTATAAGGACTGAGATGTGGGCTGGATTAGTAGACATATGGGCAACGGAAGAATGGAAAAAGAAGTTCATTGTAGGTAAGGCCAATAGGGCTGCCAAGCCTGATGCCATGATGCACACAAGAGGATCAAGAAGCTTTAGACAACACTTAAAAAAATGGTATTCATACTTTCCACATTTAATACATTTGATCATATAAGTGTTAATCAATATTGAAAGTTATAAATTGAATGTTATGTTTGATGTTGGTATGAGATAGTCTTTATGTTGTGTTTCTCAAATAGTATATTGTTGTTTGAATATTGAATTGTAAATTATTTCACAAGAAGAAGAGTACAAATGTCCTATTTCTTATGGTGAATTATATAACAAAGTTCATAAAAAGAAATATGGTGAATATGTGTTTAACAAAGAAAAAAAATTCATTGTAAGTGTGTATATTTTATAAATATTAAATTTTATTTATTTATAATATTGCTAAAATATTGATTTGATATAGGAATCATATGAAAATGCTATGACGGAAAAATATGGGGAAGATACATCAAATCATCCTATAATTGATTCTGATATTTGGATAAAAAATGCTGGTCAAAATAAAAAAGGTAGAATTTATGGTATAAGTCAGAGTTTGGATCTTGGTATTTCACATGTTTCATCTTCATCAATTGAAGGTTCCTCTTCTGTTAAGTGGTAAAAAGTTGATATAATTATGCCTTGAATTGTTATAAAACCACTTAACTTATGTTAATTCTAATATATTTTTCTCCCAATATAGGATGAATTCGAGAATATCTTGATACAAGAGTAAGGACCATAATTGGAGTAAAATTGAAAGAAAGAAGAACGCTTAAGCGAATGAATGATGCGAGGTCTGACCCAAATTCTCTTATAAAAACATAAGTTGTGTTTTGAGAAAGAAAGTAGTCTTTGAAAAGAGGAGGCACGACTACTGTTAGGGTTTCGTCTAATCTTCATCAATTGGAGCATTGTAATGACCAACATGAGTGACTAACTTCATTCTCTTAGGATTCAGTGCACTTCCTTTGAACTCTTTTGTATCATGGTGATATTTTGAGATATTAATCTATGTTTTGATGTTGTTATTCTTATCCTTTGTACTTTGGAATGATTTATTCTTGATGTTTAGGGTATGATTGGAAAATATATCTTGAACCCTAGATCATGGTAAGAATATTTGTTATGTTAATTGCCAGGAATGGAATGAATGTATCAATTGCTTAAACACCCTAAACCTAATGCTAGAAAATCTCTTAATTGTGTGAGAAATCAACATTTATTAGGTTTTCTTATGAATTTCATGTGTGAGGAATCAATATGGATGATTTGATTAGGTGACATCAATATTGTTAGGTTAATTGACGTTCTTAATTAACATAACCTTTACAAAAGAGGGATAAAGAAGGAAGTCAATCCTAAGTACCTTTAATTGATATTTTCTCAACAATTTACAATTCTGTCATTTAATTTCAATTCAACTCTCATTTGCAAAACTCAATCTATTTAATCTACTTAGTAAGAATAATTGGGAATTTCTATTGAAACTATTCCTCGTGGGATCGACTTTTATTTAATTGAAATACTATATTGCGATTGATAATTTTGGTACGCTTGCCAATAATTCAACATCTTCCCAAAATCTTACCACACTTCTTACTGAAAAAATCACTACCTTAACTACACAGATATCTAATTTGCAAGAGCAAATGAAAACACAATTGGAAGCATTGATGCAAGCACAAATGAAGACACAAGCAGAAATGCAAACACTCATACAACAATGAATGCAAGAAGAAATGTCATCTACAATGAATGCAAGAAGAAATGTCATCTTTTAAGAAAGATATATTATCTGCCTTAAAGAAACAAGGATGAAAATGTACTTTAAAGAATCAAAGTTTTGTTTCTATTTTTAATTGTGTTGATATAAAACTTTTTAGTTGATACATAAATTTTTAGTTGAAATATTATTTTTGTTATGTTTTAATTGTTTGAAACATCATTTTGACTATGTTTGAACAATACTTTTAATTAAAAATTGATAAGTTTGTCTTCTTTTTTCAAGACTATGAGTAATAATTTAAATGTTAAACATTTGATATTATAATGTTATGATGATACTTTAGTAAAATATCTACGACGCCAATAATAATAATTAGCAAATTACCTACAAATAAAATTGTAAGAGATTAACTACGGATTAACGAGAGAATAATTTTGATATATAGTAGCGACAAATAATTCTGAGGAATTAGCTATGAAATAGCGAGAGAAACATTGCGAAGAATTAGCTACGGATTAGATTAGCTAAAGATACATTGTCAGGGATTAACTACATATTAACGATAGAAAAATTGAGAGGGATTAACTACAAATTAGCAAGAGGATATTGCGTAGGATTAACTACGAATTAGCGAGAGAACAATTGCGATAGATTAGCTAAGTTAACTAGAAATTTAGGAAATCAATTAGCTAGAGAAAAATAAAATTTCATTACTTAAATTAGCGAGGAACTTAGCGATAGATTGACGACAAAATTTTTTACATATTTGAAAGAGAATACATCTTTATCTAATCAGCAACTTGGATTTAGCGACGAAATATTTCATAACTACTCCATAGTTAATCTATAATAAAACATATGAAAGAGATTAGCTATAAAATAACTACAAAATGTGTCATAACTAATATGTAAAATTCTTGTAGTGAGAAACCAAAACAAGTGAAGAAGGTTGACATCATCTCCATATGTTTGATACCTTTGCTGGTTTTCTGCCCTAACCAATGCCAATGAATTGCGATGTGAAGTTGAAGTGGGGTTTTATTTGAGTTTTTAAAACGAAGATGATTGATATAATGAATGTAACCAAAGAGAGGAACAGAGAGACAGAAAAACCCAATATGGGAAAATCTGCTCTGACCCCATGAAAATGAGGGGGAGGGGGAGGGGGGGGGGAAGAAGGATATAACGGAAAAATAAATAAATCAAAACATGTTATAACTTTTTATCTCTTTTGTAGGTCAGCGTGACTACTTAACTTCAAAAGAAGAACCTGAAACCAGACCAGTTTAAATGAAGACTGTCCGAGATAAAGTCGGTTATAACAAGAAATGTTCAAAATAAGATTATGAGATGTATGAATTTGGCAGAGCCGATTAGGCATCTTCTCATAAGCTTACATGAATGAAAAGGCAGAAAAGTAAAGATAGAAATATAAACAAACAAGTTCATGATAAGATTACGAGATGACTGAATCTGGCAGAGCCGGTTAGATATCTCCTCATAAGCTTATATGAACATAAAAACTATATAATTTTTTTTTTAAATTCTGATGCTGGAATTTGCAAACAAATATATACTCCTCAGCAGTATAATCAAAACAAACCTTACAGAAGGTATGTACTCAGGAGTAAACCTAGGTATAATAAAAATTACAATCAGAATTCTTATTATGCAAAACAGAAACCCACTACTTCTAAAAAAAGTTATACGATTAGGTCTTCAAATTTTAGAAAATCAACTCTAAATCCTGACATACACGTTAGAAAATTTAGAGACACTAAAACATACAAGCAAACATTAAAATGTTTCGCTTGTAACCAACCAAGACATTTCTCTAGAGATTGTCCTAACCTAGCAAACCTTTACATAAAAGAGGCAGAACTCATAAAATCCTGCCACATGAACCTTCTTCCCATTGATGAAGTTGTTTCTACAGATTCTGAAATACTATAAGTGATTAGTATAATAGAATACAATGATGAAATCATTTTGGATAAAACTCACAAAGATTATGGGCTAATAAATGATTTCACAAATAATGAATTCATACATCTTTATCCAGGAAAATGACTTCTAACTAAATAATAAATACAATGAATTAGGAAATATATTAGATGATTTTGGATATTGTCTAATAAATACAATAGTTTCTTATTGTAATAGGAAAACTAACAAAAGGGTATTGCAGAATTCTATCAGTTACACAGGTACAGATATGGCAAGCCCAATCAACAAAGGCAAGTCACCAGCCTCAACAACTGAAAAGTTTGATACTCTAAAGTTTGGAACACAACATCTTCTGGTTTTACCATAAGGTCATCTTTAACAATTTAAATGCCTAAGGAACTGTCCCGTTTCAAGGGAACAAAAGGTTCTACTTGATGCTCTTCATCGAGCCAGTAGTCCAACAACAAAGCTTAATGCTATCAATGAATTAAATTATTACTTTGCAAAAATATTGTCCGCTTTTTTTAAAAAACCCAAGAATGAGGCTTATTGCCTTTCTACTGGTGATAAGCGTGACGTCTACCTATCATACCATTCTCTTTTGAAGGCTATAGGTAATGACAAACACAACAAATTTCAAGGATTTTGTAACCTTGAAGAAGCTGTACAGGCAATGGTCAGCTATGTTGGTGGTGATAACAACATGTTGGACCATCCGGAAGTTGGTAATTTCATTGTTGAGAAACCAACAAAATAAGAGAGTTTTTCAATTTATGATTCCATTAAACTCAAACAACATTTGACTTTTTCCAGAAAAATGAACAAAAATTGAAAACCTCTCTTTTTCAATAGAAAAAAGATTTTCAAAAACATATTTCCTGTTTGGATAAAGAAAATAAAAAATAAAAAACCGAAATCTTAGATCTTCATCAAAAGATGGACTATGATTCCGGAACCATTGATTATGGAAACTTTACAAAGCATATGGTCTATATTGGTCATTCAAAAGAAAATTCTTGGGCCAACTACCCAACTCAATCTAAGAAAAAATCTACCAACATGCTTCAGATGCCTTGTTAGTAGAACTCGGAGCACTCCAGATCTGGTTATTTCAATTACCAGTAGATTCTGTACTTCAACAACACTTGAGGATAGTTCAATATCAGGATAATTTGGCTCCCTCATCTTCCGATCAATACAACATCGGAATAAATCCTTATTTGGTGGAATGTGATCCTACTTGGATTAACAAAATATTAACTGAAGATTTATTCTTTTCAGGATTCATGAAATAGATGATTATTTTCAGGGACACAGTGATAGAACCATTTTTCAGTCCAAAGATTAACTACTGGATAAATGTGTTCTTTCAAAGTGATTACAGAGAAGAATATTTCATTGAGATATTCTCTACACACCCCCAAAACACAAAAGGCAGATACAGTTCAGCAAAACATCACTTGTTTCTGGATTTTGAACCATTCACTAATATCTTTTTCAGTGACAATTTACAAAAAATTGATCATGATAACCCTCCCTTCACTTCAGAGAGGTATGATCAATTCGAAGAAGAAGATATAAAAAAGGAGTTGTTAGCCAAAACTACAATAATCAGTCTTTGGGTAAGACTTGTCAAAGCTTCATATCTACGGCGGAACTGTAAAAACCTCGTTTCACCACAACCAATGAGTCTTTCAAATAAAGACAAATTTGCTCTTGAAGATTTCGAGGAACTTCTAATAACGTAAGTCCTTACGTCATACATCAATATCAAAAGATGACAAATGTTAATGACAGATAATGATATCTTGCTACCTTGTCATGATTCCTCTACCGTTACACGTTGTTAACCCTTTTAAGTCTTGCGTGTTAATGACGGTATGATTGAATTAATCTTTTGATGACAAATTGGTAGAAATCCTTCTACCAAAATAATAATAATAATTATAATTCATTAATCAATTTTGTCTTTTAATGAGGATAGAATATGCTCCGTTAACTTCTCCTTTTAAGTTAATTTCCCCATTAAGTTTTCAAGACCCATATACTTAGATGTAGGTCCCATTTTTATAATATTTTATAAAATCATTTTTTTTTTCTATATAAAGACTCGTAGGTCCCTTATGCTGGACAGAGAAGATCCTTAGATCTTCCCCTTCTCTCTCATCACTCCCTTCTCCTCCTTCTCTTTACTCCTCTCCCTTTCTCATGTAAATTAATCTCCATCAATAAAAGAAGTATTTTCAGAATTTTCCCTTTTCCTTCTCCTTCCCCCTTCCGAGTAATTTTTCTTTACTCCTCTCTATAGAGTAATTTTCTTTTAAGGGCATCATCGGATGTCTTAAGTAGTATTTATTAAAAGATGTGATAATCATTTATAAAGGCTTAAAATTTTTGTATAGTTTTTATGTTCATATAAGCTTATGAGGAGATGTCTAACCGGTTTTGCCAGATTAGTCATCTCATAATCTTAACATGAACTTGTTTATTTATATTTCTGTCATGACTTTTCTATTTTTTTCGTTCATTTAAGCTTATGCGGAGATGTCTAATCGGCTCTGCCAAATTCATACATCTCATAATCTTATTTTAAATATTTCTTACTATAATTGACTTTATCTCGAATAATCTTCATTTAAACTGGTCTTATTTTAAATTTTTCTTTTAAAATTAAATAGTCATATTAAACTAGAGAAAAAAATAAAGAGTTATAATATATATATATATATATATATATATTATTTTTTTTTAATATCTTATTTCTCCCTCTTTTTATGGGGTAAGATGAGTTTTTACTCTATTACATTTTTATGACTCTCATGCTCTCTTTGGTATCAGAACGATTAGTGAGAGACACAGGTGGTTGTCGAAATGAGGGTTACCCAAGATATTTTACACTGGGATAGGTTGGACCAACCATATTAAAGGAAGTTGCCACACGTTACTCCATTTCTTGGTGAGCAAGGACAAGGTGGGACCACATGGCTCTTTGAAAGTTCGTAATTTCATATGGACATTGACAAGATCATGGGAAAAATACGACGTTGTTTCGTGACTTGCGTTTCTGACTTGGGAGCATTGGTACATGGAACCTACCTTCACAGGAACTTTTCAGTCTCCTTCACCTATGCTCGTCACTAAAAAAAAAAAAAATAACAAGTAATAACTTTTTTAAAATTAAATATCTAACAAATTAAACATTTTGTATGAAGTTTATTGCCTACTATTCATGTATTCGTTTAATTAAAATACATGTCACATCATTTAAAGTGTTGAGAGATTATATATAATTAATTCAAACCTTAAAAAAAATTAAAAATGAGAGAAAAATACTTGTCACATCATTTAAAGTGTTGAGAGATTATATACATTAATTCAAATCTTAAAAAACTTTAAAAAATTTAAAAAAATTAAAAGAATCAATATAATAGTATAGTCTAATTATAAGTATATAATTTTTAGAAACTTAATATTAAAATTTATAAATTATTAATACTCAATTTACAAAGAAAAACAAAACGATTGAAAACTCAACAAATATCATTTATTATATATTGAGTGATTAAGACTTATTTTTAAGAAATTGAATCATTTGCATAAACGTGATGAATTAAGATGGCTTGATACCGAAATTTTTCATTCCTAATTAAATAAATTAATTTATATTTAACTTTTGTCATAGCAATATGTTTATCATAACAAATTATTGTGGCTGAATTCAATAGATTTGTTTATTCAATTACTACATAAAATTTTAATTCTCACTTATTTACAAAATTAATATTTGCAGCAATCTTTTATGTTTAAAAAATACTTTTATTCTCTTCATTAAATACACAATAAACTTTAATGGTTTGAACTTGATCATTTATCACCTGCATAATGTTTAGTAATTAGCAAGACCTTCTCTTGTTACAATGAATAATAATATAATTAACATTTTCACAACATATATATATAAAATTATATTGACTAGGATAAAAAACAAAGCAGTGACTAAAGCCTTTGAAGATTTTCAAATGAAGAGGTATGTGGTCCCATGTTGTCCTTGTTCCCTAAGCAAATGAATAAGATAGAACCTTTCCTGAGTTTTCATAATATGCTATAAATATTCCACTTCTCCTGGATTATAACATTCAGACCAAGACCATCGTTCATTTCATCTTTGCACACCCTCTTTTTCAAACCAGAGCTTTTCATTGCCCTAGATTCTGCAGATCACTATTTGCTTCTCCTTAGAAAGAGGAACCAAAAATCGCAGCATATTTTAGCTGAACCCCTCAGGGAAGGTTCCAATATGCCTTTGATGTCGTCTTTCTTCAGTTGCTTCACTTCATCCTCCTCAGGTCAAGTTTGTGACTATGCCCAAGGATCATCTCAATTGAAATCTCCATCTTCAGAGAAACCAAAGACCAAACCGAAATCAAAGGAAGCTCCTCTGGTTGTTCCCTATTTCCCTGTTAATCGTTACCCCTCACTCTTGTAGTGAATCCTCGCTCTTTTCTGTTGTGCTGTCTACTGCATTTGTGAAAAGAAGAAATACTTCTTTTACAATATTATGTTATTCATTTTTTTAATAATGTGATAGACCTTCATTTTTCAAAAATCTACTGATTTATACTTTGCTAAATTCGTTAGTCAAAGACTTTTATTTCTTTGATGATGTAAACAAATTCAATTCTAATTTTGTTGATCAAATAAAAAGGATCCATGAAATAAATTATTAAATAATGTTCTATGACGAATTTTAGTGTCTATGAAATCGTTCATGGCGATATGTTATTCTAGTATTTGTAATTCGATTTTAATTCATATTTTTATTAAAAATATCATCTAACTAAATATAAAAATAAGATGAATTTATTTTAGGTTGACTTTAATTTAAAATTAAACCAATATTTTACTATTTAATTTTTTTATGATTTTTTATTATAAAATTATTATATATTTTATAATAAAAACTGGTTGGACCTGTGAAATTTAATATATAATTTATTATTTAAAAATTAATATTTAATTGATCATAATATTTTATTTATAATTAAAGATGACAAAATAAATTAATTCCTCTTATTTTAATTCGTCTTAATTGTAAAAATAAAACTAACTATTGAATCTGTCATTATTTATATAAATATGTATATATATATATATATATATATAATTTTATTTATTGATTAATTAATTTAAATTATAATTTATAATATATTTATATATTTTAGTAATACAATATAAAATATAATATTTTAAATTATTTTTATTTTAATATAAATATATTTTTTTAATATTTGTCGTCTATTTCTTCAGCGGATTAATGAAAAAAAACTAAAACTATTAATTCAGGCTATTAATGAGTCAAAGGAGCGACCCACCAAAATTAATCAAGCAAATTAAATTCGAGCTTTTTAAATATTATTTAAAGAATTTAACAATCTATATATTACCATACTCTTTTGAAAAGCTACGCCTAACCCATTAAATAAATAAATGAAATTGAAAAAAAAAAGCATCTTTATTTGAAAAATGTTGGAGGCTAGTGGTTGCTTTTGACTTAAGTCTCTCCCAATAATATTATTGGGATCTTTTCCACATTCTTTGGTTTTAATCAATTAGGGCAGCAATTGGAATAGGTAAACAAAGTTGTTCATGCACCTGCGTTTGATAATGATAAGTGATGGTAGCACGAAATACTGCATAAATGTGTGGATGTGGAAAAATATATAAGACAATGATCCAATTTTTACTTTCATTTTTCTTCTATGAATTTCAGACTACTTAAAATAAATTAAGTATAATAAAAAAAATTGTTTATTATTGGGTACTACAAATTATATTAATTATTCATTTGTAGTCCTTACATTAAGAAAGTAATTCTATATAAATTTTAGAAAGAAAAATATTTTTTAAACAGCAAAACAAAAGAATTATCATATTTTAACTATCGAAAAGTATATTTAATCCGAAATGATTACTTAATTTGGGATTTCCTGTAATATTCTTCAATAGCTCTAAGTATTTAAAGTGAGAAAAAAAATTTAAAGTTGAGCAAGGCGTAAACAAAAAAAATAAAATTCTTTATATATTATTTTACTATAATGAATTTAACAATGTAAAAATATTTAAATAAAATCTTGAAATGACGTGTCTATTAATAAATTAAACAATATAGCTATAGTGAAACTATATTTTACAAATAACAAATGAAATTTCAACCCTAGAAACTAATCACCCTAACAAATGTAAAAGGGTGGCAAATGCTTTATGTGTGTTTTTAATCGTTGAATTCAATCCACATAAGACTGAATATCCTTTTGAAGCACGTCAAAATATGAACCAAACACGTCCTTATAGTCTTTTGGACTCAAAATACATAGCCATAGCAAATGTTGAAGTTCTACAAGCGTGAGGGATAATGATTGACAGGGAAATAGGACACAACAAGTGGAGTTCCCTTTGAATCATTTGAGATGAAGATGACGATGATCCTTCACATGATTAAAGACTTGAGCCGATGAGAATGGAATAAAGCAACTGAAGAAGGATGACACAAAAGGCATATTAATAATGATTGGCAAGTTTTGGTCTAACTTGGTTGAATTTGTGCAAAGCTGAAAATGAGAAAACCCTAAATATTTATAGTATAATATGGTAAGACAAAAGGAAGGTGCCATGTTGGTCCATTTACTTAGGGAGCAAGAACAACATTTGACCACATAAATATTGTTGTGGTCTTTAGTGGCTGCTTTTAACCCTCACCAAAAGTGTGAAAAATGTTTTCTACAACGTTGTGATTGGACCAGCGTATTCAATAGTTGTTCTATGTTTGATAAGTGATGTAATCACTACCATTTCTTTTGCGGAGGCAGCGTGTACAATGGATAAAATTTGCATATACGTGGATGACTTCTCCTGTGGAAAGTTTCTAAGAAAATACCAAATAAATAAATAACAATTTTTAATTTAAAATTATTTTATGTTATAAATTAATTTGTAAAATTTATCTCCTACTAGCTTCTCCAAAATAATAAATTTTAATTTTTATAACCTAATTTTAATTTATTATTAGTGTATTCATGTGCTTAATTAATTATTCATATGATTATTATTATTATTATTATTATTATTATTAAAATACAAGGTTAAGAGTTATAAAATAGTTTATTTTTAAAATTATCATTAATTATTTTCACTATAAATTTCATTGTGACACTGCACATTTCTAGCTAAAAACAGAATTTAATGACGGTGTAAAACAGCCACCTTAACATGGTATATAATTAAAAGGTATTCATATTAATAAAAAAATGTTAAACTGTTAATGTGTTTTCGAGAATAAAAGCATATTTATAGTGTAATTCTTTTCAACAGATTTAACTTCTAAAACCAATATTTACAAAAGTAAACAATTTAATAAACTTATCATGGTTGTATAACATGTCAAAAAAAAAAAAATATATATATATATATATATATATATATATATATATATATATACTCCCAAAATATTAGTTAAATTTTATAATATTTTCTGACAAATTACTGTAAAATAACTTTAATCAAAGTTTTTATAAATTAGACCGATCATTAATTCTTAAATTGAGAATTAATATTAATAAAATTATTATAATAATTGAATAATGTATAAATAATATTAAAAAAATACCATAATAATTTTATAGTACTAAAAGTTAAAATAAAATATTAAATTATAGGTTTTTAATATTTAAAAAATATATAAAAATTATTTAGTTATTTTCTACAAATTTTCTTGTAAAAAATTATTTAAATTTATAGGAAATTTATTTTTTAAAATTTTTATAAATCTTTATAAAAATATTCCCATAAAATATAAAATTTTTTAGAGAGTATATATTTGATCTTATTTGAATTGAAAATTCAATAATATTTATTATTATTTACTAATAATAACAAGTTTATATGTAGAATATAAAGAAAGTAAAAACTATATTGAGTTTATTTTTATTTTTTAACAACGTTAAAATAATATATTATTAAATGTTTGTAATTAAATTGATATTTGACTGGTTTTTCCATTTTTTAACTAATTCTTCTTTAAATTAGTTTTATAATTTTTGAACTGGTTTCAAACTAGTTTACTGGTCCGATTTATGTTTTTTTTAAACTAATTTATTATCAGTGTAAATTTAGCAGTAGTGTATGAAAAATAAAGCTCTTGGACATAACGACACAGTTTTATAAATATCAATGATCAAACATCATTACATACATGTATTGAAAGAGTAGTTGAAGAAATTGTATATGACATATCATTGTTAATGATTTGACAAAGTTTGCAACACTTGGGATGATTATGTTGCTCTTGAAGCACAACACTAAGTACTCATTACAATTCTTTCAACAATCAAACACCATCATCCTACAAGCGCGAGAGAGAGGAGTTAATTGGAAAATAAGACATCACCACTGGTGTTCCCTTTGATTTTGATTTGCTCTTTTGCTTCTCTGAAGAAGGAGCTTTCGATTCACGTCCATGTTCGATATCAGATACTCGCTTACATGATGACGATGAAGAAGAGGAAACAAGGCAATTGAAGAGGGATGAGAAGAAAGACATTGTTGTGGTTTAGATTTTCTTTTCTTTCTTCCTGTGTATGGAAGCAAAGGGTGGTTTGAGATTGAATTGAAGTTGAGACATTCAGCATATGATATGATATATAGTAATATGTATATAAGGAAGTTGCTATGCGGGTTCGTATTCGTGAGGTACAGTGAATTTGAAGGACTACATGGCATTTTTATATTGTTTTTGTATTGGGATTATGATTACTGCAAGTTTCATATGGTGAAGAAAATGTCAGAGTTAGAGAACAAGTCATAAATCTTAGCTTAGCCAGCCTAACTGAAAGTTCTCTTTTATTTTTTCTATTTTAGGAGTTAGAGAGTAAGTCATAAATCTTAGCTTAGCCAGTTATAATAGAAATATTTTATAACACATAATATTAAACTTAAAATCCTTGTTATGACTCTCTATTGGTAATACTTTCCACCTGAACTGAAAATAAAATATTAACAAGAGTGAAGCTATCTTATGTGGGATCAATTTAAATTTCTTAATTCAGTAATAACAGTTAGAAAAGAGAAACTTTACCTAATATGAGTGCAATCGGTTAGGATCGAGCGCTTACCACTAGGCCAAAAACTATAGCCATTAGTCAGAGCGCAACTCTTTTTACTTTAACAGCCCAAGCGCCACGATTCAATTGTGACTCGGCCCACCTGACCTTCGTCACAGGACAATTGATGCTACCCGCAACAATCTCCCCTCAAGCAATTGTCCTACAAGGTATCCCACTCTTGGATTGTGACTTGGCCCACCCGCCTCTGCCACGGACAATCGTGCAACCCGCAACAATCTCCCCTCAACAATTGCCCACCAGGAATCGAACTCGTGACCTTGGCTCGATATCAATTGTTAGGATCAAGACAATAATAAAGGAAAGAATAAAGGAGAGAAAAATAAACGACACAAGAATTTTAACGTGGTTCGGCTAAAATATGTATGCCTACGTCCACGACTACACTAGGAAGTATTTTTATTTCTGTGTGTATCTCAAACTTTACATAGGGTTGCTTATATAACAAAATAGAGAACCTCATCTCACAATCCTAATCGATGTGGGACTAAATCAAGCACCATAATACTAACAATTTTCCCACTTGGAGTTTGATTTACGTTACCACCTAGTGTAGTGCCTTCATCATCAATTTGCTCGAAGGCCAGCTGAGGCAATGCAAAGCCTCAACTTAGTTGTTGTAACAGCTCTTGGTCAACATATCAGCGGATTCTCTCGCACTGGAATCTTCAACAAACTCAAGTCTCCATCATTTATCGTGTTTCGATAAAATGATACTTCAATTCAATGTGCTTACATCCGGAATGAAGGATTGGATTTTTAGCAAGACAAATAGCACTTTGATCGTCACTAAACAACGGAGAACCATCTTGTTCTCTTCCTAATTCTTTTGAAGGTTCTTCAACCATATCATCTCCTTTGCCGCTTCCGAGATAGCTACATACTCTACTTCGATGGTTGAGAGAGAGACCCTTCCTTGAAGTTTAGACTTCCAACCGATAGTTGTACCACCCAATGTAAAAATATAACCTCGTTGTGCTCTTTCTACCGTCAAGATCACCTCCCAAGTCCGCATCGAAAACCCCCGTAAAATGAGATTACTTCTCTTGAAAGACAAATGCATCTTTGAAGTGCCTTTCAAATATCCGAATATCCACTTCACTCCTTCCCAATGCTCCTTTCCGGGATTTGATAGAAATCTGCTCACAACTCCCACTCGCATGTGCTATGTCCGGTCCGGTGCAAACCATAGCATACATCAAGCTTCCTACTGCAGATGCATATGGCACTTTAGACATGTGACTTTCTTCTTCTTCCGTTTGAGAAGATTGCCTCTTTGAAAACTTTAAGTGAGTTCCCAAAGGTGTATTCCTGGTTTTAGCATTCCCAACATTGAATCTGCTAAGCAATTTTTCTATATATTTTTCTTGAGATAAGTTCAAAATACCTTTATCTCTATCTCGGGAGATTCTCATACCAAGAATTTGCTTGGCTGGACCAAGATCCTTCATTTCAAAGCTCTCGACAATTGTTTCTTCAACTTGTCAATTTCTCGCCATATTAGCTCCAACAATCAACATGTCGTCAACATATAAGGCAAGAATGATATAGCTATCAACATATTTCTTCACATAACAACAGTGATCTTCTTCACATCTGCGAAATCCCGAGTTTCTCATAAACTCATTAAACTTCTTGTACCATTGTCTCGGCGCTTGTTTTAATCCGTACAAACTTTTATGAAGCTTGCATACAAGATTTTCTCCGCCTTGTACTTCAAAACCTTTTGGCTGTGTCATAAAAATTTCCTCTTCAAGATCCCCATGTAAGAATGCAGCTTTGACATCTAACTGCTCCAAATGAAGATTTTCTACAGCTTACTATACTCAAGATAACTCGATGGTAGTCATCTTGACAACAGGAGAGAAAATTTCGTGAAGTCAATTCCTTGTCTTTGTTGGAACCCTTTCACTACGAGTCTAGCCTTATATCTTTTGCCGCCATCCGGTTCTTCTTTCAACCTATAGACCCACCTGTTTTGCAAAACTTTCTTTCCTTCCGGTAGCTTGGTTAAAGACCATGTTTTATTCTTCCGAAGGGACTTTATCTCATCTTCCATTGCTAGCTCCCACTTAATAGATTCATCTCCCTGCATAGCCTCGAAGAAATGCTCCGGCTCACCAAGCATCGATCAACAACAAATAATGCAATGAAGGGGAATACCTTTGTGGTGCTACAATTGTTCTGCTAGATCTTCTAACCAAGATTTCAGGAGTTGCTGACTCTACTATTTGTTCGGGTTACGTCTCGGGCTCGACATAGGCTCTACTTGTATATTCCGCCTTCGGTTGACTACATCACTTTCTGAAATTTCTTCTAATGATACTTGCTCTAGCTGTTTATTTACATTTGCGGATTCTCGCAATCCTGTCTCTATAGAACATGTTTTCATTAAAAGTAACATTTCTACTTCGATAATTTTCTTGTTTTGGTCATCCCAAAACCCGTAGCCAAACATGTCGGATCCATAACCAATGAAATAACAACGTTTTGCCTTAGGGTCCAATTTATCTCTACTATTAGAGTCTAACATAACATATGAAGCATAACCAAAAACTTTCGGATGTGAAAGATTTACCTCTTTTCCGGACCATACTTCTTCGGGTAACTTATAGTCTAAAGGAACCGATGGTCCTCTCGTTTATGAGATAAGCTCGCTGTGCTTATTGCATCTCGCCCAAAATACCTTGGGTAATCCTCGACTGGATTCTCATACATCTTGCTCTCTCATTCAAGGTTCTGTTCATTCTTTCCGCCACACCGTTTTGTTCGGTGTTCCTGGAACTGTCTTGATCATTCCGATCCCATTCTCCGAACAAAACTCCTTGAATTGACTACTCGTCATATTCTCCACCATTATCGGACTTCAAACATTTGACCTTTAAACTTGTTTGAGTCTCAACCTCCTTTTCCACCTTTTAAACACAGAAAACACATCGATTTATTTTTAAGAAAATAAACTCATACCTTTCTTGTAGAGTCATCAATGAAGGTTACATAATATTGTGAACCTCCAAGGGATTTCACCGAAGCTGGCCCCAAACATCTCGTATGCACTAGTTCTAGTCTTTCAACTTTAGACGACTTACTTGTTTTGGAGAAGCTAACCTTTTTCTGCTTTCCAAAGATACAATGTTCGCAAGGTCCAACGTCAACATGCTTCACGTTAGGTATTTTACCTTTTGATATCATGAGCTTCATTCCTTTCTCACTCATATGCCCAAGCCTCGATGCCATAAGGAGGAATTGTTGCCAACTTCGCAAGCGATATCATATCCTCATCCGCAATCATGTAGAGAGATCCTTGCTTCTTTCCACGAGCAACAACAAGATTACCTTTCATTACCTTCCAATGTCCATCTCCAAAAGTGGTGTAATGTCCCTCATCATCCAACTGCCCTATAGATATTAAGTTTCTCTTTAAGGTTGGAATATGTCTGACATTATTCAAAGTCCACACGTTTCCATTAGAGGTTCTGATGTTAATATCACCTCTTCCTATGGTATCAAGAGCCAATTTTCTTAGTATGCTCTGTGGTTGCGGCTTTGTCCGATCTTCCACATCGAAAAAGATTTGGTCTTTTTTCTTGGGAATCTCGGTTTAGAGAAGCGAGTGGGAGCTTTCTTCGAAAGCGGTGAGAGCAATGGCATTGGAAGAAGGAAAGGTGAGGATCGAGAAGTTCGATGGCAGTGACTTCGGGTTCTGGAAGATGCAGATGGAAGATTATCTGTATCAGAAGAAGTTGTATCTACCCTTGACAGGGCAGAAGCCAACCGACATGGAGCAGTCAGAATGGGAGTTGTTAGATCGGCAGACGCTTGGTGTGATCCGGCTGACATTAGCCAAGAATGTTGCGTTCAACATCATGAACGAGAAGACAACCGTAGATTTGATGCAGGCGTTGTCAAATATGTATGAGAAGCCCTCTGCAGCCAATAAAGTGCATTTGATTCGCAGGCTAGTCAACCTCAAAATGGGTGAAGGTAACTCGGTCCTCTGCCACGGGACAATTGTGCAACCTGCAACAATCTCCCCCTCAATAATTGCCCACCAGGAATCGAACTCGTAACCTGGCTCTGATACCAATTGTTAGGATCGAGCGCTTACCACTAGGCCAAAAGCTATAGCCATTAGTCAGAGCGCAACTCTTTTTACTTTAACAGCCCAAGCGCCACGATTCAATTGTGACTCGGCCCACCTGACCTTCGTCACAGGACAATTGATGCTACCTGCAACAATCTCCCCCTCAGCAATTGTCCTACAAGGTATCCCACTCTTGGATTGTGACTTGGCCCAGCCGGCCTCTGCCACGGGACAATTGTGCAACCTGCAACAATCTCCCCCTCAACAATTGCCCACCAGGAATCGAACTCGTGACCTTGGCTCTGATACCAATTGTTAGGATCGAGCGCTTACCACTAGGCCAAAAACTATAGCCATTAGTCAGAGCGCAACTCTTTTTACTTTAACAGCCCAAGCGCCACGATTCAATTGTGACTCGGCCCATCTGACCTTCGTCACAGGACAATTGATGCTACCTGCAACACAATCCGTTTTTGAATTTTCTCACTGATTAAGCCTGTGATCCTTTTCTAATGAATTTCCTGACTAAAAAGTTTTTAGTTCCATATTCTTGCTAAACTTGAGAAAGAATGATTTTGGATGTTCCTAAGGTGTAGTATATAAACAGGGGAAGTGTCCCCATCTAGTAGCTCAAGTTATAAGAATGATTTTTGCTGAGCGTGTGGTGTTTAAGGAGAGAAAGGAATGAATGGGAAGGGTAGAACTCTGGCAGTTGTAAGGTGAAGGAATTATAAAAGGGTGTGTACGTGTAGGTAGATAGCAATGCGGCGGAGATGTAGGCTAGAAATAGAATTGAAAAGGGTCATGAGGAGAAAATGAAATGTTAATGTGGGCTAGTTTTTTGTCAGCATGGGGGAGACTTGTTAAGAGAGAAAAAAAACTTTTTCTGAGTGTTAGGGAGTGATATCATGAGGTGTTACCAGTGGTTAGCAATGTGAGAAATAGTGGAAACATAAATCAAGATGTGAAGATCTATATGCAAAAAGGGGTAGTGAAAAAAAAAAAACTGATCAGAACCATTTTTGCATTGAAATTAATATATGGTTTATTTTTTTTATTTAAATTAAGTATTAAATTTTTTTTAATATTTTTTAGAATAAGAAAAAAATATTATATTATTTTGATTTAATTAATTAGTATTGAAATATTGTTAATATTTGATATTTTATTATATATTTATTATATATATATATAGTACATGAAAAAATATATGTCCATAAAATATAAAAAATATACATACAAAACCTTAAAATCCTATAAATTTTTATCAGTAGTATCAGAGTTTTGGTTCAAATTCATAATCTTAAACTCACACAAAGATATTTGGGATTATTAAAAAAAAATGAAATATCCACAAAGAGGAGCACTAGAATTTTGAAGAAGAAAACTCCAACAACTAATCAGATAAACATCATTGTTGAAAAACAAGACTCCAAGAAACAATAATCGCTCAATAGAATTGCTAGAGATGCAGAAAATGCTATAGTGTGTCTCAAGAAGGAGAAGATCGAAGAGATCCTGAAGGCCAAACACGAGGCTCTGAAACAAAAGAACGAAGAACTTGAAAATTGTGATCATAAAGTTGAGAAGCTTAAGGCTAAGATGGAAAAACTGCATAAGTTGAAGGAGTTTAAACCTATATGAATTTGTATATTTTGAAAGATAAAACAAAAGACAAGAAAAATGGGCGCTCTAAAAATAAAATATCTTCCTCACATTACATTCTATGGATGAAAGATCAATGGAAGAAAAAAATTTTCCAATAAATTAGGAGATAGATGTTAGATGATCAACGCATAAACAAAAAAAAAACTTATGAGAAGAAATATTATGTTAAGAAAAAATTTTATTTGCACGTGATTGCAAAAGAAAAACATGATAATAGGAAGACAACAAAATTGAAGAACACATAAATAAAAAGAAAAAATATTAAATTTAAATAAACCGATATTAAAACAAAAAAGTAAGTTGAGAATTTATATTTTATTAACTTTTATTTAAATTAAGTATTAAAATATTTTTTAAAATAAGAGAAAAAATTATTAAGTTATTATTTTGACTTAAGTAATTACAATTGAGATATTATTTAATATTTTGTTATATTTTTACTCTAAATATATAGAATAAAAAAAATAATATATATGCTCACATAAAATATCATAAATACACCTACACATAACCTTAAAATTTTCGTATATCATCAATTGAGGATGCTAATGTTGTATCTATAGGATGATGTGACCACTCTCTTTTGTTGCATACAGTCTTGGGTTATTCCTTTTAGTTTACTTGAGACTACTCCTCTTGAACGAGTCAGCTACTTGACAAAGGAAACCATGACATGCTTCTTGGGTTTTCATTTTTACTTTGGATTGTTCTTTCATCATTGCTTCCGTTGTTAGACCTCAATTCAATTTAGTTTAGTTTGTAGTTTGGTTTGGTTAATCTGCAAACTATAAATAAATTACAAGAGAACTAGTAGCATTTAGTTTAGTTTTATATAGGCTTACATAGCTGTAAGTGGCATGTGGTTTGGTAGGATTTAGTTCTATTAGGTAAATAAATATCCTCATTAGACATGTGCAGGATATACTTTATTTTCCCTAAAAACTTTCTTTCTGAAATAAATATTATTTCAATATTTTCAACTAGAAGTGTTCGTATAAGCCTCACCTTTTAATACACGCTTCATTTTCTTCTGCCAATTGGCAACCAGACCCTCATTCCTCCATAGTATTTATAGTTAAATTTGTCTCAGAAGTTTGATACTGGTACTGCTGAATATTTCCTCACACTTGTTCATAAGCCCAGTTGAACTTCATTCATGATGGTTCTAAATGTCAATATGGTTTGATGTCAAATTCTTCCATCAATGGTAGTTCCTGAACATTTTTCACTTGTAGGTTACTATAACATTTTTCAATTGTAACAATACTGGATGCTGAATAATTATAGGTTAACAGAACACAAGCACAAATTAAATAAAACATGAAACGGTTCTTGTTTTGGTATTAGTCTTGCAATGTGTTAATGTCCTTCAGTGTCAGAAAGTGGGGAACATGCATGAAAACATTGATCCTATGAAAAGTATTATCAGAAAAGAGTTCACCTCATGTACTCCATTTGTTTGTCTATATGTCCTTTGATAATAGTTGAAAACTACTGAATTTGGATGCACACGAAGCTCTTTCATTCTGAGTAGAAACCTCAAGGAATTTCTCTATTTACCTGTCTTGCAATGATCAGTATTATGATTCGACATGTTCATTCATTAGGTTTCACTTTGTTGTACTGCATTTTCAATATTAACCTTTCAGTTTTGTCTATCTCATCATTTTGTATGCCCTTGCCATTGTATTTGTATGTGACAACATCATGCTGAATTCATTATCAGTACTAGTTGTTGGTTTACATTCATACCTTCATACTCTGAATTTTTTCATGGCTTCATCTACCTTGCCAAGACCAGAAATGGAGAATTTTGGCAGCAAGCTTCAACCTTTTCATAACAACATTGTTTTTAGCATTATACTTCCTTTGTAATCTTAAAAGCACCAATCATGCATTCGCCATAGAATAATAACTCAAATTATAAGGAAGTTCAGAGCAATAAGAGGAAGTAGTGGAGAAACAATATTGGCAGGGCTTATAAAGAACGTTACCTATATTACATTTATAGGGCCCTCTAAGAATTCACAAATCAACAACTAGTTGAATCTTGCATTCATGCTATTGCTTGTTCGTGTCACTCATGTATGATTTGTGTCCTTTCAAATCCAAAGAGGGTGTCAAATTAGAGGAACTAAATGCTCCCACAAAACTATGAAAAAGGAAACGAGGAAAACGTCCAATAACAAGCACAATAGAACTAACCATATCTGTCTAATTGTATTCCAATCATGACACTTATAACCTGACACAATTTGAATGCCATCAACAAGAAGGGAATGAATATCAAAATGAACAACTACAAAGTATGCAATGTTGAACAAGAGCAAGTAATAAATGGTCTGTTTTCTACTTCCATTCAATCAGCAGCATTTGCTCAAGCAAGAATAATTTGAAACAGTGAAGCAAGAATAGTTTATTTTCTGTTTTTTATTTATTTAACAGAACAGAGGCAACGCTATGTGTAATGGAGGTCCTCAATCCATTAAAGAGACCAATGAATTGTGAAAATTGTTGTAAACATCAATCATTAGATCACCAGTTCCAATTTTCATTATAAGCATACAACTAACAGAAAATTAGAGAAAGATAGAAATAAATGTCGAAATTTAATGAATAATAAAGGAATAAAATATAGAATTCACACACTCTTAGCTTCTGCATTTGTACAATATATACATTTTTGTACACAACAGATCAATTCATGTCTTCTTTGCCCTTCAACAAAATGAAATAGTTGACATGATTATAATTATCTAAAACAACTCTTTCTTCTAATTACAATGGAATGGTTGTACCACAAATTACAAAAACCAGGTCACTATTAAAAGCACGTGACCAGTTTTATGAATACAACGAAAAAACTCATTCCAAAGATGAAAATGATCATAGCTACAAAACCTGTGCACCACAATTTGGTTCTTCTATTTCAACAAAAGAATGATCTTAGAGGTAGCAGTTCTCTATACTCTACAAAAAATTAAGTCACGTCTCCTTTTTTTCCCAAAAAAAATTAATTCAGGACGTAATTGTTACATTCTAGATTACTGTTTTGGAATGAAAGAAGTTGTGACTTTTTTCCTGTTAGAGATAAACGTCTCCTATCAGTTGCTCCAACACTCGAACAATCTGACAGAATTCGAGTCTCTCATCTGGGTTCAAGGCCCAACATTGATTGATCAAATCTCTCAAATCATGTGGGCAATGTGTAGGAATAATAGGCCTTGAATCCCTATCAGCTACTGCAACAGCAACCTGAATTGGAGTCATATTCTGAAATGGCACTGTGCCACTCACCATCTCCCACAAAATAAGCCCAAAACTGTACACATCAACCTTCCTCCCATAACACTTGCCTTTGATCATCTCTGGTGCCATCCAACGATATGTACCCCACAATGAGTCACACTTTGAGGCCTCACAAGCAATGCCAAAATCAGCTATTTTGAGATGAGAGTCCCAATCAACAAGGATATTTTCAGGTTTAAGGTCTCTATGAATGATACCTTGAGCATGTATATACTCCATTCCACGAGCAATATCCAAAGCAAAAGCTAGCACATTCTCGAGCGGAATTGGCTTGGACTCAAACTTGTTCAAATGTGCCCTTAAAGACCCCTTTTGTTGATACTCCGTGAGAATGCAAAAAGAATTGGTGTCTTTGTATGCTGCTATGAAACTCACCACATTTTGATGGTGGAGACGAGGAAGATGTGTGACTTCTCTCGAAAATTGTGTCTCTAAGAGAGATCTAATGGTTTTCTTTTCCTCGCATTCTGGTACCTTGAAAATTTTGATAGCAACATGTCGCGCTTTGTATATACCATGGTAAATTTGACTATGAGCACCATGAGAAAACTTGTACCCAATGAAGAGATGAGAAAATTCAACATTCCAATTTTGTGCAATTCCCATTCCACTATCTCTACGATTAATGTGATCAAAACATTTTGTTAATGGCCATGATGATTCCTTGCGATTCTTGAACTTTCCCAGCAACGTGGTTGATAACTTCCCCATGATAATATGAGAATAATGCTTCTTCTTATGATTTTGATGAACCTAAAAACTCTTGATTCAAACCTCAACACGCATCTTTCCATAAATTGCATATTCCTCGTTACTCGGTAATCAAATAATTTGTCCTATTTTCATAGGAAAAATAAATTATCTCTATTATGATCATATTTACTTTAAATATTATCAAAAATAAAAAATATTTTATTAATAACATGATCTTATTAAATCTTATACTATCAAATATTTATATTAGAAATTTATTGTTGTAAAAAATCGGTTGCTTTTACTGAATACAAATTTTAACATTATCTCAGAAGACTATTGCATAACAGTATATCCAAATGATATATATATATATATATATATATATATATATATCAAATTGGTGTAATTTTATTTTAAAATTATGAAAATGGATAATTTATTTTAAACGTTATTGTTGAAAGTACGAAATTTTATATGTCATAAATAAAATTTATTCAATTCCTAAGTTTTTAATAAAATTGTACCACTTTATCCATGGATTGTTACAAAAACGTCAGAGAAAACAATATAAACTCTTTATTTTCGGTTATACAAACCATTTACAATTATCCCTACAAATACAACTGAAAACAGAAACACGACCTAACATGAAAAAACTCTTGCCATGAAACAGAGCTCAAAGAAAACACAACATTCATGGATTCTAACTCTCTTAACCATGTGAAAGGAGTGAATTAACTAGGAAATAGGTTACAGCACTTGAATTTTCAGTGGGTTTTGGTGAGCTTCTAGCGATTTCCAAATCAACAGTATTCTCTGCATCATCAGAGTCGAAGGATGAAGACGAAGTTGTGAAGAACATAAAGCAGTTGAGAAAAGCTCTCAGCATGAACATTGCTTCCAACTTTGAATTCTGCTCCAATTGTGAAACGCATGTTCCCATCATAACCATCTAATCTTAAATACACGCTTTTTAATATAATATTATATTGTACTTTGTATTATATTTTACAAAAATTCGTAATCTTGTATTGTTAAATTTTATTTTTTTTCAATTATACGATCTCAAGTATTAATTATTCATAATTTGTTGATTTTGATTTAATTAATTGTAGTTTATTTTCCTGTGAGATTGGAAAAATAAAAATAAAAACACTCGTAACTTAAATAAATTAAAATGGGTTGCAGTTATTATTTAGTAGTAATTTAATATATTTTTTAAATTTAAATAAAATAAAATATACATAATTAAATAATTAAAATTGTATAAAGATCAAAATCACATATAAGTACAAATTCAAGGATTAAAATTACAGAAAAAAAAAAAAACATACATTCCTAGGATCATATCGTAGGTAATGATAAACATCACATTGCCATGTCAGACACTTAAGGATAAGTGTTAACATGAGTCTTGCAATGTCCTTTTCTTAGGATATTGTCGACGTGTTAAACTAATCTCTTTCAATTCGTTCCTTCCTTTCTCAAGTTGGTTCGCGTGAAACAATTTTTATATAGTTATTACTTTATCTATTTGATTGATATTGGTATTTCTATACATTATTAATTTGGTTTTAACATGTATAAAACAATTTTAATATAATTTTTTAATATATTTTTAAGAGTTTTGTGATCAGAATTCTATAAAATAATTTTAGGAAATTTGAACAATAATATTATAATAATATATAATACTTCTTTAAAAAAAATATTTTTCATAAAATTGGTTTAATTTTAACTTTGATCTTATAATCTTTTTAAAAAAATTAAAAAAATATTCTTTAAATTATAAATTGAAATATGATATTAAATTAATATTTAATTATAATAATTAAATTATGTTTAAGCTACTATTTAAAATATAAAAATTACCTATGTTATCTTATTTGAATTAAAATTTTAATAATATTTATATTATTTACTAATAATAATAAGTTTAAGAAAGTAACAAATAATAATATATGGAGTTTATTTTTATTTTTTTAATAAAGCTAAAATAATTTATTATTAAACATTTTTAATTAAATTGATCTTTCACTAATTCTTCGGATTCTTTGATCAATTCTTCTTTCAAATTAGTCTTATATAATTTTTGAACTCGTTGCAATAATTTATTATCAGTGTAAATTTAGCAGTAGTGCATCAAAATTAAACTCTTGGACATAACTACACAAAATTGATCAAACATAATGAAAAATGGTAGTTGAACAAATTGTACACAATAATTTGAGAATGTTTGCAACACTTGGAAGGATTATATGTTGCTCTTGAAGCACAACACACAGTACTCATTACAATTCATTCAACAATCAAACACCGTCATCCTACGAGCCTGAGAGAGAGGATTTAATTGGAAGACATCACCATTGGTGCTCCCTTTGATTTTGATTTTCCCTTTTGTTTATCTGAACAAGGTGGTTTCGATTCACACCCATGTTCAACATCAGACATTCGCTCCCATGATGATAAAGAGGGAACAAAGCAATTGAAGAGGATGAGAAGTACATTGTTGTGGTTTAGATTTTCTTTTCTTTCTTCTTATGTATGGAAGCCAAGAGTGATTTGAGATTGATTCAGCGTACCTTTTATAATATAATGATCTTATCTTTGTTGGAAATATTAATTTATTATTTTTTAAATTAAGTGTTAAAAGATTTTTAATTATTATTTAAAATAAGAAAAAATAATTAAATTTATTTTGATTTGGATAATTATAATTAAAATATTATTAATATTTGATATTATATCATATATATATATATATATATTATTTGTATATTTACATATATTTAAATTCATGATATAATAAAATATTAAAAGATTAAATATGCTAATATAAAATTTAACTAAATTATAAATAATACATATAATATAATAAAAAGTAATTGAAAAATATTTTGTAATTCGCGTCGTAAATGTGATTTTATTATCTTGTGTTTGTTAATGTAAGTATTATTATCTAAGTTGTGAATCATTTTCTTATGTATTGTCCTATTTATAGTCTTAGTTTGAATAAACAATTTAATCTTTCACCATGTTCGTTCACGTTACACACTTGAGTGTCAAGCTTGTATTTTATTCCAACGGTTAATCATTTGGGTCACATTGACACCAGTTTTAATCTGTACTGAGTCGTGAATGATCTTTTGGTTTCATACTTGAACTAGACGATAGTAGTTAATTTTAGTTACTTGTTTGTGATCTCCATAGTCAAGTATTTGAGTAATGCTTTAAAATAGTTGAGTGAAAGACCATAGGTGTTGGATTGTCATTGTTCTAGGGTTACAACATGTATAAGTAACAACAAAACTATTTGGACTTTCCATGATGGTTGCACGTTAGAGAAGCCTACCAAAGTAATGTATAGCTTAAGAGGAAGGGATGTTGTTTTGGTTTGTGGAAGAGGTAGCAACAGGTGGTTTATAAACATCATTATTTCATCAGTCGATCTTGTATATTTAGGATATAATTCAATTATAGTATCAAAAAGAAATTGTGACTTCCAAGTAATCATATTAGATACATTAATATTAGAAAATATATCGGTAGCATCATATATAATTAAACCATCACCTGTTAGTTTTGGTTGATGATAATACAACCTATTGATTGAGGTGTCTTAAGGAATCCATAAAGAAATGCATATTCTTTCCTTCAAAATGATAAGTATGCAATTGTGTGGAATTCAAAAAAGCTTAGGAGATGCACATTAAAAATATATATCTTCCTCATTTGTTATGATTTAACTCTTTGTAATCACTGTTGCAAGATAAAAGTTATTAAAGTTTTTAGTTCTGTCAAGTTCCTCCATTTTAAGAGTAAAAAGAAGAAGAAATAAAGGTTGAACAAATAAGTTGATAAACAAGATGAGTGGATGAATATTTGATAAGAGCAAACCTGAATTTATATATGTCATGTACTATATTAGGTAAACAAAAATGCTCCCATATTAAATTAATCTAATTTATATTGTGAGAGTTGGGTCTTGGGCAGTTTAATGGTGACTTGACTTTGACGTTAGACAGTGTGTATTAAATATCGATCGTTGATGCTTAGGAATTCAATTATGACCATTACTTTTTACTGACGCATTCAACAATATATGGTATAAACAATATGGATTAAATCTTGATTATTGATATTTTGGGATATAATCTTGACCATTATTTTTTGCTTACATATTAGGAATGTGCATTAGTGTGTGGTATAAAGGAGTATTATCGTGGACAATATATTGTTTACTTTGACCTCAGTCTTGGGCAACAAGAACTTTATGAATGCATATAAGAAAAATTAATTGACTATAAATAAGGCATTGAAAAGTCCACATGGATAAATTTGTTCATTAATGTGGCAGTGGTTGTTCATAAGTTTGCCTTATTGACTAGTAAGTTAAAATTTGTTTATATGTGCACCTTCATTAGTTATTGACATTAAGTTAGTTACTTTTCTTATTTTGGAATAAATTGATAAAGTTGGATGGTTGAAAATAATATTTAATGAAAAAAATGTACAAATGAATTGTCTCTAATTTATTAAGCAAATTTTTCATGTATGAACTTAATATTCATTACAAAAACTTTAAATTAGTTTTTGTAATGGTGACCAGTTTTATAATGAGGACATTATCTATTACGTCTTGGTTTTCTTCTTGATTATTGTTTTTGGAATGGTCCTTCTTACAATGGTTGTTCTTCAGGTGTTTCAATAGTGTAATGTGGAAAGAAGGCAAATGAACTAGTTCTTTCATGATCATAATGTAGATGGTACATTGATTGCATGTAAGCATAAGCAGGTGAAGGTGTTATAAGTTTTGCTCTAAATAAATTTGACAAAAACTCATCTAAACTTGATGCAAAAGAAAGTCGTGTAACACCCATTGTAGGTTGTGGTGGTGTCTTGCAGTACTTGTGAAGAGTTGGTGTGGAGGCATTTGAAATGACGGAGTAGTGGATGAGAAAATTCCAAATATACATGATTGATTTTATTCACATTGTTGGTTTCTTAGATCTTGGAGTAGTTCTAGAACAAACAACAAATAAATAGAATTAACAGTGTACCATTTAATGTATTCTCTTGTATGTCAGAAAAATCATTGCATTGGTGGACCTGTTAATACAAGGTCTTGTCTATTATTCCATAAATTAATTCATTCGACATGTCTTATTTGCTAGTTTTCACTAGTTCTCCCCACATGTCAATTTTGTGAGGGTTGTCTAGATTTTGTGAGAGAGAAGGAACTTCCTAAAACAAATTAAATTGTCACTTGACTCAATCAGACTGATGTCAATTCACAACTGTAAAACAAATTATGGTCGTGCAAGAAGTCCACATTTGTGAACCCTGGTATGTTTGTGCCGGTATTAATGTTTCTAACCCTCGATATGGTATCCACAGTGAAGTTATGAGTAATTAGTTAGTTAAAATTAATTTAAAACATATATTTAATAATGAAAGTGTTAATTGAGTTTACAATGAGCTTAAATATGATCATTCCTTACTTGGTACCCTACATGATCATTGTAGGACGGCTAATTGGTGCAATGTATGGCATGCGATGACATGCTTGAATATAATCACTCATAGTTTTTTTACCTAACATCGGTTGCTCGACACATTTTCCTGTACAAAATAGTTAAACACGTAAAACACCAATTATATCATTTGGTCCTACGTAAATTAGTCAGAAATGGTAAATACATGAGGTGTACTTTGTTACCTATTTTGTTAAGCATCAAAACTCTCTAATTAAACATAATATATCTGCCCTAGCATGGACATAAAGTCGTTCCTCTAATGGTGTTTCTAGTAGTAACAACATGTTATCTCTTAGCTACTTTAGTTTAACCATGAATCCAATGATAATTTCACCTTTATTTGGCATGACTCCCAAATATATGTCACGCACCTCTTTCCAGTCAAGCATTGTGGGTTCAATGATCGGATGACCATCCACTTTTAGCCCAAGCTGTAGTGCAATACCTTCTAATGTAATGATGCATTCACCTATAGGTAAATGAAATGTATGTGTTTCAGGTCTTCATCTCTCCACTAAAGCAGTTACTAGACCGTAGTCGACTTTTAGATATCTTAATCTTGTCACTTCCCCAAAACTCGTTTTCTCTAATATAAGAACAATTAAAAGGTGTGGCTCGGGCATTGAGTGACAATATGAAGACACAATACTATCTTTAGGGCCCAAAATTATAGAAAAATCAGGTAATCATTGTCAAAAGATTAATGTAATTAGGAAATAAAAATAAGTATATAAATAATATGGATATAAGAATATTATCATTGTTCTTATGGAAGTAGACCTATGTTGAACTTGTTTTCACAATAACATGGCTAAAGATTATAGTATCTTAGTTTGAAAACCATAAAATATAATTCAACTTAGTAATATGTTTGCAAAAGTGTTGCAATGGAAAAGCTCAAAATAACATTATATATAGAGGTAAATGAACAATGTTTATGTCCTAAAAGTTGGCCCGTTGGATGACATGGATGCAATCTAGGTCGTTAATGTATGGAGAGTTAATCGTGGTTGTTCCTTTTTCTGAGACCTTGGACAGAGTGTGTTAGGGTGTGGATCAGAGGAATTTTATAGTGAATAGTGACTTTATCCTCTGAGTTAGACCGTTGAATGACATGAACGCAATTTGGACCATTGATATATGGAGAGTTAATCATGGTCGTGTTTTTTGCTAAGACCTAATACAATGTGTATTAGGGTGTGGTTCAAAGCAATCTTATCTTGAATAATGACTGTGTCCTCTGAGTTAGACCGTTGGATGATATAGACTCAATCTCGGTCATTGATATATGGAAAGTTAACCGTGATAATTGCTTTATGCTGAGACCTAGGATAGTGTGTGTCAGGGTGTGGTTCAGGAAACTTATCTTGAACAATGACTTTATTCTCTAAGTTAGATCATTGGATGACATGGATGCAATTCGGGTCGTTGATATATGAAGAGTTGATCATGGTCGTTGCTTTTTGTTACGACCTTGGGCAGAATGTGTCAAGGCATGCATTAGAGGAATCTTATCATGAACAATGACTCTTTCCTCTAAGTTGGACCGTTGAATATTGTGGACGCAATCTAGATCGTTGATATATAGAAAGTTGATCTTGGTTGTTGCTTTTTGCTGAGATCTTGGACAAAGTGTGTCAAGGCGTGCATTAGAGGAATCTTATCATGAACAATGTCTCTATCCTCTGAGTTGGACCGTTGAATATTGTGGACACAATATGGGTCATTGATATATAGAAAGTTGATTGTGATCGTTGTTTTTTGCTAAGACCTAGGACAGTATGTATCAGGGTGTGGTTTGGAAGAATCTTATCTTCAACAATGTATTTGTCCTAAGTAGTGATAAAATGGCAAAATAACATGCTACAAAAGTTATCACTTTGGGGTTTTCATGGGCTTTATATGATACCTTCATAACATTATTTAGTAAGATGATTGGCCTTGGTCTATAGTTTTCATGGCAATGAATGCAATGGTAACAAATTTGAGTTAAAAATTTGTTAAAATCAAGAAAATTGAATCCTAAGTAGCAAAAAAAATTACAAAATGATAAGTTACAAAAGTTATCAATTTAGGGTTTTCATGGACTTTATGTGGCACCTTCGTAATATTATTTAGTAAGATGTTTGATTTTGGTCTATAATTTTCATAACAACGAATGCAATAGAAAAAGTTTGAGTTAAAAAGTTGTTATTAAAATCAATAAAATTGAATCCTAAGTAGAAAAAAATAACAAAATGACACATTACATAAGTTATCACTTTGAAGTTTTCATGAATTTTATGTGGTACTTTCATAACATTATTTGGTAAGAAGTTTGGTCTTGGTCTATAGTTTTCATAACAATGAATGCAATGATAACAAATTTAAGTTAAAAAGTTGTTAAAATCAAGAAAATTGAATACTAAATAGTCAAAAAGTGACAAAATGACACTTTACACAAGTTATCACTTTAGGATTTTCACGGGATTTATGTGGCACCTTATAACATTTTTTAGTCCGATGTTTGACATTGATTTATAGTTTTCACGATAACAAATGTAATGGTAACAAGTGTAAGTTAAAAGTTTGTTAAAATGAAGAAAATTGAATCCAAAGTTGTGAAAAAATCACAAAAAATGACACGTTAAGAGAACTTAATGCATTGTAACATAAAAAGTACATAAACATGGAGCATAAAAAGTGCATAAACCTACAACTTAAAGCATTGAAACATAAAAACTACATTAACCTAAAATAGAAATTACACAAAAGTACTAACAGACTACAACAAACTTAAAAATATTCATCTTAAAGAGGGTCAAGATCTTGTGTTCCCTCACTTTCTTCCATGTCAGTGTCAATGTTGGGCAGCTTCACCTTCATCATTTTAACAATTAATTTCATTGTCACTTGTTATTTTCGTCAACTCTGGAATACGAACATCATGCAACATAGGTATTTCAAGTAAAAGATCCTTGTGATTGACCTTTAATATGTAAAAGTTGTCGAACGTTGGATCCAATTCTTCAAATGGATCAGCGAAATTTGGAAAGGGATTATGCAAAAGCTAAAATGACTCTCACAACACATGCATTAATGAACTATAAACATTGAGTTCTTCGATTCATAAATTTGATACTCATTTTGATTAACACAATTTTCTCTCGAATAAAATTTTTGCATTTATGAACGTTAAATTTACTATCATTAATATAAACTCGTAAATAAGTTTTGTATTTTGTACCCATTTGATCCAAAAATTAATAATATATTAAATATATTACATATTGGAATTATTATATAATATCGTATAATTATTAGTTATTAATTGAGCGATTGATAACTAATATGTTAATTATCTTTATTAAACTATAAATAGATTAGGAATAAATATAATTAGAATATTTTTTATAAGTACATATGATATCAAATCTTAAGTATTTATAAGTACGAGATGAAACTTTTCAAGTTCATTTTTCCCTTTACATCTAAGATTTTTATAAGACTTTAACTCCTACAAAGTTTCAAAAGTCAACCTCATAATTGTCAAGGAATGCTCCATAATAGTGATGAAAGCACCTATCCATAATAATTACTTTTTATCCACCGGAACTTAGAAATTTCTCCCTATTTTTTTCTAATCTTAGTTTTTGGCTTAAGTCAATTTCATCTAACTAATTAAACTATTTTAAAAGTTTTTTAAATGTTGTATCATTTGCTTATTTACATTAATTAGCATTAAATTATATATTTTTTATTAGTTTACTTTTAAAGTTATAATTAAATATGTGAGATTTAAAAATTGTTTAGCTTTAATTGAAAATTATTGTATGAATTAAATCATATGTTCAATAAGTAAAGCATAAAAATTTTAACTCCTAGTATTAGGTTTGTTGCTAAGGATGTTTATAAAGCATTCAGAGTGGATGATCTATGTTCTTTAAAAATAAAGTTCTATCCTAAATTCAATAAACAAGAGAAGATTAATTTTAGAATAAGAGAAGATTAATTTTAGATTTTAACAAAAATATGTTATTCTTAATATTGTTACCAATATTAAAAACTTGTCAAATATGTCTAAATTATACCATATTATCTAATTAATTGAGTAATCTTTCTAATTTTAACTTTTCCCGATTCTATTACAACTAAATAAAATTATTTTCAATTATGAAACTCTCAAAATAAGGTTACACAATACAATGGCTTACGAAATTTTTATACCACTTGTTAGGTAATAAGAGGGGAGTAATAACAAAAAAATTCATTAATGGGTAGGGCTACAAACTAATTGCATAAAAGAATATAACATCACTTTAAATATAAAATTTTAAGATAATAGATTTGTAGATATTTTTCACTTATATACTCAATAACTTTTCTATTTTTATTCAATAGATGACTATAATTACACTTAAATCTCAATAGTTTCTTCATTAAGTTTAAGTCTCTTCAATATTGATTTCCCCCTTAAGCAAATATATCTCTCACTAATGAATACCTTAGTGCAATAATTTTCTTTTCAAGTGTAACTCTCTTTTATAAAATAAAACATATCTTAATAATAAACATATTAACAACCCTTATTTGTATTGTTGTTTATCAGAATAAGACATATTTATCTATATTATTTTCACAAAGACTTTTATAAAAAAATTCATAAATCTAAGACATTTCACCTATTTTATATTGTATTCAACTAAGTGACTCTAATATTATTTTGTTGTATAATTATCCAAGAAAAAACATTAGAAAAAAGTTCACCAATGATAAGTCAATAACATAATAAAAATAAACATTATTTTTATCCAAAATCTAAAATGAAAAAAAGAAGAAGTTATTATTGATTCTTTTAATTTTGATTCAATCAATTATAATTTCAAATCTAAAAAATAAAAATTAAAACTTAAAGAAAATATTTATATATTTTATTATTATTTTGAATTAAAATATTATTTTAAAACTTAAATTATTTTTCTACTAATACTTTTAATTAAATTATTTTATCTAATATTTAAAAGACCATTCACTTGCTATATAAGTATAAGAAATTAAAAGTGTGTATAGAAAATCAAGGAAGAGGCTCTAAATTCAATACACTCCACCAAATCTAATTTGAAACTGTATTATTGTTTGTTTTAAAAAGATTTGTAATAATAATCTATTTGCTTAAATTATCTAATGTATTTAGACATAAAAATGGCTGCATACATTCAGAACTGTTCAAAAAGATAAATATAGACACAAATTTAAAATTGTCTACATTCGTTGTATTTGCCTTTTGTTTTCTAAGCATAAATAAATATTTAATTTGACTATAAAAGTTGTCATTTTCACATCATTTAATGGGGCATTATAAGCAACTTATTCTACAATATTTTGTCCTATTGATTCGTTTTGCAAAATATATAAGAAAATTATTTGCTTTCAGACATCATTAAATTCACATTTAGTACTGCATCTGTTTTAAAATATTAGTGTCGTCTTAAAATTTCACGCAAAAATTAGAATAATTCTGAATTCTAGGGAAAATATAGAATTAAATTATCTCTTTTAATGGTAAACATGAGCAATATTTGGTCTCCTCTTACTACACAAGAGAAAGCATAAGAATAAAGCAGAAATATCAATTTATTTATTCAACTTTAATTCAATTTAATATCGGTCATTAATTGATTAAGCAATCAATTATATTCACTATGCAAGAATCTGATGCCATTTACTCTATCATTACCTTTTAACATTTAACAAAAGACATTATCACATGACATATCTACAATACAAAGTTGTTTTGGAAACAAATATATTATCAGAAAAACAAAAACTAAAAATGTGAATAAAAAAAATAAATATCAATGAGAGGATAAATATAAAAATAACATAGGGGTGGTTTGGATGATCATATATATATACTTTACTAAAATTTGTTTTGGAGAAGAATCTGAGAAGTTTGTGGTCTGGTTTTTTGTTGGAAGAGAAGAAAAATGCCATTGAAGGTGTTGGAGGCAACAGTGTGGAGCTTTGATGGGGTGTTTGAGAAGTTCCGATCAGAGGCTGCAGGAAACAAGGCTAATCTCATCCTCTTCTTGGCTGACAAAGACCCTGCTACCTCTCTCAGCTGGTGCCCTGGTATCTATGCATTCTTGCTCTTTTTCTTCTTTCTTCTACAAAATGTGTATTACCGTAAAACTTCTGATTTAATAACTGTGTTAGTGTGTGAATTTGATGACTGACTGCACTAAGTCCATTTAATGTTTCAAGGAATTTTCAGGGGAGGATGGGGAAGAAGAGTTTTCTTTCTATGTCAGTATTGGGCAAAACTGAAAAAAAATTAAAAAAAAAATGAGATATTTTTGTTGGCAATCAGAGTATTTTATTAGACAAAAATAAATCGATTGGTCTTGATTAAATTTTATTTTGTATCATATTGTTAGAGAAGCATGACTAGTTAATCTGAACCTGTGATCTACAAGAATCATGATTATATTTTTTGTAATAATTTCCTTTTCCTTCTTAGATTGTGTGAGAGCAGAGCCTGTGATCTACAAGAAGCTGGAGGCTTCATCTGATGACATTGCACTTTTGAGAGCTTATGTTGGAGATAGACCAACATGGAGAAACCCCAAGCATCCATGGAGGGTGGACGCTAGGTTCAAGCTCACTGGGGTGCCAACATTGATCCATTGGGAGAATGACACAGTCAAAGGTCGCCTAGAAGATCATGAAGCCCACCTTGTAAACAAAATTGAAAGTCTTGTTGCTGACAAGTGACAAATGATTGCCGATGCAGTGTTTTAGTTGGTGTCAAAAATAGTGTAAATTAAACTGTTTGCTCTTATCAGCAATATACCCATCTCATACTTCCTGACTTTGCTACCAGAGCATACAATAAATTGTTAGTACCAATGGTGACAGGTTAAGTCTACAAATCGATGGTAGGTTCTTTGAGCTTATTTTGTGGTTTTGAGCATCATAAATTTACTGGCTAATCTTAGGTAATGTTACCTCTAGTGTTTTTTGCAGACTGCAAGTTAGTTCACCAAAATTTGACTCAGACTTTATACCTTCATAGTTCATACTGCCTAATTGAGTGATATCCATATGTTAGAGGGACAACCATAAATAAACTTATTACCAAACAGGCTACTGCATTTTCACTATACAGTCACACCTTTCATTCACCCAAAGTTAATTCAGAAAATTAGGCCTATGGGGGTAAAATCGTTAAATTCAAACACTATTGTTTAGATGAATGGGTTGAGATCGCATTTTACATATAGAACAAAATCTTATCTGATTGATTATTGAAGATGCTGGTACCATATCGAACACGATGAGTTAGTTACATTGTTTTAAAGCTTTTGAATTGGACGAATGTTTATATAAATTACACGTCGCAGTATAAAAATCCTCATTTTTGTGAAATGCCTGAAAACAACGTAGTGTTAAAAAACACATGCTTGTTGACATGAAAATAACCAGACCAAATTACAAGGTGGAGAATTTTAATCCTAAATTATTGTTTCCTTTAAAATATACATAAATTAAATAAAAATAAGTTAATCATTACAAGTTAATATAAATTAACCGGAATGCAAATATACATCCTAAACAGTGACAAAAACCATCTCTTGAAGCTGGTCAAAATTTGCCTTGTACACCCAACTGCATTTCCGTTCTAGGCAAGAAATCCAACTGCAAATCAATGTAGAAGTTAGAGAACTAGCTTTTGACATGTGGATCAGCAAACAGACATTTCAAACGGATGTAAAAAAAAAATTTGGGTTGTACATGATGCTTGAAGGTTAAAAGCATTCTCCACAAGGCTATTATTTACATCCTTTAATTTTCCTCAGAGGAATCAGAATAAAAGGGACAGAAGTATAAAGAATATTGAATAAAGTGAAATTAAAAAGCACTTATTTTAACAAACCTAAAATCTACAAACACATTCGGGGAGGGAGCAGGGCAAGGCTCTTCAAGTGCATGAACCAATTAAATTTAGGGTGTAAGTCTTGTAGTCGCTATATTGCATTCAGTATGTACACACACACACTCTATATATATATACACATGTGCAAAAAAACTGTAAGCTTATGAAAACCTATAGATTTCATGATAAATATTTAATAGAATAAATATATGTACATCGCTGTGAAAACAGTTATCATAAAAGACATTATTCCTGAATCTAACAATTAGGATGAAAATGGATTTGACAGAGTAGTAGGATCAAGGGGGAAATCACTAATTTTAACCAAAAAACCTAACAATGTAATGAGATACTTTTGCCTAAGAACCAATTTATTTTATGTTATATGTTGAAAGTCCCACATAGCCTACCTCATGTCATTTGGTATGATTTAAATACATGTTAGGCTAATCCACATATTGTCAATTGGTTTTATGTTGGAACCTTAACATGGTATCATAGCCAAAGCCTAACATCTTTACGGTTATTGCCATGGACCAAAAGTTGCCCTTTAGTTGGGTCAAAAGTACCCTTTGCCTAGTTCGGCAGGCTTCGTTGGGGGGTGTGTTGAAAGTCTCACATCGACTACTTCATGTCATTTGGTATGATTTAAATACATGTTAGGCTAATCCACATATTGCCAATTGTTTTTATGTTGGAACCTTAACACTATCAAATACTATTTATATAATAAAAATCTCTATTTGGTGTCTTGAATAATTAAATATTTATCAAGAAGCTACCATCATAATTAATTACAACCCCAACAACCATTGTTTCCCACTCAATTTCTATTATCAAATCTCTTACCTATATACACAAGGACCTGCATATCAACTTTGAGTATTTGAAGGCGTGGCGGCCAACTTCAAGTGGATGTCGCCATAAGGTTCTTCTTGTTCTACATTAACAAGTCTATTAGTCTGTAAAACCTGTAATTCAACTTCCACATCAGTCAAAATATAGGGAGGGGAACTATACTGCTCGCAGAAATGCTTGCTCTTCAAAAACACATTATTTGTAGGACTTGAATTCATCTATGATATAAAAATATATATCCCTTAATGTTGTAATCGAATTGACTACACATTCTTTCTAACAGATATTAACAGAACTAAATCTGTAAGCACTAAGTAGGATTCAAAGCTGTAGCTATGTTGATCACATGAAAATGAATCGTACAAACTTAGCAAGTAGACAGAAGAGCAATACATATAGGGATTGTATCTAGTGAGAAAGCAATTGTTAAAGGAAAGGAATAAATAACATAAAAAATAACACTGTTAGGACACTGTTACACACCCGCATAACACAGACGTGTGTGTACCACATTCTAATAAGTCAAAACAACATATGATCAGCAATATGATGAGTTTTCCCATGCAAAATTTTGTTCATGCTGAGATGAGATAGACCTCCCGTAGGGTCCGCCAAATATTGGGGTGATTGAATCGAAGTTTTTTCAAACACACATTAATGGCATTCTAATCATTAAAAACACACAAACAACAAATATTCACATTCTTTAGACATTATGGGTGTCTGTTTGAATGGAAATGTCTCAAACCCACCAATACTTCAAAGAACATTCGAGCAGCAGTATGACGTGTTTTCCCTTCCAAAATCTTGTTCAAGCTGAGATGAGATTGATCTCCTGCAGGTTCCTCCAAAATTGGGGTGATTGGATTCAGTGTTTTCAAATATTCAGCTGCATATCTGAAATTTCATATGTGAAGAATACTGGCAAAGTTCAGACACTAGAGAACAAAAAAAAAAAAAAAAAGGTATAACGAAGAAGCAAAAGGACATGAACAACTTAGACATGGTATATATGCACATGCTAACTTCCCAAAACAAGACATCATAAAGATGGGAAAAAGTATTATGAATACGTACTTAGTCCTTTCAGACAATGTCATGTTACTTCCGCTTGTACCTTGTGAACCTACATAAATTACCAGTGTTATCTATACCATAAATCAAATATATATAATAGAAACTGGAATCTAGTATCACTTGAGTATTATATAATACAAGCAATGCCACAATAAATAAGTGATACAAGGGTATGTGACAGAAAAATCAAATTCAAGATGACATTTATATAGAACCTACTGGCTGGTGTGTTGTTGCCCAGACTCAGAAACCAAAACTCCTACAAAAACAAGTTTGACAATCAATTAGACGTAATACTTCAATTCAACCACATTAAGAGCATCAATAGTAAGATTGCAAATTTTCTGCGCCAAAATAAGAATGGAATTCAGGGATAGTGAAAACAGACTAGGCAGAGAGGACAGTCAAGTATATATAAAAAAACTATTGTAAATAGACACATGTAAATAAGTAAAGTCGTGTACAAGGCAGAATTTCAGGCTGTATGCTACTTGCTACTAGTTTAAAGGCAGAAGACAACTTGTCAAGCAAGTATTTTAATTAACATGAGCGCTAAGTCCTAAAATATTTAAAAACTGATGATTGAAGCACTTATTAAAAAGTCTCAAAATTATGTCACATATACAACAATATGTCATAAGGTAGTTAAATAGTTACAGTTCTACATTTATCCAACTCGCATATTCCCATCTACTAGAGCAAAGTCAGAATAGATGCTTTGAACTGAAAGGAAATTGGATGTGATTAACCAAGACTGACGATATGAAAGCATTCACAGCAAAACCTAAAAGCTTACATCTGTTGCAGCAGAATTGATCAAGTGATTAGTATCTGAATCTGGTGTTTGCATTGTCGTTTGCATTGTCTCTGATCCATAAGCACTAGGTGATGCTGCTAAATCTAGTGTCTGCATTCTCTCAGATGCAACATTTGTTCCCAAAGAAGCAACTGATTTGTTACGAAGTGAAGTCATAGTCAAGTCATCTCTTCTATCAGGGCTCCTGCAATCATCTTCAACCACAGTGTGGATGGTGGGAGGGGGAGTAACAGCAACATTTCGAGCATGTTCAATTTCCATATCAAATGCACTACCAGGAGATGTGGCAGCTATTGGCTCTTCAGAGATTCGGTCGGTAGCAGCTATTGGCTCTCCAGTGATTTGGTTAGCAGCAGCTATTGGCTGTTCTGAGGTTTGGTTTGTATCAGCTATTGGCTCTGCATAGGGTTGGCTAGTAGGAGCTATTGGCTCTTCAGGGACTTGGTTCGTTGCAGGAGTTTCAGCCATCCTAGCATCATCATGATCTTCCTCGGAGATGACCAAATGAGGTCTTGAACGCACATATTCACCATTGCATATGTCCAAAAGATCCTTGCCAACCCCTGAACACAGCCATATGTTTTCAGGTCACATGTTGAAAAAAATTACAAGGTACCACAATCAGAAAAATAAAATGCAGAGATCAGCCTACCAGTTAACAATGGCTGGTAAAAAATGTGTTCTTTCCTTTTACTGTTGTTAAATTTCCATGTACCCAAATTAGAGGAAGGAACTTCTCTTCTTTTCCTCAGTATATCACGTGGGTTATTAAGTGCACTCCGCATGAATCTACAAAGACACATCGAACATGAGTAACAAGCATAGAAGAACAACAAAAGAACTTATAACTATGCAAGTATGATCTATGAATTGCATGAGGAGGAAGCTATTCAACAAAAATAATCTTAAATATTACCTATTTTTTAACACAATTTGTTCATCAAACAATTGTTTTCTTTTTCTTCCTCTCTGTGGTGGCTGCTGTATTGGTGGACTTTCAGGAAGCACAAAATTGGGAGAATTATTCTCTGAAACAGTGCAAAGAAAACAAAAGTAAAATATTTTTGTATTTCTAAGATCTATATGCAACACAAGTGGCATAGATAGGCATTCACTGACCAACATGAACTTGCAAATCCGAGGTGCCCCCTTGAGTTGTAGGCGGAGTTGGCGGATTAAATCGTTGTTGAGATGGTTCGGACATCCTTTCGGGATCAAAATCATGAATCAAAGAGTCAACAACTCTGATTGGATCAGCATCATTATTCTCAAGGTTTGAAAATAGTGGCGGGTTTTCAAGATGATGATGATCATTGGCATCAAGACCAACCTCAGGTGCCTCAACTTGAGTTGCTTGTGGAGGACTAGGAGCCAATCCCCGACGAACCTCAATGGGCTCCACTTGGGTTGCTTGTGGAGGACTGTGAATGGTAGGATCCAACTGGACAGTTAATGATTCCCTTTGGGCACTTGGACCATCATCTGCAGAACCCACAACTTTTGTTGATGATGGAGATTGGGGAACAATGCTGCAGGAACAAAACAAGTACCATTGGTTCATAATCCCAAAAAATGAAAGAACGAGAAAAAATTATAATACAACACAAGCTTACTCCTCTTCCATTGGTATAGGGCCAGAATCATGCAGCACTTCTGTATGTGAAGAATCCATTATTATATCCTAAATAATAAAGAAAACATTACAGTTTGAAAAGAAACAAAATTATACAAGTTACGCAGTTGTCTGGAGGGAATAAGACTGCACCTCATCAAAAGATACAGTCACGTAATAATCTGTTGTCACAGGAATTCGATCTGCACATTGAGAATTATTAATTATTAACATCCATCTGCTCACAAACTTTCAAAAGGCAGGCAATGAGCTCATAATCAAATTAGTGACTACAAGATAAAGGGTGTTTTATTAATCCCTGAAAAATGGAAACAACACTCAGGGGCCCAAATGTGGATTTTTTTTCGTCAAATTAGTCCTCACATCACTAACATTTCATTGATCAACAGAATACATAATAGGAACTGACCGAATGACTAAACGCATTTCAGTAAGCGGAACACCATTTTGGTCCTAACAAATTTGGCATCAATCACATTAGCCCTCAAAAGACAAAAATCAATGCATTCGTAGAAAGTCAATAAATATAGTATTTTTCCATAACTAATTTACTTTTTCATTTTTCAAGTACAAAAACAATTATTTTCAGAAACTATCCTAACTAAAATAGCATTCCCCTCTACACAAATTAAACCAATGCCTAATGGGTTTAAAAAAAAAAAACAATCCATCGCCACAATGTGACTGCATGTCTGCAATTTCTCATAACATAAAGAACAAGCGTTTATTCTAAACAACAATCCAAAACCCTCAGGGACTAATTCAATCGTTTATTCCGAACAACAATAACGCAACTCATCCAATCATATAACCTGTGAGTGTGATGTCTTCCGGATTCACGGAGTTCCGATCCTTAGCCCTGATAGACACGCCCAAAGGATAACAAAATTACACCATGAAAAACTCAAGAAAGCGAAAAAAAAAAAACAAGAAAATGTTACCCTGTGTAATCCATTTGGTCTTCTATATTCTGCGCATCAAGGTCGAAAGTCCCCGGCAGAGTCACCGAATGAAACGGCGCTGGCCCCACCTCCTCCGGTTGAGCAAACTGGAGAGAAGCCAACGCCTTGTGGAGACCCGTCAACGCGTCCTTGCAGTCTTGGTGAAGATACTCCACTTTCTTGGAGTATATCCGAACCACGCCGAGGAGAAGGTGACCCGACATTCTAAGCGCAATGGGAACCCCAGGGTCCATGATGCGCACTGAACGACACAAGAAAAGAAGAATTAAGAACAAAAAAAAAACGAGGTGAAGATGATTCGGGAACGAAGAAACGACGGCGTTTACTTACAGACTGTAGAGGGAATGTCGGTGGTGGTGTAGTGCGATTTCTTGAGACGGTGCTGGAGGTGAGCGGCGATCCACACGGTGGAAAGTGGGCCCTTTCGCGCCAAAAAGGTTTGGGAATAGAACATGATGGTTTTCTTGGGATGGTTGATGGGACTAGGATTCGGAGTGAGCGAGGAAGGATTGGGGTTTGGTTAGGGCTGGGTTGTGTTGTGTTGTGTTGTGGAGTGTGATTGATTTGGAAAAAAATTGGCGCGGGAAACGATGTGTGGAAGAGTGAAGTGGCGCGGAATCTTGCCAGCGAAACGGAGTTGCTATACGATTCATGAAGTGCTGTTTCGAGTTTTATTGAAATGACCTCGTTTTCTCCCGTTATTTACAATACCTGCCATCGGTTTTCTTAACGTGGGAACTTACGTGGCTCCACTCTTCACCGATAGAAAACACAGAATTGCGTATTTATAAAGAAAAAATAAAAATAGATTGTTAATTGTAACATCAAACAATCCTAAATCAAAAATGTAATAAATAAAATAATGTATCTTAACTATTTTAAATTATATTTTTTTTAAAACAACAATTAATTTTATTAGGATTTTCAACTCAAGATAATTTAAAATAATAATTAAAATTATTACCGTTTGGTTTTAAGTGAGATTCTAAAGTTTTATAATTGTGAAACAATTTATCATTAATGCTAATTATTATTCTTTTCAATTTTCATTCTTCAATTATTAATTAAGTGTCAATTTTTATTACATTTAATTTTTATATTATTAATTTATTTATTTAGTTAATGTACGTTTGTAAAAATAGTCTTATTTATTTAATTTACTTATGTCTTATTTAATTTTTTTATAGTAAAATTTGATATATTTTTCTCCAACAATTAAATCAATTTTTCCTTACTGCTAAAACTAAAACAAGTTTATGTTCAAAATAAAAAACTATGATTTAAATCAAAATATGAAAATGATTTCAATATAAAACGAAAATTGTTATTATATAGTGATAGAAAATGTTAATTATTAACGTTTTAATTATTCATTTCAAATTATTTTTTTAATTATTAATTACTTGAATGTTTTATTGCTTTTACTTTTTATATTTATTAATTTTTTTCCTTATTTTGACTATTTAATTTAAGGTATATTTATAAAAGAAACAATAATTTGGGACAATTTTTTTATCTCTATGATTTCTTCCAAATTTAACCAATGCGGTCTTGCTTATGAATGTTAGAACTAAGATAAATTTATCCTTAAAAATAAAAACTTTAATTTTTATTTTTATTTTAAAAATGAATTTGATTTACAGTTTATCCTTTTTCGTTCTTTGGTATGATAAATGTTAATCCATTTGATAAAATCTAATTAATCAATTCATTAATTTTATTTTTTTCATGAATGAATCCATTCATAACTATAATATTTTTTTAAAATGAAACTTTTAAAACAATTTTCAAAATTAAACGTTGTTAAATAAATATTAAAAATATTTTTGAAAACTTTTTATAAAAGTAAATTTTAAAAGAATTTAATTTTGAAAAATTGGTTAAATGAATTTTGATCTATTAAATCTTAATAGGAGGATCCATTCAACTGATGAATTTACTTGTGAATGAAAAGATAAATAGATTGTTTTGTCAATATTATTCCACTGTCAAAACTAGTAGTAAATTTGAGTAAGAGAGGGTTCATAAAATCAAGAAAATTATTTCCATACTCTGTAACTGAACATTGTCAGCAAACATGTGAATTATGAATATATGGTAGGTTGATATTATCTAAGAAAGAGCAATACTCGGTTAAAATTGGTGGAGGAATGCTTGGTGCAGTGTTCATGATAACTCAAATTCAGACAAAAAATGGAACTGAATACATGCATATATCAACAAGAGTTACAACACCGAAGCAACAACATAATCATGAAGAAATAGCAAGGTACAATGTCTGCAACAGAAGAGCATTAACCACTATTTTTTTGTAGAACCTTGTCAACTGAAAATGATTAGGTTTATGCTGTACAAGAGACAAGGAAATTTGTTAGTGGTTTCAGCCTCACCCAAAGTATACTTGGTCAAACATGCTCTGCAACATTGCTAATTCTCTATGCCTTGTTCACTCGGATTTTTTGTCCTTCTAAAGACTGCATTCAACAAGCCATCAAATCACTTTCAGAGTAACATATATAACTAAACTAATTACTAATTAAAAGTCTCATTGTCAATCTATAACTTTCAGATCAAAACATCATTCAAAGTCAAAACTCGGATAAGCAGAAATTTTACACAATCAAAGTTTACAGGAACTAAAATAATCAAGATCTCTCTAGCTGAGAAATTTAAAGAGTCCTAGATCTCCCTCCCCTAAGAGTAAGTTTGGGTGTCGAATTTTAGAAGTATGTTTTTCAAATAGGGGGTCTCTATCATGGGAATGCATCCTCTAGGTGCCATGTATTTGAAGTATATTTGGATGCCTCAGCTTGCAAATGAACAAGAGAAGTAAACAACTTACAGAATTGTTGAAAGACGAGATTGCAGCTTCTACATCCTCTTCTGATGAAAAAGTAACAAAACCATACCCACTGGATTTTGAGGTACCAGGGACCCTTGAAACCTTGGCACTCAAAACTTTTCCCTTCTCAGAGAAAAACTTCTTAAGAGTATCAGTTGTCACTGTCTTGGCTAGATTTCCCACATACACCTTGTGGGGACTGTCAACAAATTGAGATTCCTCAGCTTGGAGTAAAGGAAAATCTGATGTTGATAAAGGTTTTTCAGTAACATTTACTTTGATCTCACGCCCTCCAAGTTCCTGCCATAGGAAACATGAATTTCCCAAGTCCTTAAAGAGATATAAATTCTAAACGGCTGAATGAACATTGACACTCTTTCTACAGGTTCCTGCAAATTCTGCAGTGAAACTTACAGTGCCATTAAGTTTCTCAATCACAGCATTTGCATCCTCCACAGTTTTCATCGTAACAAATGCAAAGCGGCGACTCCTTCCAGAGTATTTATCATACATAACCTATGAGCCATGCATTAAGAAATGTTAACATTAATCCTAATCAATAATATCTTATTTGGTACCCAGGTGATGGATTCCCATATATTATGACAGACCAAACAAATAAAGTTGTTACCTGCTTTAGCATATACAAAATGCAATAGTCAATACACTACAGTATTTAGTGTATTTTCAATGCCACGAATATTGGCATATTGCAAGTCCTTCAATAAAGTGTTCAATTCATGTTACCAAATCTACAATCATTCCATTGAGCAGTTGAGCATACCAAAGAAGTAAGCTTGAGTGAGGTTTCAACATTTTAATTCAAAGTGAGTAACTAGTAGTCTAGTACTACTATACACATCTCTTTTACCTTTTATGTTATTCTTGAGAAATTAAGGAGCTTACTCATGATTATACATATTAATGCTTATATAATCAAAATTATGCTATCTTCGTATTAATGTGACAATTAACAACGAGAGAAAACAGGACTGGCAATTCTGGCTACATTTAACTTTCTTCCTTATGCAACTTGCCTTACAAACAAAGGTTAAAACAGTATTCTTAAAACAGAAAAACTTCCTTTATTTTCTACAGAAGCAGGATGGTAGAGATAATACACACTGCACACATATATAGCTGCTAAATTTCAAGAAGAATCAACTTGAAAAGCTCCTGTTTTTAGATTTATTTTAAAAAGCAAAGACACCAATTTCCTCAACTTTTTGTAACCCGCACCAAAATTGGATGTACAGTGGAAAAATTCACAAACCTATTCTAATATTAGTGCGTGTTTTTTTGTGTTAACTTTTCATATTGATATATTCCTACAAGTTTCAGTCTTTTGGACCCATCATGAAATTACTCGGGTCCTCCCCAAAAACCACACCCATTGGGTTCCTCCATAAAAGTTGAGTATATAAGAACTTATAGAAAAGAAAATTATGAAGAAAAAAATAAATAAATTTACACCTGTATAAAATTTGCTTATGCATAAGCTAATTTGTATAAACTCTCGTGTAGTTTCTCCAATATTTTATTTTGAGCATAAGCTAATGTAAAAAAACTTCGGTATAAGCTAAATTTAGCTTATGCCAAATTTAATTCCACTTTTTTTTCTTTTCAATATTTGATTATGGAGTAATTAATTCAAACACGTTGTTAATCCAACACAACCCAACACAGGAAAAACAGTGTCAGAAAAAAATAAGAAATCGACAACTTTAAAAGTGGTGAAAATCTAAAAACCTCAGCTTTCTCAACAGCACCATGTTCTTGAACAATATTGGCGAGCTCATCGTTGTTGACAGTGCGGGGAATGTTGCCTACGTAGAGCCTCCTCTCGGCCTCCGCCGCAGTGGCCTGCTCAGCCACCGCCAAGGGTTTCCCAAAACGGCGGCGTGTAGTGAGAAGGGGTCGCAAGTGAGTCGTGGAGGGTCTCAGGTTCAAGAGAATGTGCCTAGGGGAACTTGATGGGGTAGTGAGGGAAAACAGATTCGGCGGCAACAAAAGAGAAGAATGAAGAGAAGCCATTGTTGTTGTGGTGGTGGTGGTGTGTGACAGGTGAGAGTGAAGAGGATATTACAACTGAACAACAAGTTCAGGTTTTGATTGACAGAGTCAGAGGTTTATCTCGTTATCTAAATAGTGTTGGTGTTGGACATCCATTTTTATCGGGTCGGGTCATACTCCGATAATATTGTGATTTGAAAAGTATTTGATTTAATAATAAGTATAAAACTATGTAATAATTACGTGTGTAATCAAATTTTGAAAAATATATTTTATTATAAATAGAGAAGTATGCTTATATAGTAATAATAATATATATTTTGCATACAATACACATTATATAAATATATATATAACTATAATTTTATATATAATAATTTATAATTAATTCAAATTATGTTTATTTTCGTGTAGTTTACTACTTTCATACTTTTAATATATAAAACTAAAACTTTATATTATATTTGATAAATTCAATTATTTAAAATAATTTCATTGATATATTTTTATTAAATAATTATGATATTTTAATATTAAATTTTTATTTTAAAAAATAAAAAATAATTGATTACACTCAATGGTTAATACAATGTTTTAATGGAAGGATACAAAATTTTCACGATTCTAACTGATTTTTTTCTTTGTGTAATATTTTTTCATTGCTTAAATATTCTAGTTTATAAATTTCGTTCTCATTTTCTTAATGGAAGAAGCATAGATAAGTATATGTTGCAGTCCAATAACATTTTATTAATAAATATTTAAAAAATATGAAAAGGTAAAAATATAAAAAGACATATTCAATGTATATTAATGATTTATTTAATATCTATTAAAAAATAAAAAAATAATTAAAATTATAAATATTTTAATGACCAGACTAAAATAATAAAAAAATAATAATTAAATGGCCATGGCCCTTCGTAGATAAAGAAAATCAGTCAATGACTTTAACTTTGAAAATATGGTTATAGAAAACAATAATGAATAAATAAATAAAAATTCTAAAATATTAAAATTAAAAAGAGAAAACTACAAAGACCAAAATTTAAATAGCAAAATAAAGTAACTAACGGTTAAATAAAGAATTAAACAACATAGTCAAGATTTTAAGAAACAAAAATTGGGGCATAATAATAAAGAAATATAACAATATTAAAAGTTGAACATGAATAATAGATAACAGTAGCATAATAACTAACTACATAATCACTATTAAAGTAAGCAACTTTAAACAAAAATAAACAGTAAATAAAAATGAAGTTTAACATAACTATTCAAATAAAACTATTGAGATTAAGAAAAACAAAGACACCTTATTCTTCTTTTACCTCGAGTAATGAAATTTAGGGTGAGAGGAAGGATTTGGAAGAGAAGATGGTGTTTTTTATGAATAAAATGGCTAATTAATTAATTGTTAAATGTAATTTTCAATAAATAATCATAATACCTGGAATTTTACATTTTAAAAAACATATATTAAATTAAAACTATCTCATTATAATATTTAAAAAAAATATCTTATTGAACAAATCGTTTGCAGCATTTCATAATATATCAATTATAAATTAAATAAGTAAAAAAAAATCAAACCCATGATTATTACTGAACATTTTGTGTAACTTTGATGTTTTTGTGAATATAAAAATATATTTGCTTCATTGAAAATTTTATAAATAGAACGTGGAGATTAATAGTTTTTTAAATATTTTGTAGTAATGTCATTAATAATGATTAAATGTAATTTATTATGTCGATTAAGAATTTGTCATTGATAGAATTGTCATTGTATCTTATATAATATAACAATGTTTATTGTTGTACCTTTCATTAAAGTCTTATGTCAAAAATGTATATTGGTATTAATCATTGTTGTATATTTGATTTTTTTTTAAGTGAAATCTATTTTAAGTTTTTTCTTATTTTCTTTTATATATATATATATATATATATATATATATATATATATATATAAATCCAGTATAATACAAATTCAAGTGTTATGTCAAAAATGTATATTGGTATTAATCATTGTTGTATATTTGATTTTTTTTAAGTGAAATCTATTTTAAGTTTTTTCTTATTTTCTTTTATATATATATATATATATATATATATATATATATATATATATATATATATATATATATAATCCAGTATAATACAAATTATAAGTGTAACATCCAGTATTTCCAAAAAAATTATTTCATTAATATAATGAAATATTTTGTCATTAACTTTAATAAAATGGTATTATGAGTTATTTTAAGACTTGATAATTTTTAAGAACATTAATAAATGATATATATATATATCATGAAATTGTAATAGAGTGAAATAGATAAATTTAGAATTGAGTTTAAAATGAAGTAATAATAATAATAATAATAATAATAATAATAATAAGAGTAATATGATTAAGCAAAAATTAGTAATATAATTTCCTATTGAGGAAACAATTCAATTGAAAATTGCAATTTTAAGTAAGGGTAATTTAGGAAATGATTCAAATGACAATTACAATTTTAAGTATGGGTAATTTAGGAAATGATTCAATTGAGAATTGCAATTTTAAGTAAGGGCAATTTAAGAAAGGAAGCCAAATAGTATAATTTAAGAAATGAGAAAGACTCATTTCTTTCTCACTTACGAAAGCCAATTTCGGAGCATGGGAGAAGAAGAAAAAGTTTGGTTTTGCTTGCCTACACCATCTTTGTTCATCCTTTTTGCAATTAAGAGTAAGATTCATAAAATTAAAGCATTGAATTTCAACATTATCTCCTAAAATCTTCTAAATCTCAAGTATATGATTATTTTGATGCTTATAGGAGACAAACCCTTTCTTGAATTAATGATCTCCATTTTCTTGTTTGAAAGTTTCATTTGAGGTAAGGAGAGTCTTCTTGTCATCAATCCTAGGCTAAACCACCATTTATCTCACTTTTATATGAATTGGAACCAAATTAGAATATTTTATAAAAATTTCGTATGGTTGTTCTAGTATATTAGGATACTCTACAATGCTCCTTTCATATTTTAGAGTTTAGAAATAGATTCCTTGGATGCTAAAACCTAGAGTTAGCCATAAAAATCACTTAAATTGGATTTTTCTAGAGGAAGATGATGAAATATGTGTTGAGAGATGTTGCAAGAAAAAATCTGCATGTGAATAGAATATTTGGGAAATTATGTAAAAATATTTACTTGGTATTTAATTCTGAAATTTTGATTACATGTTTCTTTATATGTTTAGTTCATGTGTGATTTATTTCAAAATTTTCTAACAAGTTGATTTTCGATGAAAAATCTTGGAAGTAAATAGGTTTTGAGTTAGGTGAAACAAAATTGCTATGTCCGCTCAGCAACTTTGAAAAAGCATATAAAATCGAAATTGAAGTTTTTTTGAGATGAAATTTTTATCATAATTGTGATTGTAGGTATATGTTAAGTATATTTATTTTCATAATTTTATGACCATTATTTTATTTTATAAAAATATATCTTTGAGTAATGCCTTGATAGTGGAATCTTCAAAACGTATGAAAAGGGAGGAAAGTTTTGAATGACTTAGAAATATTTAAATTTTGAGTTATAATTTTTATTATAATCCTAGAATATATGTATTTTGGACTAGAAAATCTCACAGAATTTGGAGTTAGTTTAGATGACAAAGAATTTTTCCAAAGTTACACTTTTCTAATGATTATGATAGACTTTTCTTCCTAAAGAAGTGTAAATAAAACTTTAGTTCTGGACCTATTATTTATTTTATGAGTATGTATGATGTGAGAATGATAGTGTAATGAGATATTTTGGGATACAAGATTAGAATAACAAGAGTTTAAATTGATGGATCACAATGTGTGTTGAGTCCGAGAGTGTCTGACCCTCGACAAATTTATATTGTTCTTGTTTGATGTAAGAAAATGTGTTATATGAATTTGATTTGAATGTATTTTTAAATTGGGAAACGTCCAAATTACAAAGGAGACTCTGTCATTTTGAAATTGATGAAAAATAAATAAAACTTAATAAGAATGGTATAAAGAAACGTTATGAATAGATAATGCATTCATAATCATGGTAGTTAGTGGAAATCATGTCTAGAGGATGTTTGTTCTATGTGGTGAGTCTAAGTTAGAGATGTTGGTCATCTAAAAGTAGGGTATTATGTCTATAGTGATATGGTCTGTATGTTGTAGAGTTTGTTCCTACCAAATATATTGTTGTTAAAGAGTAGGTGGTGCCACTCAGTGGCGAGATATGTGTGTGGATGGTACGAAGATACACCAGGAGCTTAGGAAATAAGAAAAGATCAGAGTTGGTAGGGGGTCCTTTAATCCATAATGTCCTCCCATTTACATGTCATCTAATGTTTTTAACGTCTTTAGGATTCGTAAACAAACTCTTAAATCTTGGAATTATTGGAAGATACAAAATAGAGTTGGTAGGGGGTCCTTTAATAGTAATGTTCTCACTATTGTCTTGATTATTATCCTTCACTTTGTAATGAGATAACCCATAAATTGGACATAATTTCAACTTTTCAAACTCATTTCTATACAAAATGCAATCATTGGGACATGCATGTATCTTTTTATACTTCATACCCGTTGAACAAAATATTTTTTTTGCCTCATAATTACGATTGGGTAGTGTATTTACTTTTGGAAACATTTCCTTCAACAATTGAAATAATTCAGTGAAACTTTTATCAGTCCACCTGTTCACTGCCTTCAAGTTTACCCATCTTAAAACTGTTGATAATCGTGTGAAATTATGTCCTCTAGTCGATCATCCATGGTTGAATAAACTAAATCATGATCAAATTCATTTAGAGATGACAAATCTAATAGTTCACCATGTCATGTCCAAATTGTGTAATTTTTAAGAAAACCGTCACATAAAAGGTGCTCCCTAATTTGCTCAACACTTAATAATCTTATATTAAGACAATTAACATAAAGACACCTAAATCTTCCTCAAGTAGAACTAGTCGAAGTGTTTTGTTGTGCAAATAATAAAAATTGTTCCACTCCTTTCTCGTACACATCAGTTATGCGAGCACAATTAATCCAACTTTTATCCATTTCTAGATTTTGTAATATATACACAACTACATAATTCAGTTAATAATATAATTTTTCGGGGATCAAACATCCCTGTATGCAACACAAATTCGTTTAAAAATATTTCATATCACTATCAATCTTCATAATGTTAATCCTAAATCAATCCATACATTAATCAAGACAAAATAGTTATTTACTAAAGAGGAACAATACATTGTGTCACAGAACACCACCAATCAATGTTAACCACTTAGGAGCATGACCAGTGAGAGGGAGCGAGCCACACGCCAAGCGAAGGAGACACGAAGGAGGTGTGGCACGACACAAAGGATTCATAGAGGTGCAGGCGCGACACGAAGGTGCATCAACGTGGAGGGCAGGGTGAGACATAGAGGGAGCGGGGAGGTGCAGGGAGCGAACCAGAGGTACATGGCACAAATGAGAGTGAGAAAACAAGACGAAATGGATAGAGGAGGAGGCGCGAGGAACAAAGGAGGAGGCAACGAAAGTGAGTGAGGTTGGTGAGTAGGAAGGAGTATAATAAATATACGACGATGATTATTAGTGATATTCGTTGTCGTATGTTCGATACGATAATAATTATTAGATAATCGTCGTCGAGTGATTGACCTTGACACACATTTGACGATGGTTATTTAATACTCGTAGTCATATGTCTCATACGACGACGATTATTAGATAATCATCGTCAAATGGTTGGTCTCGTTACACATTCAATGACGGTTATTTAATATGTGTTCTCGTATGTTCTATATGATGATGACAGATATTAAATAACTGTCGTTATATAATTGTTTTTATTTTTTTAAATGTCACTACATTGCCTTTGACGACGTCTTCATAATGACTATTGTCGAAAGACGTCATCATTTTCAATATTTGCATTAGTGATTGATATTTTGTTATAATAGAATTTTGTAGGTTTTTTTAAACTTAATATCATAAAGTGAAAGAAGTTGAAGTGATAAGAAGTAAATATGTCCGATTAGATTTTTAAGTCGATAAGTAATTTTCTTTTCTACATTATTTTTAAGTCAAGAAGGAGAAATTAGTTAGTAATGTTTATTACTATTATTATGTGAAAAGTTGTATAAATTTTGGAGTAGGCATATTGATTTTGGGCTGTATAATTACTTAAAAAAAAAAGTTAAGATTTAAGGACATTTAAGTAAGAAAAGTTAATTATTCAAATTACAACATGTTTAAATTAAAGATGTAATTTGATGAACATGTGTCATAATTCAAATAAAAATACATGCGTTGAGTTTTTTTAATGTCATAATGGGTGGTTATGCATAGTATGATATTATTGGGAATTGAGATGAGAAAATATACAAAATTGAGCAAATTTACTTGTTTAGTTTCATTTTCGTTCAAACAAGACATGTGTCGTTTGAGTGAAGATAAAACAATAGAAAATGTAGTCTAAGATAGTAGTAGTTCATTCAAGCAATGAATTCTCACTTAAGTGATATATAAGGTGTCTAAACAAACTTAGTTATACATTGACTCATTCACTCAAGCGATATGTTATAGAGAAGAGAGAATTGTCTTGACTTGAATTTCTCTTAGTGAGAATTGTGTCACAGAGTAGAGAATGGTGTGTGTGATTCTATATTTGAATAATATGACTATTTCATCTAGGAACGAGAGTGTCCTAATCTCATAAGCATCACGGTGGGTTAAGAGAACGATGTAAAATTCATGAGCATAAGTCTCTCGATCGAGGATTAAAGGATATGAATGAAGTTAGACTTTAGTCTTAGCCTCACAGTAGGAACTAATGTTTTATATAGGAACGAGAGTATCTCGATCTCATGTCTTTTATGACAATATTTTTAAGATCAATTCTCATGTTCGAGGTATTATTTATTTTAGAGTTATTATCATTTTGTCTTTAAAATGTGTTTTAATGGATTAATGAATGAAAGTGTATTTAAACTATAATTGATTTCGACTCCTAAATAATGTAAGATTCATACTTAAATAATGAATAATTTAAGATATTATTCATTAAACAAATTTATACATAAGTTTATTAAATTTTATAATGTGATCGTACTACTAATAAAAATAATTTTATATTAAATATTTGTTAAATATTATATACGTTTTTTATACATAATTAAATATAAATTTATTTTTCAAAATATACTATGAAAATAACTATTTTAAGGTAATCAAAATTTGAAAATATTATAATTTAGTTTCAATGTTAACATTTTTCCTAATTTTCTCAAATGTATATAACTTTATACGTGATATATTGAATATTTGGTTGTTATCACAGTTACTTCGGATGAAATACTAAAAATATACGCTATATGCTATCATAAAATCAATGTCTCATTCAATATTCCTATTCAAAACAAAACATATAAATTCAAAAGCTTTTCGATTTTAGTTAATAAGAATGCACATGACTCAAAAGTCATATTATCGCTTAATAATGATATTTAATAATAAAAACTAAAATTCTAAAGACTAAAAACCTGGTTATTTTTGTCATTCTATAACAAGAAAAGTTCAAAACCTAAAAACATAATAAATTTAATATTTATTTATATAAAATAAATTTGTATAAAGATATTGTAGATATTTATTATATAAAAGTATAAAGAATGGTTTTAATTGATGTAAAAGTTATACATCAATTCATAATTTTTTTGTTGACTTGACTTCGTTTAGAACCACTGATTCGTCTTTCCGCTGCTACTGTCATAGATATTTCGAAACTCAGCATTTGTGCTCATCGCAACGCAAGCTTTGTTTGTGTTCAGTTCTTCTGATGGCCGCGCCATCATTCTCATCTTCCTTCGTCTACGATGTGTTTCTCAGCTTCAGAGGAGAAGATACTCGTTACAGTTTTACTGGCAATCTCTACAATGCCCTTCGTGACCGCGGAATTCACACCTTCATCGACGACGAGGAGCTCCGCAAAGGTGACGAAATCACATCTGCACTTGAGAAGGCAATTGAAGAATCCAGAATTTTCATCACCGTCCTCTCTCAAAACTACGCGTCTTCCTCATTCTGCTTGAACGAGCTCGCCTACATTCTTCACTGCGCCAAGAGAAAAGGTTTGTTGGTTTTGCCAGTCTTCTACAACGTCGTTCCTTCCCACGTGCGGCACCACACAAGTAGCTTTGGAGAAGCATTGGCTGCACATGAAAAAAGGTTCAAAGCTAAGAGTCAGGATTTTGAGCTTAACATGGAGAAGCTCGAGAAATGGAAGATTGCTCTACGTGAAGCTGCTGACTTATCTGGATATCATTTCAAACATGGGTAGCAATCTTTTAGTTTTTCTTTTAACTTCATTAATTAATTCTCACTCATAAATAATCTAGAAAATGATTTATTTTGTTAAAATTTAAAGAAATCAAGATATTTATTAACCTTGAAATCACAGTCTTGAGAATAATACACAATTTGTATGGTAATACACATTTTGTATGGCAATACACTTTACCTAATTTATAAATTACGATTTCTCTATAAATATTCCTGTTTTCTGCTTGGTTTAGTTTTTATCTCTCGCATCGACTTTGGATTTGCTTTACATATGTTTTACTTTATATGCATCATACCCTTTTATTAAAAACTATATATAATCTGACTTTACGCAAAATTTCTGTGATTGAACAGGGACGAATATGAATACGAATTCATCAAGGGGATAGTTGAATTGGTCTCTAAAAAGATTAACCGTGCTCCTTTACATGTTGCGGATTATCCAGTTGGACTAGAGTCACGAGTGCGAGAAGTAAAGTTGCTTCTAGATGTAGGATCTAATGATGTTGTCCACATGGTGGGGATCCATGGACTCGGTGGAATTGGTAAAACTACACTTGCTGTTGAAGTTTATAATTCCATTGGTGACCATTTTGAAGGTCTGTGTTTCCTTGAAAATGTGAGAGAAAACTCAAACAAACACGGGCTACAACATCTCCAGAGCATCATTCTTTCTCAAATGGTTGGAGAAAAGAATATCAACATAGCTAGTGTGAAACAAGGAATTTCAATGATGCAACATAGACTACGGCAGAAGAAGATTCTTTTGATTATAGATGATGTCGACAAGCACGAGCAGTTGCAGGCAATTGCTGGAAACCCTGATTGGTTTGGTCCCGGCAGTAGGGTCATCATCACAACTAGGGACAAACAATTGTTGTCATCTCACTTGGTTGAAAAAACATATAAAGTGAAAAAGTTGAAAAAGAAGGATGCTCTTCGACTGCTTAGTTGGAAAGGTTTTAAAACAGAAAAAGTTGATACAGGTTATGTGAATGTTATGGATCGTGTACTAACTTATGCTTCTGGCCATCCATTGGCTTTGGAAGTAATAGGTTCGAAGTTGTTTAGAAAAAGTATACAAGAGTGGGAATCTGCCATCAATCAGTATGAAAAAATTCCTAACAATCAAATCCTGGAGATGCTTAAAATAAGTTTTGATGCTTTAGATGAAGAAGAGAAGAGTGTTTTTCTTGACATTGCTTGTTGTTTCAAAGGATTTGCATTGGCAGAGGTGGAAGATATACTCCGTGCTCATTATGGTGCTTGCATGAAATATCACATTGGGGTGTTGGTTGAAAAATCTCTCATAAAATATACTTGGAATTCTACAGTTACGTTGCATGACTTGATAGAGGACATGGGTAAAGAAATTGTCAGACAGAAATCACCAAAAGAGCCAGGGAAGCGCAGTAGATTATGGTCACCAGAAGATATAATTCAAGTTTTGGAAGACAACTCGGTAAGAATCATGAATGGTTTTGCTTCTTATCTTGACTTATCTTTATTTTATTATTATATAATATTTAAATTTAGCTATGTATTTGTATAGAAGACAAACATATATTTACATTATCTTGATTGGTGCCCTTTCTATCAACAGGGAACTGGAGAAATTGAAATCATATGTTTGAATTCCTCCTTACTTGACAAAGAAGAAACAGTAGAATGGAATAGAAAGGCTTTCAAGAAGATGAAAAACCTAAAAACACTAATTATTAAAAATGGTAATTTTTCCGAAGGTCCAAAATATCTTCCAAATTGTCTAAGAGTACTGGAATGGTGGAAATATCCTTCACAAGGTTTACCACCAGATTTTCGTTCAAAGAAACTTGCCATGTGCAAATTACCTAAAAGTTGTTTTGGGTCACTCGAATTGGCTGAGTTATCAAAGGCAAGTATGAACGGTTCATTTTCCAACACTAATATTATATTAATTAATTCCTATCTAAGTTATTAATTTTTGTTTCTTTGTTGGCTAGCTGCAGAAGTTCATGAATATGACTCTTCTGAATTTTGACGAATGTGAAGGTTTGACACAGTTACCTGACGTATCGGGGCTGCCAAATTTAGAAAAAATTTCATTTAAGAATTGCAAGAGTTTAATTACAATCCATGACTCCATTGGGTACCTAAGTAAGCTTAACTCCTTAAACGCTGTTGGTTGCAGCAAGCTTAGAAGTTTTCCCCCACTCAAATTGAATTCTCTGGAAAATCTTGAACTTTCATATTGTTACAGTCTTGAGAGCTTCCCAGAAATATTGGGAAAAATGGAAAAAATAACAGAACTTGTGTTGGAGGCCTGTGACATAAAAGAGTTGCCATTTTCATTTCAAAATCTCACTGGGCTTCAAACATTAGAGTTGCGTTTCTGTGGAAGGTTAAGGTTACCAAGTAGCATTGTCATGATGCCAAAATTGGCTCAGATTATTGCTTGGGAATCGAAAGGGTGGCTATTTCCAAAACAGGTTGAGGGTGAAGAGAAAGTAAGCTCAATGGTGTCTTCAAATGTAGATTGTATTCGTCTCTCAGGCTGCAAACTCTCAGATGAATTTGTCCAAATAGCTCTTGTATGGTTTGCCAATGTAAAAGACCTGGATCTGTCAAGGAATACTTTCACAATTCTTCCAGAATGCATCAACAATTGTCATTTTTTGCGTAAACTTACTTTAGATTACTGTCATAGTCTTCGAGAGATTAGAGCGATTCCACCAAACATACAATATTTTTCCGCAAGAGAATGTAAATCCTTCACTTCTTCATGCAGAAGCACTTTACTGAATCAGGTTTTGTCTTGTTTTACTTTTATTATGTATTTGATTTGATGATGATAGTGTACGTAACGTTGCTAAACGTATGAATAATTTTTTACTTGCAGAAACTGCATGAGGCTGGAAACACCATGTTTCAGTTTTCAGGAGCCATGTTTCCAGAATGGTTCGAGCACCACAGTCGGGGACCATCTTATTCGTTCTGGGTTGGCAACAAATTCCCTGCAATTGCTCTTTGTATTACTATTGGACCAACTCATCTGAAATATGTTGAAATTGTTGGACCTATCATGGTCATCAATGGCATTGAATGTTCACTTGATGAGGAGGATGATCCCTATTTATGTATGCTCCCTGATCACACTTATCTTTTCGATCTGCAACAGATATTTTTTGCAGATTATCTAGACAGATTTGTGTCAGAAAATGAATGGAACCATGTTGAGATTACATACTTAGTCAAGCAGAGATTCAATAAAAAAGACAAACATGTGATCTCGGTCTTCATAGAAAATGGAATCTATGCGCTCAAACAGAGGAGCAGCACGGAGGATATTCTTATTCAATTCACTGATCCCCACAAAAAGAGAAGATTAGATGTTGATTCAGAGATGTAAAAGCCACCATTATAGATTCATGCACGGGGAGTTTCTAAAACAAATTCATTTCTTCCAGTAATGGATTCATTGGATGATAATATGAATTGAAATTATTTATTTTTAAATAAAATTAATTGGTAATCTTAATTTTTTAAGAAATTTTAACATTGATATTAACAAATATCATTTTGATATCATATATTTTTAAGACATTTTATTTGCACTTAAGGAATACTTTTCAAAAAACAAAAATCTAGATATTTAGATTGATCTCAACTTTGTTTTAATTTTCTTCTTATTTAATAATTGTTCGTAGTTATTTAGTAGTCCAGAAGGATAGAAACCTAAAAAAACATATAGATATAATTAGAATTGTTAAATTTGTGTTGATTTAAAAACTCGTAAAAGGATAATATTAAATAAAAAATTATAATGTAAATTGTATTGCATTATTTTCTATTTAATTCGTTTAACCACTGATTTTACTAGGTTTGAACATGGTCGGACATGATTTTTTTAAATTATTTTCTAAATTAATAATCATATCTTTAAATAATAATAATATATTTATAAATAAAATTAATATAATTAATACGATTTAAATCTAAAAATACAGTTTTTTTTAAGGTAACTAAAATGTCACCGAATGGGAAAATCCTGTTTTACGTCTCTAAATGTTATAATGTTCAAATATTTTGAGTAATGATATTAGTTATGTTGAAAAAAATTATAAATATAATCTTTTACATGAATATTAGGTAGGATGAAAAATATTTATGTATTATTTTTTAATTTTAATGTCATTATAGGCTATGAATATTATTGTATTTAAATTTTATGATATAAATTATTTACAGAATCTTAATATTTAAAATATTTTTCAGTAATTATGTTAAATATATTCCTATGAATATTATTGTATTTAAATTTTATGATATAAATTATTTACATAATCTTAATATTTAAAATATTTTTCATTCTAATGTAATTATGTTAAATATATTCCTAAGTAATTTAAGAAAACATATTTCTTTATATATTTTTATTTCAGTTTTTAGAATAAAATTTATTTACATATTTCTATAAATACTAAATAAATTCAAATATAAAAAGTATATAATTTAAATTATATCGTAAATTACACGAGTTTTAAAATATTATTATTAGTGAAGTAACGTACAACGTATGATATATGCCAAAAAAGAAAATATAGGTTTAGAGAGACCAGCCCATTAAGATGGAAATGGTGCACCCGAAAGAAAAGTCCAGCCCATTAAGACGTATATATAATCCAGTGTTAGGGTTTTGCATCAGCAGCCTCAGAGTACGCAGAAGAAGTAGAAGAAGAAGGTGAAAGAGAAGAGAAGCAATGGCGCCGAAGAAGCCGAGAACCGGGACGAGGAACCCTGAACTGATTAGGGGCATAGGGAAGTACTCCAGGTCGCAGATGTACCACAAGAGGGGCATCTGGGCCATTAAGGCGAAAAACGGTGGCGTTTTCCCTCGTCACGACCCCAAGCCCAAGCCCGAGGTCCCAGCCCAGAAGTCTCCTAAGTTTTACCCGGCTGACGATGTCAGGAAGCCCCTCGTCAACAAGCACAGGCCGAAGCCTGCTAAACTAAGGTGCTTTCTTCTCATTGTGTGTTATTGGTGGTTTGATTTGTTATGTACGGTGGTGTTTTATGTTTCGTTGGTTTTATTGTTGACATATATTGCGGAGCAAAAGGTGGGTTTTTTGGTCTCATGTTTTCAGGCTTGGGATGGAATGAGATGCATGTGTGTTTCTGTATTTTAGTGTTTTAATTTGTTAGCTAATGGTTCCATGGTTCGAAATGTTAAACAAAACCTTGTGATTTGGTGGTTTCGTGTGTGAAATATATGGGAAAAATAGTATTTTGTGGCTCTTTTGGTTGAATGATTAAATGAACTGTTGTCCAAGAAAAAAGATCCATGCTCGAGGATTTAATTCATGCGCCATGTTTCATTTAATTGGGGCCTTGTATTTGTTCTGCTTTGATATTCAGGGCTAGCGTTACACCAGGAACCGTTCTGATCCTTCTTGCAGGGAGGTTTAAGGGAAAGAGGGTTGTTTTCCTTAAGCAGCTTCCGTCTGGATTGCTTCTGGTAACAGGTGTGTGGTATATACAATTAATGCAATCTGTTTTGTGTTTTTCATTGTAGATCCTTGTGTGAATGAAAAAGGAAGCATGTTTTCCACATTGAAATAACTAATAACTTGCGTTTATGCATGCTATGTATAACTTTATGAGCTAATTGTTGTGTATCTCAGTTATGTTCTTTTCGCTGAATCGGTTCTGCAGTTAACATTCATTTTAATCTAATTGCATAACCACATTGCATTTAAGATTTTATAAGAACAATTAAATATTTTCAAATGATGGTTGTATTTTATTTAACGGGTACAGAAAAGGATAAGAAAGTCAATTTGACATTTCTTTGGAATAATAACCTTCTAATTGCAACATGACATTTTTTTGGAATAATAACCTTTTAAAGGTTGCGGTTGAAGCCTGTATGTGTAAAATACGCTTAAGTTAAACTTCAAACCAACCTGGGGTAGGGGTGGGTGGGGGTTGAGTGAGAGAGTTGTTCTGATTCTGGACCTTCATAGATATACTATTTACACGATTTAGTTTATGCTCTGAGAGTTGGACATTTAATTAGATTAATTTCAACTTGACGTCTTTTCTGCTTCAGGTCCCTTTAAGATCAATGGTGTTCCTCTAAGAAGGGTGAACCAAGCATATGTCATTGGTACCTCAACAAAAGTGAACGTCTCTGATGTTAATGTTGATAAATTTGATGACAAGTACTTCTCTAAGGATGCCAAGAAGAAGAAAACAAAGGGAGAAGGCGAGTTCTTTGAGGCAGAGAAGGAGGTTGGTTTAACAACTTTGGTTTAACGTTTCCCTTATTATTTTGAGTTGCTTCTGATTTCTATTATAATTTTCCCATTCTAGGAGAAAAAAGTGCTCCCCCAAGATAAGAAAGATGATCAGAAAACAGTGGACTCTGCTTTGTTGAAGGCCATTGAGAGTGTTCCAGACCTGAAATCGTACTTGGGTGCTAGGTTTTCTTTGAAGGCAGGGATGAAGCCTCATGAACTTGTCTTCTAGAGTGCTAAAATTATTTTCTCATTCAGTTTTTTTTTTCTTCCTAATTGTTGCACTGTGTTTTGTCATTGTATTAGACTGTTATTTTTGTTCAATAGTTTTTTACCAGTTTTGATAATGACTTATACATTATTAATTATATCGAATTTTAATGAGTGTTTACCACCTTTACTGGTACGTGGTAATTCCATGGTGCAATTGGTAGCCAGAGACACAGGGAAAGGAGTTTTTTACCAGTTTTGATAGTGACTTATACATTATTAAATTATATCGAATTTTAACGAGTGTTTACCACCTTTACCTGTGGGTACGTGGTAATTCCATGTTGCAATTGGTAGCCAGAGACATAGGGAAACGTTTGTTATTCTGTGGCAGTGGATAAACCCGTTGAAAACCTTGGATCCCCTCTACTTAGTCTAGAATTGCTAGTCCACCAGAGTGTGCAATCCAGAAGATAGAGATGTAATCAGAGATTCCCAAGGGTTGGAAGCCTTCAAGCAAGGCCTTCTCGATGTTCTTTGAGATGAGTCCGGGAACATCCTTGAGGAGATGGAAAGTGAGTCCAACTTGGCGAATGTGGCCATCAATGGCCCCTTCACTGTCTGGAAGGATTGTTTGGGCAATCCAGGCAGGTGAAACAAAGGGTTTTCAACAGGCAAAGGGTCTGATGGGATAAAAGAGAGAAAACAGTACATTATTAGGCTCAATACATTCCAAATTTAAGATATATGGTTAATTGTAAAACTCTAAATCTTCTTTATTATGCTCTAGATGCTATAGTCTAATCATAACTGTTGCCAACCTACATAAGTCTCTTCATAAGATCGACAAATTTCATTACTCATTATTTTTACCAAAATTCTATTAAAATTTACCTAAAAAGTTGGCTATCTCTGACAAAACATACTTATGAGATGAAAAATCCCGGGATGTATTGACTAAATTGTAGGTAATAATAAAAGATAAATTTTAAACTGAAAAAATATCGGTAAAATGGAAAATCCAACTTGGAAGACTCTCCGATTATCAAATAATAAATTCAACTCCCAACTTGAAATACCAAACTTGGACGTATAAAAAATAAATTGTAAAAAATAGATTTCACACAAAAGGAAGCAGTACATTTTCAGTTTCATTTGCTTATAATTTTGCTATGACAAAGTGTTACATAAATTTCATTAAAAAAATTTGCAGGAGCTTTTAATTAGAATTGTTTAAAAATAAAATTAAATATTTTATTATAAATTTTACAATTGAATATCTTATTATAAATTTTACAGTAATTGATTAAAACATGATGAGATTTATTTAATAATTTTAAACAAGTTTTTCCACTTTTAAATCATTTAGGACTAACAATAAAATTTCAGTTAATAATTCTTGGTAGCACTCCAATTAGAGATAGGCTAATAAACACATCTCGGATTACAGTCAATGAAATGCGAGATCAAAATTTATAATATGGTTTATCTGTACAAACACTGTAACACTACCATGTTTGCATCAATTACTGAAAAATTTCCGCTTTTTAGTTGTGTTCATGTAAGGTCTAATGACCCATTCTATCTGAGCTTCAGCTTGATCGACCGTTCCCAACTTTATCTGCAACAAAGATTTTCGAAAACATCAGGAACTGATTGTACTTGTTTAACAGAGTTGTTGTATGAGGAATAGCGAGTTTCAATGACAATCGACTTGGGAAGAAGAATGTGTAAATAATAAAGCTATAAAACTGAAGTATGAACTACTATAATCGTATTTAATCTTGCGAGCTAGGATATCCACTTTCAGCAGCTATGATACCAGAGACTGAAATAGCCAGTGGTTCAACAATGGGTTCCAAATATTAAAAGCAATGCTTAATCACAATTTAAAGTAACACTGCTTATTGAATTAATCTAGATCATGTCAAGTAGCTGCATTCATGGTCTAGAAAAATTGGTTGAAGTTACAAAACTATGGCGTTTAAATGAAAAATATATGAAGACGAAATACAAACACAACTAAGACTGAAAAATATTAATAAGTATGAAAACAGATTGGAATGATATAATATAGCCCATGCAAAAACAATTGTTACACTATGCAGCTTTAAGCAAAACCTTAAATCCTAACTGCAACGATGTGTTGAAGTAAAAGGAGATAGTAGTTTTCTTCTAAATTTCAGTAGCATGTAGTTATTTTCCTTCTAACTGGAAAATCATCCTTCCTTCTTCACAACATCACTAATAACAAAGCAATCAATAGTAGGGTTAATTGTGATGCAAACCTGATGTAGTTCTATAGATTTAGGCCCCCATGCTTTTCAAAAATATGATGGTGTATGCAACAAACACAATTCAAATGAAAAGAATAAGAATTAACCAGTAAACATTAATACGTAATAGAACTTTGAACCAATAATTGAAAAGGCTGAAAGCACAAAATTGGAAACATTGACCCAACCTGAATGAGATATAGTCAGACTGGTTGGAAAAAGTGACAATACGTTGTGTCTGGTTTTGGCACTGGAAAAAGATGCTTGAGAATGTTTGCTGACCTTTCACCTAACTGTTTAATGTCCAAACGAATTTCCAAACAATATGAGCAGTCGGCACTCAGAACAGTGCAATGTAGTAGATATATAGTAATTACTTTTGTTTAAGTTGAGTTGGCCAAAGCATATTTTTATAATAATATACTCGAGAAATAAGAGAAAAGGACATCAAGGAAACGTCATGGTAAACAGATTGTGATCCTACATGTCAATTACGAAAGATGATTTACTAATGCTTTCCATGTAAACTGGTTCTTGGAAAACTCTCACATGTTTCATGAAAAAAGGATGCAACAATATATTACGAGAAATAACTTTGTTGATCAAAAACCAATAACGAACTGTTTTTTGAATCTCAGTTATTTTATTTCTCATTTCAAAAGGCACGTAAGTACAAGAGATGTAATTGGAAAATTCAGCTATATAACTTGGTCTAGAATTGCTGGTCCACCAGGGTGTGCAATCCAGAAGATAGAGTAGTAATCAGAGATTCCCAAGGGTTGGAAGGCTTCAAGCAAGGCCTTCTCGATGTTCTTTGAGATGAGTCCGGGAACATCCTTGAGGAGATGGAAAGTGAGTCCAACTTGGCGAAGGTGGCCATCAATGGCCCCTTCACTGTCTGGAAGGATTGTTTGGGCAGTCCAGACAAGGTGAAACAAAGGGTTTTCAACAGGCAAAGGGTCTGATGCAACGACGACTGCAGCTGCACCATCTCCAAACAAGGCTTGACCCACAAGGCCATCAAGATGGGTGTCACTTGGGCCACGGAATGTGACTGTAGTGATCTCTGAACAAACCACAAGCACACGAGCACCCTTGTTGTTTTCAGCCAAGTCTTTGGCCAAACGAAGCACGGTGCCACCAGCAAAACATCCTTGTTGGTACATCATGTAACGCTTGACTGAGGGACAAAGTCCCAGTAGCTTTGTGAGCTGATAATCAGCACCAGGCATGTCCACACCACTAGTTGTGCAAAATATGAGATGGGTGATCTTTGACTTGGGTTGACCCCATTCTTTTATTGCCTTTGTTGCAGCCTCTTTTCCCAACCTTGGAACCTCCACAATCACCACGTCTTGCCTTGCATCCAAGGAAGGTGCCATACACTACAAGAAAAACATCAAATAGTGACCGAAAATTCGGTCACTAAATCTGCAAAATCGGTTACTACTTAAAATAGTGACCAACCTGAATCGATCACTAAATCAATGAAAAAGTTAATCAATAACAAATTTAATTCTTTTTATTTATTTACACTTTTATTATATCTATTATTTATTTTCCCTATCTCTTAATTATATTATATTTTGCTTATTTAAGTTTTTATTTATATTTATTTCCCCTATCTTTATTATATTTTTTAGAAGTTTAACTTATTATTAGGTGGTTTATTGTCATTGTCAGGATTCGAACTCTGATACCTTAGAGTTGGAGGTCGAAACTCCAACCACTGAACTACTAGGATCTTTTAATAATAACTTACAAATAAATTATATTTATATACAAATAAATGTATATCCGTATAAATATATAAATATAAAATCTATAAATAAAAATATATTTATATATTTTAATATATAAAATCTACAAATAATGGTATATTAGTATAGTATCGTATATTTGTATTCTAATTTTTAATTAAATTAAAATTATGCTAATAATGTATATTAATATATGAGGGGATAATATTGATATATTTGTATATATATATATATATATATATATATATATCTATATATATATATTTATATATATTTATATATTTATATATTGATATATTTATATATTAATATATTAATATATTTATATTTTTATATTTTGATATATTTATATATTTATTTATATCCTTATACATTTATATCTTTATATATTTATATATTTGAAAAAAAATATTAAATTTTAAAAAAAATATTATATTTTTAAAAATAAATATTAGAAAAAGATTTAAAAATATATATAAATTATATTTACATTTACAAAATATTAAAGATATATGTTTATATCTTTACATATTTATATGTTTATATTTTTACATATATTTATATCTTTCCATATTTATATATTTATATATAAAGATATTAGTTTTGTATACAAATAATATTATAATATAGTATATTATACTATTAGTATAGTATACAAATAATATGTTAGTATAGTATAGTATACAAATTATTAATTTTGTAATTTATATACAATGAAAATAATATAATGGTATATTGGTATAGTATATTTGTATTCTAATTTTTAAATAAACTAAAATTACGCTAAATGTATAATAATATATGAGAGGATAATAAATTTAATCCAATTACTTTTATAAATATATAAATATAAAATCTATAAAATATTAAAAATGATATTATATTTTTAAAAACAAATATTAGAAAAAGGTTTAAAAACTAGTATTATCTTAAATTTATTAAAAGTATAATTAAATCTCTATTTTCTTATTTTTTTTTAAAACTTCTCAATTCTACATTTTTGTAAGTTCTATCATTATATTATATCATCCTCATCTCCTCCCATGTTCTACTTTATCTTTACAATAGTCAATATTCTTAACTAATTTATAGTTTTAATTATAATTTTTTAGTATATATTTTGAAATTAATCAATTCTAATCTATTATTTGAAAAACTAATCAATTCTAATCAATAATTTAGAAAACTAATCGATTATAATTAATTATTTGAAAAAATTATCAAATATGATCGATCATTTCAAAAATATAATCGATCAGAATCAATTATCGCTCGAGCGAGACTAGACTCGCTCAAGCGAAATACAACCGAGAGTACCAATTTTGTGCAGGGGCGTTTCGCTCGAGCGAGATACAGCTTTAGATAGCGGTTACACAGGAACCGCTCTTAAAAGCTCACTTAGATAGCGGTTAATCGTTGAACCGCTATTATATGGTTTCCATTATGATCGGTCGTAATGCAATTATGACCGATCATAACTATTTTAATCGATTAAAATCTAGTTTCAATCGATTAAAACAATTTCTGCATAGATGTTTTAATCGATTATAACTTATTTTTATCAGTTAAAATAACTTGAAAACTTATATTAACTATTTTTTTAATTTATGTTTTTAAATTTTCTATTAGAGAAAACCTTTCGTAATTCAAAATGTTAAATACTTTTAAATATTAAAATTAACTTTATAAAAAATTAGGAAAAAAAATTAATCCAAAACAGTTCAAAAATGTATTATAACATTGTCAATTTTGAGTTTAATTATATTGTTCATTCTCAAAGTAGAAAAATATATTGTAATTATTTTAATTTAATAAAATATAATTTAAAATTTTAATACTAAAATTAAAAGATTAAATAATAATAAATTTAATTCTTTAAATTCAGGTAGTTAGAAACTAAAATTATAGTTTCTCTGTTTTAAATAATTAAAAAAAATATTAAAAAAAAATCAAAACTAGTATTATCTTAAATTTATTAAAAGTGTAATTAAATATCTATTTTCTTAATTTTATTTGTTTCAAACTTCTCAATTCTACATTTTTGTAAGTTCTATCATTATATTATCATCATCATCTCCTCCCATGTTCTACTTTATCTTTACAATAGTCAATATTCTTAACTAATTTATAGTTTTAATTATAATTTTTTAGTATATATTTTGAAATTAATCAAATCTAATCTATTATTTGAAAAACTAATCAATTCTAATCAATAATTTAGAAAACTAATCGATTATAATTAATTATTTGAAAAAATTATCAAATATGATCGATCATTTCGAAAATATAATCGATCAGAATCAATTATCGCTCGAGCGAGACTAGACTCGCTCAAGCGAAATACAACCCGAGAGTACCAATTTTGTGCAGGAGCGTTTCGCTCGAGCGAGAAAGTTGTCGCTCAAGCGAAATACAGCTTTAGATAGCGGTTACACGAGAACCGCTCTTAAAAGCTCACTTAGATAGCTGTTAACCGTTGAAGCGCTATTATATGGTTTCCATTATGATCGGTCGAATGCAATTATGACTGATCATAACTATTTTAATCGATTAAATCGTTTCAATCGATTAAACTTCAACATGCATTTTAATCGATTAAAACTTATTTTTATCAGCTTAAAATAACTTGAAAAGTTTTAGGAGAAAGTTTTGCAAGATTTCAATCGATTGAATCGCGAACAATCGATTAAATCAACTTAGAAGATTTTTTGTAAAGTGTTTTAATTGATATAAACGTTGTCGTATCAATTAAAACAAATCAGTTAAAGAATCAAGAACGTATTAATGAATTAAAAGAAGTTTTAACAGATTAAAACTGCACTTTTAACATATTAAAAGAATCTTTTAACAGATTAATTAAACCAACAGTTTTGAAAATCTTCTATAAAAACAGTTTGGCTTGAACTTTTTTAACATACATTGAATATATCATCTTTAAAAAATAAATAAATTTATATATATATATATATATATTTGCATTTTAATTTTCAAATATTAATTTTTTTATGAAATTAATTTTAATTAAAAAAAAGTAAAGTGATATATATATATATATATATATATATATATATATATATCCAACTATTAAATTATTCAAGATATTAATATAAATTTAAAATATCAATTCAAGTAATTAAAATAATTTTAATTTTTTATAAATACATTGAAATACATTTTTATTAACATACAAGTAATATATATATATATATATATATATATATATATATATATAAAGAGACTAAATTAATAATTAATTTAATTATTGATTTAGTGACCGATTCGATGACTGATCAATGACCGATCTGTGACCGAATCGACTGACCTAGAATCGATCGTGACCGATTCGATGATCGATCGGTGACCGAATCGATGGATCGATTCGGTGACCGATTCGATGACCGATTCGATGACCGAATCGATGACCGATTCGGTGACCGAATCAATGACCGATTCGGTGACTAATTTAATAATCAATTTTAATTTTTTTATTCACATGCTAAATTAAAAAATAAAATCAAATAATTATATTACTAAATTATTTAATAAGTTAGTAAACAATTTTTTTAAAATATTTATAATTTTATTAAAAATGTTATCAATTATTTTAAATCATTAAGTAAATTTATATTTAAAATATTTTAAATAAAATATTTATATAAATGAAAAATAGTTATCAGTTTAAAAATTATTTTTTTAGTGACTGAAATTTTAGTCACTAAATCAGTTACTAAATATAAAAAAAAATCAGTCACTAATTTCAGTCACTATTAACCATTTTTGTAGTAAATAATTACATAAATTAAATATAGATTAATTAAAAAAATAAATTAAATAATAAAGTGACTGAAATAGTAACCGATTTTTTGTGACCGAAAATTCGGTTACTATTTCGGTTACTAGACTAAAAAATAATAATTTGGTTACTGATTCGGTCACTGATAGTAACTAAATTTTTCGGTCACTGATTTCGGTTACTATTTGACATTTTTCTAGTAGTGATATAAGCACACACACTAGGATTCTCTTTCAGGATCTCCTCGTTCAAGTACATGTATCGCTTCTTAATCATTGACTTGTCGCCTGAAATATGTATATAGATTCATTTTCATTAATATTGTCAATAAACTCAAATCAAAGGTATTGAATGATCCATTGAAGATGAATACGAAGATGAAGGAGAGAGATAGGTAAAGTAAAGTAGCTTACACATGCGCTTGAACTTTTGTTTGAGTTCTATCCTTCAATTAATTTAATTAATTTATTTCATTATCTTATCAATGTGAAATATAATTATGCATCCAATTGTGATTTAATAAAAATATAAAGACATATTTATTGTTATACGAAGTCAGAATAATATAAAAATAAAATAAAATAAAAATTTATAGTAACCAACTTGATGAAAATTGGTTAATAAAAAGAATTAGGGTTCTGTATCTGATCATAAAGTTTTTTTCACGGTAAACCCCATTAAGAAAATGTAAGAAGAGACAAAAGGCAAAGAGATAAATTAAGAAAATGAGATTGAAGAATGAAAAGATTGAATAATAGATTCTCATAGATCAAAATTAGTCTTTTTAGTACTATTTATGTATATTATATTGTGAAAATAAATAATCAAAAGATTAAAGTAGTTTTGTAAAAGAAATTAAGAATGTAGGAAAACTACATAATATCTTACATGTGGTGTCAGAACATGGTTATTAGATTTATGATTTTCCTATTATGATAGTTTTTTTAATAAACCCTAATTATGAATTTAGAGATTTCTCTATCAGAATAATATGAACCCTAATTTATTCCTAAAATTGAATAAATGAATAAGTCCTAATTTATGGATAAGGCTGTCATCAATTTCAAATTGAAACTAATTTGATAACTCTGATGGGTCGCATAATTCTTTTAATTGAAAAGAAAATTTTAGCATTATACTTTCGACGAATTTTCTTGTGAGAAAAACAATTATCAATTTACTCATTGGGACCATGATGGGCAATTGAAAGCAATTCACATGTAGCTAATGTTAGAATTAATTTATAATGCAATTCACATACACCAATATGGAATTGAGAAATGTGCAATTGAATTGTAAATACGAGTATGTGAATAGTTTCGTACAATTATTTTGATTTCCATCAAGTGATTTTATCTTAATGAAATGTGAATTTTGATCACGAGATGATTTACTCGGCTCATGCACTTTGCTGGGCTTGGGAAAGCCTTCGGGCCTGATCTGCAAAAATGTGGATTGGTCTTCGAACCTAAGGGGCTGAGACCTTGACAAGGTTCCTCACGCTTACTACTTAATTGATGGAGTATTACATGAATTATTTTATGGAATAATATGTAATTGATGGATGAATTACCGTAATCGTTTATTTCGGTGCAATTGAATTATGAATGCTATTGTGGAGTGCAAATGGAAAATACGTGAATGACCTCTTTTAAATTTGATTGAGAAATTTAATAATTTTGTTTTATTACATGAAGAATGAATTTTATTTTGAAATAATAATGTTATGTTGAGTTATTTTTAAGTAAAAAATTAATGGAAAATACTATGAATGATTAATAACAATTAAAGATGTTATTTATTTGAAATTAAGCATGATAAATTTTGTTAGTCACCAAAGTGACCAAAATTTTAAGGTTATTTTGATTTCAAATTATTAATAATTTTATTTCAATTATCCATAATATGAACGCTAAAATTATGAATATTTGATTTATGGGTTAATTGAAGTTCATTATTATAAAGCATTTCAGGATCACCAAAGGTTGATTAATCGTTATTATAATTAATGAGCATGAAGGTAGATAATTTTGTGTGGGTCACTAGTTTTATTTATATACCCAAAGGTGTTAGGTGATTCTAGTTGATGCATATTTTAATTATCATTAATGTTATAAAAAGTTTAGCGTAATTATGTTTGTGTATTAGTGGATCTTCCAAAGGAGAATATTAGTATGCATAGAATGGTGATTATGGTTGAATCTGTATTTATGTTTAATTTTATGACTCAAAGTATTAATGTTAAGCATGTGTTAATTGCAGTATTTGTTCCTGTAGCTCTGCATTCGCTATCTTCGTCTGTTCCAGTCTTTAATGGGTTAAATTTCCCTGACTGGAGTGAACAAGTCCAATTTCACTTAGGTGTGTTGGATCTTGATTTGACTTTCCAAGTTGAAAAATTGGCTGTTATCACTGATGCTAATAGTAATGAAGAGAAAACTCATTATAAAACTTAGGAAAAATCAAACAGACTTAGTCTTATGTTTATGCGAATGAGTATAGCAAACAATATTAAGTCTGCTCTTCCTAAAATTGAGGATGCGAAAGAGTATATGAAAATTGTGGAAGAACGCTCTCAAACTGCTAACAAATCCCTCATTGAGACATTGATGAGTACGTTGACCACCAAGAAGTTTGATAGTTCTCGTAGTATGCATGAACACGTAATCGAAATGACAAATATCGCAGCAAGACTCAAGTCTCTTGGAATGACAGTGGAAGAAAATTTTTTTGAGCAGTTCATTTTGAACTCGTTACCGCTTGAGTATGGTCTGTTCCAGATGAACTATAACACCATGAAGGACAGATGGAACGTGCATGAACTGCACAGTATGTTAGTCCATGAGGAGACCAGACTCAAGAATCTAGGAAGTCACTCTATTCATTATGTGAAAAATCAAAGAGCTAAAAAGAAAGTTGTTAAGAAACATGGAAAGGGTAAATGACTATTAAAGATTAACGAGTCATCTACTAACATTCAGAAGAAAAATGACAAATGTCATTTCTGTGGTAAGTCTGGACATTTTCAGAAGGACTACTTAAAGCGTAAAACTTGGTTCAAAAAGAAAGGTGAGCATAGTGCTTATGTATGTTTTGAATCAAACTTAACTGAAGTTCCCCATAATACTTGGTGGATTGATTCTGGATGTACGACTCATGTTTCTAATGTGATGCAGGGATTCCTTTCAACTCGAACCATAAACCCAAATGAGAAGTTCGTCTTCATGGGGAATAAAGTTAAGATTCCAATGGAAGCTGTTGGGACTTATCGTTTAATCCTTGACACTGGATTTTACTTAGACCTTATGAATACTTTTTATGTACCTAGTATCACTAGAAATTTAGTTTCTTTGTCTAAGCTTGATGTTGTTGGATACTCTTTTAAGTTTGGGAATGATTGTTTCAGTTTGTTTAAGCATACTTGTATGATTGGAACTGGTACACTTTATGATGGTTTATATAAATTGAATTTGGATAATTTATATGCTGAAACTCTCATGACTTTGCATCATAATGTTGACACTAAACATAGTTTGGTGGATGAACGATCTGCTTATTTATGACATAAGCATTTGAGACATATTTCCAAAGAAAGAATGCAAAGATTAGTAAAAAATGAAATCCTTCCGGATTTAGATTTTACTTATCTGAATATATGTGTGGATTGTATTAAAGGCAAACAAGTAAAACACACAAAGAAATGAGTCATAAGAAGCACTCAACTTCTTGAAATCATACACACTGATATATGTGATCCATTTGACGTACATTCTATTAATAAAGAGAAATATTTCATCACCTTCATTGACGATTTCTCGCGTTATGGACATGTCTATTTACTACATGAGAAATCTCAAGTAGTTAATGCCTTGGAAGTTTATATAAATGAAATGGAGAGACAATTAGACAGAAATGTGAAAATTGTCAGGTCAAATAGAGGTGATGAGTATTATGGAAGATATGATGAAAGTGGATAACACCCTGGTCCGTTTACTAAGTTCCTTGAGAAGCGTGGTATTTGTGTTCAATACACAATGTGAGACACACCATAAAAAAATGGTGTGTCTGAAAGGCGTAATCGAACCTTAATGAATATGGTTAAGAGTATGTTAAGTAATTCATATTTACCTGTATCGTTGTGGATGTATGCTTTGAAAGCTGTCATGTATTTGTTAAGCAGATTCCTAGTAAAGCGGTTCAAAAGACTCCTTTTAAGTTATGGACAAGTAGGAAACCCAGTATAAGACACCTACATGTTTTGGGTTGTCAGGCAGAAGTAAGAATTTATAATCCGCAAGAAAAGAAACTAGATGCAGGAACAATCAGTGGATATTTTTCATTGATTATCCAGAAAAAATCAACAGGGTATATGTTTTACTGTCCTACCCATAGTACAAGAATTGTTGAAACTGAAAATGCTCCGTTCATTGAAAATGGCGAAACCAATGGGAGTGAAGCTTCACGAAATGTGGAGATTAAGGAAGTTAGAGTACAAGTTCCCATAACTAGTACATCTTCTTCAAGAGTTGTTGTTCCACATGTTGTAGAACCACACAACAATCAAGAAAAACAACAAATTAATGATCCCGAGATTAACAATGATCCGATAATAGAACAACCACAAAAAATAGTATTAAGAAGATCTCATAGAGAAAGAAAGTATGTTATTTTGAATGATTACGTGGTTTATCTACAAGAGTCAGAAAATGACCTAAGTATTGGTAATGACCCAGTTTCATTTTCAGACGCCATTAATAGTGATAATTCTGATAAATGGTTAGATGTTATGAAAGATGAGCTTGAATCAATGACACATAATGGTGTATGGGATCTTGTGGAATTGCCAGAAGAATGTAAGAGTGTTAGGTGTAAATGGGTCTTTAAGACTAAGCGTGACTCTCATAGTAATATCGAATGTTACAAGATCCCGTCTTGTTGCCAAAGGTTTTACTTAGAAAGATGACATTGATTATAAGGAAACATTTTCACCTGTTTCTAAGAAAGATTCTTTTAGAATTATCATGACATTAGTAGTTCATTATGATCTTGAGTTGCATCAAATGGATGTTAAAACTGCCTTTCTGAATGGAGCTTTAGAGGAAGATGTTTATATGGATCAACCGATGAGGTTTATTGAAGAAGGAAGAGAGCACATGGTGTGTAAACTTAAGAAATCAATATATAGACTTAAATAAGCTTCTCAGCAATGGTATCTTAAGTTCAATGATACTATTCTGTCTTTTGGGTTTAAGGAAAACACTGTTGATCGGTGTATATATATGAAGGTCAGTGAGAGCAATTTTATATTTCTGATTCTATATGTTGATGATATCTTGCTTGCGACTAATGATTTTGGTCTATTAAGTGAGACTAAGAAATTTCTCTCTAACAAATTTGAAATGAAAGATATGGGTGAGACATACTATGTGATAGGAATAGAAATATTTCGTGATAGATCACAAGGACTGGTAGATTTGTCTTAGAAAGCATATATTAATAAAGTTTTAGAGAGATTCAGAATGGAGAAGTGTTCAACATCTCCCGTTCCAATACATAAAGGAGACAAATTTAGTCTCATGCAATGTTCAAAGAATGACTTGAAACGGAAACAAATGGAAAATATCCCTTATGCATCTGTTGTTGGGAGTTTGATGTATGCTCAAACATGTACGATGCCAGATATTAGCTTTGCAGTTGGTATGTTGGGTAGATACCAGAGTAATCCTGGAATGGATCATTGGAAGACTGCAAAGAAAGTTTTAAGATACTTACAATGAACAAAGAATCATATGCTTACTTATAAGAAAACTTATCACCTTGAAGTGATTGAATATACAGATTTAGATTTTGCTGGTTATATGGATACACAAAAGTCTACATTTGGTTATGTGTATCTTTTAGCCGAAGGAGCGATTTCATGGAAAAGTGTGAAGCGGTCTGTCATTGATGCATCCACCATGGAAGCTGAATTTGTGGCATGCTTTGAGGTCGCAATTCAAGCTAATTGTTTGCGAAATTTTATTTTAGGGCTTAGAATAGTCAACAACATTGTCAAGTCGCTGAAAATTTATTGTGACAATTCCGCATCAGTCTTCTTTTCTAAGAACGACAGGTATTCCAAAGTTGCTAAACATATGGAATTGAAATACTTTGTCGTTAAAGAAGAAGTTTAGAAACGGAGAGTGTCAATAGAACATATTAACAATGATCTTATGATTGTTTATCCTTTAACAAAGGGATTACCGCCCAAGTTATTTGCTGCCCATATAGTGAATATGGGCATTATGTTTACTAGTAGTGAATGTTGAATATTAATGTTATTATTAATGCTTATGTGACACTCTGAGATATTTAATATATAAGTTTCTGAAATTTGTGTTTTCTTCTTTATTTATATGCATGCAAATTATGATGAAGAAAACAAATTATGTTATTATTATTGAAATGATATTATGTTTGAACCTATAATACACTTCTCATTATAAAGTCATATTAAGGAGAAAAAGATAATATAGTGGTACATGGGAGAGAACATGTCGATTGAATGACATGTAACTGTATCTTTAATTATGAATAATGATAGAACCAATTTATATAAGGTCCTTTAATGTGCATTATGACTTAAGTATTAAATTAAAGAAAACGTTACATGAGTCAAGTGGGAGAATGTTAGAATTAATTTAATTAATTCATTCTATTATTTGACTAATGTGAAATATAATGAAGGACCCAATTGTGATTTAATAAAATATAAGGACCTATTGATTATTATATGAAGTCAGAATAAAATAAAGATAAATAAAATAAAAATTTACGGTAACCAACTTGATGAACGTTGGTTAATAAAAGGAAATAGGGTTCTATCTCTGGCCATAAGATTTTTTTTTACGGTAAACCATCAAGAAAACGTGAAAAGAGAAAGAAAGACAAAGAGATAAATTGAGAAAAGAAGATTGGAGAACGAAAAGATTGAAGAATAGATTTTCATGGATCAATGTTAGTCTTTTTACTATGATTCATGTATTCATGTATATTATATTGTGAAAATTAATAATCTTAAAAAATCAATGAATCAAGAACGTACGAAAACTAAATGACTTGCATTACTCACATCACAGTTGGTGACGCGAAAATAATAGTCAGGATAGCAACTCTGATCCACGCACGCAGTTGGGAGGAGTGGCAGTGGCAATAGCCATGACAGTGGCAGGGCCTTCTGCACGTTGTGCCTTGGATAGGTTCCCAAAGCTCACTAGAAGTCGAGTATCAGGCTTTAGCTTCCACGTGAAATTCAGTAGTTGCAGAGATCCGTTTGGATAGGTTCCCAAAGCTCACTAGAAGTCGAGTATCAGGCTTTAGCTTCCACGTGAAATTCAGTAGTTGCAGAGATCCGTAAGGCACAACGTGCAGAAGGCTATGATACAAATGTCCACCATTTCAGTTTTCTTACAAAGGTTAAGTTCAGTGATGCTAATCTGAATCAGGGATCTAACATTGATCTTGATAGCAGAAGTTCCATGAAGTTACAAGATTAAAAAGAAAAGTACACGAAATGAATAAAATCCATACTCAAATCTTAACTATGCATCATAGCATGCTGTCTGTTCTAGCTGGAAGCCTCTTGAAGAAGTTGCTGGGTACAGAAGGAAGTTTGCTACGAAACTTTGGATGCCTTAGATAATACAAACCTGTTACCATAGCCACCACTTTTGGTGGTGTTGCATACAGCACCACAGCTGAACACAAACTAAACACTACGAAGAGGCTGGTGGCTCGGGTGTCTCTCCAACTTAGTAGAGAATGAAACCTCTCCCCCTGCGTTGCTATGTCTCCAACAACTGTTTGAATCCTTCCTGCAACACTTCTAAGCTTGTCATACCTCATTCTCACCACATCATGTGGTCTAGAAGTTGGGAATGTGTCAAACTCTTCATCAAGTTCATCAGGGTGAAGTGCTTCTGCCCATGAGAGTTTTGTGTCCATGTGAGGTGGGTTTCTAGGCCTAAACCTATAGTTCCATAGGCCAATCAAGAACATGTATAGGAACAAAGTTGGAAGTATCAATTCAGGGTAGCAAATGAGTATCAGGAAGAGAATGTGAACTAGAATGGATGTGACAGGGCTCTTCCAATGGCAAACTTGGCTAAACCACTGCCCCATTGAGATGATGCCAGAGAAAAGCGACATGATGCGGAAGAAGTTGGCTTTGCTTCTTCTCATGCTCCACATATGGGAGTCAACATCCAACATGTACTCCACCACCTCCCTCCTGAGGGGAGGTTCAGCTCTTCCAAGCCTCCCAGCCACAATGTTCATGGCTTGGTACCTCAAACTCTCTATTTGATTAACTGTGAAAGGGCGCAAGTAATGCATCTTTGGAAGCAAGGGTTGACCATAAATGTAAATCATGTTAGCCAATGAGAGGCTAGTGAATCTCACGGCTAGCTGAAGCTCGCCCATTTTCTTGACACCATGTGGGTGCAAAACAAGAAGTGGATAACTGTGAGTGTATATTCTACTAGCTTCAAGTGTTGAGAGTCTAATTCTAACCTTTCCGATTCTTGTATCCCTGGCTGCAGTGTCGGGAGTGGCTTTTTCACTTCCACCTAAATGGCAATTGTCAAAAACACCAAGTGTTATTACAGAGCAAGGATCATAAACCTCCCATGTGTATTGCTCATTCCACTTTGGACTGTAAGTGTCAAGAATTGTTCGGGTTCTGACCCATTTTTGCCCGTACTTGGCAACACAGTATGCATCTGTGCTACCATGGCCATCCCTCATCTTCATTGGGAGGAGTCCCTGTGCTCCTAAGATGCCTACTTCAATTACCCCAATAGGCTCCTTCCATAGCTGTCTAGATGTTGGTCTTTGGTCACTTGAGTACAAAGTGGACTCATCAAGGACGTGGTATCCACCTTCAAGGCAAATTCTTAGGTGAATCCTGCTTGAAAATTTAAGCTCATTTCTCCTATCAGCTTCCATCACTCCAAAACCAAACTTCTCAAGATTGAACCAGCGCGAATGAACTGGCCTGTGGTCTAGCCGCTTCTCAAAGAGGGTCAATGGCAAGATTATCTTCCCAAGTACTTCATCTTTTGAAGGGTGCACGCGATCCTCCACAGTGATTGTCAACTTCTCCTCAAATGGTTCAGCTGCAACAAAGACCAAATCTTCATTCCAAAGTGGTGTGGTTGTCCTAGTTGGACATATCTTGGTCTTCAACACTTGGCTCCCCATCTGAGCCTTGACAAAAACCTCTGGCAGCCGGTTTCTGTCACCTGGTATCACATCTTGTGCTTCGATGACATACACTCTGAGATACCACAGTTTTGGTGACAAATAAACCTTTGATCTGACATTGAAAACTCCCTCTCCATACACAGTGGCAGCATCAGAATGCCAAGCCTCTGAGAATGCCTCATCAGCTTGAGTTCCCATCCACACTGCAAGCATGATATCACCTCCTCGCTGGCCCTCGAGTCTGTACCAGTGAGGAGCCAGTGGACTGTCTGGGGGAACTTTGGTCGGAACCTCATTTAGATCAAATGCCACCCTTCCAATATAATCATCTCTTCCCAACATTTCTTTGTCTTTCACTATGACTTCCAAAACAGAAGATTGAATTCTGTCTTTGGAGAAAGCATAGACTTGGTTCCATTCTGGGTTCGTTTTGTTCTCTATGTGCTTTGTTCTCCCTTTGTAGTTCCCCAGCTTCACTTCCACATAAGGATCACAGCTTGAGGTAAGAGTGTTGTGGTGAAGATCCTTGGCTTTCACTACCCTAACATACAGATAGAACATCTGCTCAACAAGGTCATGTGTGCTTGTGAATCTTTCACCACCACTCATCCACCCTCTTCTGGCATTAGGCCACCGCTCACCCCCGAGCTGTGGATCGGTCTCCCTCAGATTGTAGTCGTCATCTTGCCTACTAGGACTAACTTGAGGGCCAACTGAGTGCATTGTGACTGGAGCACCCCTTTGTCTTCTCTTTATTGAAATCATTGGCTGATGCTGCTGGTGAACTTAGTGAATGTGTAGTTGCGGTGTTATCTAGTGGAAAGGCTCTATGCTTTCGTCTTTTAGATCTTGACCAGTATCAATGCCACTACACTGCAGCGCTAAGTTTTTCTTTCTCGGCTCCTTTTGTGATTGATTTTCGGGTGTCCTCTATGTGGTCAGCTTTTAATGTTGTCAGTTAGGTCAATAATTTGTGTGTTTGGGAATGGACAATGAGGAAGATTGGTAGTGTTGGATATGAGAAGTTTTCTAATTATGAAGTAGGAAAGTCAGAAGAGATTTGGTATTGGACTTAGATAGTTTGCTGATGGTAAGGTTTGGTTGCATCCAAATGGAATAACTTTGTGATTCCAAGTAGGTTGAGGTTCTTTGGGATAATTCTGGTTCTTCTTAATTGGTTTTCAAACTCTACTTCAACCAATGCACTTGTGATCTCTCAACGTGTTTGGGCATAAGATCATGAGCATCAACGATCTCCACTATCACCTTCATATCCTTTTCTTCCTTGTATCTATGCCACAGCAAGCTAAGGCTTATATGGCTATCAACAAGTAACCCAATATTCGATTCTGAAGCAACCAAACTCTTCTTAAGAAGGAAAAAGATGGAAGAAAACACAGTGATGGTTGTCTCACTTTCCTACACAATAGAACTCCTCACTATCTTGGTTTAAGAAAGGAATAATTTGATGAAGAAGCTGCATGAGCTTTAGTAATCTTAATATGGAAAAACAGAAAATAATGGATCAAAAAGCCTCTGATTAACTCACATTCCATGCTTTCTGTGATTATTAGTTTTATCTTAATGAGTATAAAACATGAGAGAATAGTTACTTGGTAAGGTGGTGCAATAACTTAGTGAATGGGGTTATTTGCTTGAAGGGACTAGTTGAAAGGATAAGTTCTTTCTTCAATGTGCAGCAATGTGAAAGTACAGAAAAGTTAGTAAAACATGATGTGAAAGGCAGATTGGAAGCTGCAAGAAAGCAAAGGTGTCTTAGCTCAAGGGTTTGTGTTGTGACATTGCTCAAAGATGCTTTCCTTGTGCTTTCTCTCCCTTCTTTTAAGAAATGAATATTATAATTTCTAACTTCTATCTGCACATTGCTTATATTTTTTTAATTTTTATATTTTACCTTGACAACTCAATCCCTGCCAAAAGTTGTTCACAAGGGCTTTGGTGTTAACTCTTTGGAATAGATAAAGAACAAGATGATGCAATGGTCAACAAAAGATGACAGAATATATAATCTAAGTATATGTTGAATTTACTTGAATAAATTTCATTTTTTCATGTCTGAAACATAACGTGGACTTCAATGGTGAAACCAAACATGCAGTTTTATAATTGATGAGAGAATTTTGTTGGTATATGATTGAGTTATAAATACTTGTATGAATACTCTTGAAATAACGCTGAACAATTTCTTATTCAAATTACGTAAACTTTTTAATAGAAAAAAAAAAAGTTGATGCAGTGGCATATGATTTTTGATTAAAATTGGCAAGATATTTTATGAAGTTGTTCGTTACTTTCATTACTTTCTTGACATTATTTTATATAGAAGACTACGTGTATGATTGAAAGAGACGTGGTGTAACTTAGTATTAGTTGTAATTTTAATAATTTTAAAAATATTTAATGTAATAAATCTTAAAGTTTTAAATCACAATTAAATAATTAAATTTATTTTCACTAACTTATTTTTTAATCATTTAATTATTGACTATAAATATAATACTTTTATAGTAGCATTATAATTAAAACAAATAAATACAACATGGTAATAATTTAACAATTGAACAATCCTAATAATTTTGTTTGTTTACATTTAGAATAAAAGAAGAAAATATTCAGGATGTTAAAAAAAATGCGATATTTCTTGTTCCAAAGTGTATATATATTTTCTATAATGCTTTGAGCATATGTACATTTTTATTAATACATTTTAAAAAAATGCAAAGATTTTAAAATATCATTTTGTTGTTATTTTATAACGAGAAAGATCTACCAAGAAAACATGAGAGTTTTAATATAAACTTTTTATTTATTTTTTTAATAAAATTTAATCTTTGCCTCTCTTTCCATTTACGTCCCTTGCAACTAGAACCTTCCAACTACTCAAAACATTAGGGTTTTTGGAAGGGGTTTTAGGACTGTTGCTCGCAACTAGAAATCCTCAATTCTCCTTCCAAAGATTTGACATTTCTCATCCAAGGCTCCAAATGCTTCGCTCCAATGGCGTTCGGCTCTTACGATCGCTGCCTGCTAAATTCCTCAGCCACGCCGACGACACTGTACTTGACAATTCTTCTTGTCATTATTATCTAACTTCGATTTTTGAGACTTTTTCTGTGTCATATTTGATGGTTTGTTTTGTTTCATTGATTTGGTACAGATATGTGAAGGAGTATGCCAAAGGGGTTATAGGATATTGAGTTCAGGACTTTGTAATCCATCCAGAGTTACCGGAAAATTTTCTCCAAATGGTATGTGTTGAAGATAATAATGCAAGTTTCAATGTCTTTTTGGAATTTTAATTTGGATGTGCAATTAAAATGAAGGAATGAGTCAGTTGTTTTCTGATTAGTTTGACAGTTGTTGGTCCTATCATTGTTTTGCTTATGATGTTATATTGATCATTTTATTATATGATTTGCTTATGTTGTTATATTGATCATTTTATTATAAAAATGAAAGCTATGATTTTTTGGTGTTGTTTTTGCTAATCTTTTTCTGCCCTGTCTAATTGCTGTAGGAGATGATATTACTTTGAAGAACTGGTTGCCATATGGAGCAGCTAATACATATTGGGGGACATCTAGATCCATTCATGGGTCAGGTATAAGAGTTTAATTAAGCTTTATGTGCTTGCCTTACTTTTCGTTCTTATTTTTCATTCTTCCTGGAGTGACATCAAAATGCATTTGCAAAGCTGCCTTGGTTACTCGTGGCTTGTATTTTGTCTACTATTTTCCTTTGGTGATGAAGTAGAACTGGCCTGAACTCAATCCTACTTTTGTTGAATTAGCTCTGCATTTTTCTATTTTGGTCTTGCCCCTTGATGGATATTTGTTTGTTGTTCCTTTTGAATGATTTTTTTCCCCGCAATTCCTTTTCAGCATCATTGGCTAGAGACTATTATGACGTTCTTGGTGTTAGCAAGAATGCAAGTTCTTCGGAAATAAAGAAAGCATACTATGGGGTAGGTTTTACTTAACTAGTATCAATATGCATGTATTTTTGTATCAACAAACCTTTTTTTTTTTTATGTTTTTGGTAAACATTGGACTTATTTCCTGGTAAAAAATTGTTATTTCTTATATCTTTCCTGATCAAAGGGATCACATTATTACATTCTTTTATACTTTCAAGTCTTCCCCACATGTCTGTCAACTCGTTTTACTTCTAGTATGAGGATATTGCGATCATGTCCCAATTGGGTGAGATTAAAATAATTATTTGAATTGTAATAAGGAGGAGTGTGTTTTTACATCATATTGCTGTTGGATATGCAATCACTCATATTATATAATTCAGAAATAAGTTTTTTCATCTTTTGCTGTTTAATGCTTATTCTTGCTGGTTGCCACCTATGATTTTCATTTTCATAATATATTCCTACAAGATTTTAATACCTAAAGTAATATTTTTGTGGAAATATTGCATGCAGTTCCCTTTATTTTTTTCTTTATTCTCTCATGACACAAATTCTTCAGACGCACTTGATGAGCATGAGTTTTTGTCTAAAATGATTCTATTTCTGCCTATTTTTAACTGTTTGTTTTCTTCATGTTCTGCAGCTTGCAAAGAAGCTCCATCCAGACACAAACAAAGATGATCCTGAAGCTGAAAAGAAGTTTCAAGAAGTTTCAGTGGCATATGAGGTGTACTGTTGTTGTTGTTGTTGTTATTATTACCTAGAGCTCTACTTTAAATTTTTATGTGATGAGTGAACTGGTTTATGGTTTCTTGACACTCCCCCCTTTGAATAACTGCATTGTAGGTTTTGAAGGACGAAGAAAAGCGTCAACAGTATGATCAGGTCTTATGTTTTTCCTGATATATATTTTGTCTCCAAACACTTTTTGTTAATATATTGGGGTATGTTTATAGGATATGTAACTAATTTTATGCAAAGAGACATTGTGATCATAAGAGTCTAACAAGGAAATAATAGCAGGACCTAAGTAGAAAAACTGTGTTTTATGGAGGTTGGAGGATAGGAGAATCTGAGGGAAAAATAGTTGAAGAAGTTGGACAATGACTATGGCACCTTGTTTTTAGATACGTTTGAGATAGCTGCAAATATTGTTATTTCAATAATTGATTATATGCATGGTCAATTATTGTTTAATAGATTATAATCAAAATTAGATTTTCTTATAGTGAGTTTGTTGAAAAATAGTTTTAAAATGATTAATTTTGTTTTGATTCAATAAAAAACCAGCTTTTACGTAAGAAAAATAGTACATATAAAGCCAAAAGGGGAAAAAGCTGTTGGGAAACAGTTATAAGCTACAAATTTCCAGATTAATACAATTAGCTTTTCAGAAAATAAGCTTTTTAAAAATTTCAACTATTGTCCCAAACACAGTTGAAATTGCAAACAACTTTTGTCCCCCAAAAAAATCTGAAATCTTGAAATTAATCTCTATGATTTTATTTTATTTTATTTAATATGGATTTGTAGATTGGCCATAATGCATATGTAAACCAACAAAGCACTGGTTTTGGAGGCGACAGCGGCTTTAATCCATTTGAGCAGATGTTCCGTGATCATGTAATGACTTACTGCTTTCTATATTTTTGTTTCTGCTCATGTCTAATCGTATATTGGTTGATCCTATATCATTTTTATAATAGTTTAGTGTTGTTGCACAAATTTTAGCAGGATTTTTGCTTGATAGAAATAACTATGTATGTAATTTTCTTCAAAGTAAGGCTTTATTATTTGATGTTTAATGTTCAAAGTGTTCTGACTCTAATCACACAACTGCATCAGTACTAGTTCAGATCATTGGGAGAATAATCTATTTAGTTTTTATTAGTTTATTACATGTTCATGTTTCAACCAAGCATATGTTATGTTTAGTTTTTATTAGTTGTACTATTATACAAGCAACCAAGCTTCTTAATTTGTATATGTTATGTTTGGTTGTGCATATGTTCTGCTTTTAAATTTTAATTGTAGCAGAATATAGAAATTAGAAAATAGTAATTCAATAAATTATTGCTCTATAGTAAAACATAAATGTCTAATAAATTTGCTTGAATTATGTTTTCCACATTTGAAGACTAACATGAGTTTTAATTCTCTAGCATTTCCTTCAATTGGTAATCAGGATTTTGTCAAGAGTTTTTTTCATCAGAATATTGGTGGAGAAGATGTCAAGGTTCTTTCTCTCTTCATATCTTCTTTACATCTTTAACTATGGTAGGACTTGTTTGAGAAATGCAGCTTGATCTATTATTGTTCACAGACTTTTATTGAACTATCTTTTATGGAAGCTGTACGAGGATGCACCAAAAATATTACATTTCAAACAGAAGTTCTCTGTAACACTTGTGGTATGCTCATGACTCAAACTTCATTTGCATGATTCATTATTAGTTGTCTCTGCTATATGTAGTTTAGTTTTCAAGGTCTATGCACCTGGAAGGTGTCCAATTCTTTCTCTTTCTTGAATGTTGCAGGTGGGAGTGGTGTTCCTCCTGGTACAAGACCTGAAACTTGTAAGCGGTGTAAAGGGTCAGGCGTGGTCAGTATTGTCTTAAATAAACCTTCTTTAATAATGTACTATTTTTATTATTATTATTATTATTATAATAATGATGTTAAGCTGGTGGCTTTTTATTATATGTTCAGACATTCGTACAAACTGGCATATTTAGGATGGAGAGTACATGTGGTACATGTAAGGGAACTGGAAAAATTGTATCGGTATGATGCATACATTCAATTTTTTTTCATATTAATTCTATCATTTTAGTTTGTTTTTTTTTTTTCTGTAAGTTTGGGTGTGATGGATTTGGCTTTGATTTATGTAGCTGTCTTGCTTTTTATTGTTACTTATTCATTCTTATCTAGCAGCAATCCTTATTTAAAGTTTTTTTTTTTATACTATTTCAATCATTTTTATAGATAAATTATACAATGAATACTGTAGGTTCATCATATTCATGTAATTGTACTGGTTTTTCATACCAATCACTAGTAATTTTGTTGTTTTCTTTTTGGTGTCAGAATTTCTGCAAGTTATGCAAAGGTGCAAAGGTTATCAAAGGAACAAAATCAGTCAAATTGGATATTATGGCTGGTAACCATTTTTAAAATTTTTCAATGCATTGTTATTATGTGAATCATATTCATATGGCTTACAAGTTGCAATGAAAAAAAATCAAATGAAAGAGTAGTTTCCCTATGGATTTTCTTTATCCAGCTTTTCTGAATAAAATTTGCTTGTTGAAGCTAGGAAGAGATCATTTACTAAATCTGAGTTTTGCCATGGTATTAATCTGACAAGAAACACAAACATAAAGAGGCTACGATATTTTACACTAGTAAAGTTGATGCTTTTGATCACTGACCTTTCAATAATTTAGAGTGATGTTGGGGTTCGACCATCTTTTTATTGATTATGATTTTATTAATTATGGGAGTGAAAAGAACAACATGGGGTGACTGATTTACATGCTTGAACATTTGCAGGGATTGACAACAATGAAACTATAAAGGTTTATAGAAGTGGTGGTGCAGATCCTGATGGAGATAACCCTGGTGATCTTTACGTTACTATCAAGGTAACTGTTCAATCTATTCATAGCTTGGTCAACATTTCCATTTTTCTTCTATATCTTACTACAAGCTCAAACATTTATTTATCCTTTTCCTTTATGCAGGTTAGGGAAGATCCTGTCTTCCGTAGAGAAGGATCTGATATTCATGTAGATGCTGTCTTAAGTATCACTCAGGTAATGTTTCTCTATGAAAAACTTTTAAGCCTTTGTCTGGTTGTTGTTTTATATAAGGTTTCAATTAACATATGCCTGTATTTTGTTAGTAGTATTAGTGTATAATTAACATGGCCTAGATAGAGAAAATGTTGTGACCAAGTTGGGTTTTACTTTGTTGTCGATTTGGAAACATGTGAAATGCTCCATCTAATCTAACTCTATATGGAGTGTTGTCATCTTCATTTGGGTTTTGGGATGAGAGGGATAATCTTCTTTTTTTTTACCTAAGGCTTTTTTGTGTAAATCACCATCCCCTAGCATTCCTGTGGGTGTGTTTGGTAAAGGTGTCAGTTGCCTCTGGTCATCTATCAGCCAGAACCAACTGAATTACTTCTATGCCATTTTCATATTTTTATATGCAGATTTGAAGAATAGCGTGAATTAGAAATGTAGATGCAAACATGAAATATATATAGCAATTATAGATGTGCATTTTTTTTAATAACTATTTACTTTATAGGGACCGTTTGCATTTGGTTTACAATTCTAGTATATCCCATGGTGATTTAAAGTACGAGCTACCAAATATATGAATTAAATGGAGTCATGATGTGTTGGGAGAAAAACACACCAACAGAATCACACCCACACACCCAAAATATTTTAGATGAATCATAATGATTGATTTGATTCAAACACTTCATGCTTACATCCACTGAACTGTCTCAAGAGTTTCTCCATCTCAAATATGATTGCGAGAATTGTAGCTATTCCAAATTGTGCCAGTACATATGCCTTAATTCCCCCACTCAAGTTTTAAGAAATGATATCACATTCATTACAGTGGACTTTCTCACAACAGTGATAACACGCTCACTTACTTGCAATCTTTTTTGCTTTGATTGGGATGCTTCATCTTTTTTGCATGATCTTAAGGAAAAAATTCACGACTCAATGGACATTAGTTATCTTATCCTCTTATCCTATAACACCAATCAACTGTGGCAACCATGTCTGACGACCACCCAATAGCCCATTCCAAAATGCTGTTTTGTAATCATTGATTATTATTGGAAGTAAAAAACTTGATGTTATTGTTAGTTTTTTACTTCTTATTTTTGCATTTTTTTAATATTTATCTATATGTATGTGTATATATATATATATATATATATATATATATATATATTGGTTTACTATACATCTGCAGTTGCCACATACTGCCATCTGCTATCAATAACACTGGTTAACCAATTTCTTCACCTACCTGTCATTATGGCCGTGGAGTCCAAGAACCAAAATACTTTTAGCCTTTGAAGTTGTGTCCTTTAACAGATACTTGATCTCAATAGCAAGACCTTTCCAAATCATGCTCACAATTTTATTTCGGATATTATTCCATTTATTTTCATTCATCTAAGTCTACTTTTCATCTTTTAAAGCTAGATTGTGATCTTGCTGCATTGTAAAATGTTGGATCAACATCTCTAGCTTTTGTGTTACCCACCATAGCTTTGATACAATTGTTGGGGGGAAAAACACCAGTGGAATCATGCACGTGCCAAAAGATAAGATGGATAGTTGACATGATTTGGCATTCTCTTGTCTACGGCCATGTAACCACACCAAATTGTGTATCACACTACATACCTTAGTACTATTTACGAGTTCTAAAGCATATAACACTCATTACAAGAGGCTGACTCGCACACTTGTCTTCTCTTGCTATGTTTGGGATGCGTCATCTTCACATAACCCCTTTTATGTATGATAAGATAATATTCATAATGCTATTCATGAATGAGACATAATGGACATTCCTCTAAAAATGCATCTCTTGATTGTCACCCTTCTGCATTTATTTGAAAAATTGGATTGTTCTTCTAATATGATGCTAGCATCTTAATGACTTTTCTTTCTAACCCATTCACCTGAATTTACCTCTTTCAATTCCAAAAAATATCATTTGACAATCTAAATATGGAGTTCTGTTTTTAAATCTTTAGCAAAAAGAACTAGTCCAATCAAGTAGCTCTGTCAATTATAAATCTTCATGGATGAAAAAAAGCAATGCGTTTTGGAGAATGTTAGTTTTGTTCCTGATTGACATGAAGGCTTAAAACATTTAAATGGATTTTTGGTTGGGGGCGTAGCAATCATTAACGTGGTTCATTCTTGTTTATTTATGGTTTCTTTCTAGATTGGTAGTGGTAGTATTGGTTTGTGCTAGAAGTTTTATTTTTTACATGTTTAGGATCTCAAACATCTTACTAGTGGTTTGTGTTGAATTATGGGAAGTACTAAATATTACTTGAAAATAATTTAAATGCTATTTTGTTTTTTCAGGCAATTTTGGGTGGAACCATTCAGGTCCCAACTCTTACCGGAGATGTTGTTCTTAAGGTTTGTGTAGCAATTGCATATAATTTCTCATAGCATTTCAGTTTAGTAACCAATGATGTTTGATTATATGGGTCATGTTTGGCAGGTTCGTCCTGGCACCCAACCTGGTCAAAAGGTGGTTCTGAAAAAGAAAGGTACTTAATGGATAACATGAGAACATTCTGTTAGACAGCGTTGTGTGAAAATATATTTGAAATTCCATGAACCTGTTCAATGGATTTCGAAAGTGTTCAAATTGAGGTGATCTTTTCATCTTTATTAACTTGTTTGTTCTCTTAACAGGGATGAAGACAAAAAATTCTTACACATTTGGGGATCAATACGTTCATTTTAACGTCAGCATTCCAAAGTGAGTGTTACATTTAATGTTGAATGTGGTTTATGAACTACTACGTGCATGCTTGAATTTCCATTTGGAAAGAGCTCCAAACCCTGATTTGTGTAAAAGTTAGTCTCGTCACTTGTCCAAAACATGATGGCTTCAAATGGGAATCAACTCCTCTTGCTCACTCCACAAATAAAAATAGTGTAGGATCAGGTTGTTTAGGTAACGAATTTTCGTTGCGATGGTCTGATAGATGTTTATAATATACTTAACCTCTTTTTGTGTGATGTTCTGCAGCAACCTGACAGAGAGGCAGCGGGAATTGATTGAAGAGTTTGCCAAGGAAGAGCAAGGGGATTTTGATAAACAGAGAGCTGCAGCTGCTTCTGGTTGAAAGCATTGCAAGAGTAGTTACCAAATGATGCTCAACTAGGCGGGTGTTGAATTTTTTGTAGGATTAAAAACTGATAATTTGGTTTGTCCCTTCCACTTTTTTTAGTGTATGTAATATTTTGAGAAATTTCAACATTTTAATTTTAGAAGGCGAAAGTGATTGGTGTATATATTTTACTTACAACATAAGCTAGGGCGCAAGTCACTGAATGTGATTCTTTTTTCCTACTATCATCACATAGAGGAACCTTTATAATTGGGCCATCGGTAAACTTGAACATAATATCTTCACATTATTATCTTAAACATTAATTTGTTATTATGTTAATGATGATTAATAGTTCGATTTCAGTTTTAAGGGGGGTCCACAAAGGCAACTTATGGTAAGTTATCGAATTTAACATTATCATCTTTCTTCCTGTAAAACTGTATCTTTCTGTATACGTTAGTGAACTTATGGACTAGTTTACTTTGGTTTGACAATCCAACTTCACATTAAAATGCAAGTAATGCATTTCAGATTTAGAAGACTTTAAACCAAATAATGTTGTTTGGTCTAATGCTACTAATTCTGTGTTGGTTGTATTTCTAATACAGAAATTTTTAGACATTTTTTTTTTTTTTTTATTTAGTCTTGCAAAAATTGGGATATCCGTGATTAGTTTTTGAATCTTGATAAATGGATTAAGATTAACAGCTTTTGGACTCGGTACATGGACCAATTGAATAGAAGAGTAAAGTACTGGGATTCTAAAAGATTATCTGAATGAAATCATTCTATTAAGTTAGCTTTTACTCAAATATATCCTAAAAATCATTCTGTACTCCTTATTAAGCACTTGAAAAGATATATTAATATTTTCTAGTAACCCCTTTTCTGTTAAGGAACACTGATCAGCATGGACCTATTATTCTTGAGCATTGTTCTGATATTGATTCATATTTTGGGTCTGAATGTATTTGTATTAACTATTATTTTGCTAATATATAAATATATATTTAAATTTAGATTGATTAAAATTACTATAATTTTTTTTTTAAAGTAAGACATTCAAATTAACAATATTTTTTAAAGAATCGTAAATATCATTTATAAAAGATACAATATTGGCCAAGTTATATTTGTTAAGCTCCCGAACATACGTGGTAGTTGATTTGCTCAATATTGGTTAACAAAATAGTTGATTAAATTTTAAAATAAAAATAAAAGGAAAGTTAAATTTACGAAATTATGTCTTTAGAAGAATAAAGTTATGAAGGATAAATGTTTAAGTCTATTTTTAACTTTCTCTATCCATGATATTCGGATAAATTTTTCGAAATTTTGGTCAAATTGAATCATAAACTTCAGTCACTAAGAAAATTTAAAATATAAAAATAACAAATAAATGTATGAAAATTTTTGAAGACTTGTGCATTTTTTAAATTTGCAAACTAAAATTGTGAAAAAAAAAATCAAAATCATGGTTAAAAAATTGAAGGGACTAAAGTTGTAAGTTTTTCAATTATAAATTGAATAATAAATCATATATAATAAAAAACCACAGCATTTTTTGTTTTAGGGTAAAAATTTGCTTAATTCAATGAGAGAATAATTTATAAAAGAAATTGGGTTAAAAAAGGAGGACTCAAATTTATAATATATGTTTTTTTTTCTTATCTTTTACTAAAGAAAGTCGGTATAATGTTTGAATAAAAGGTAATATTTTGAGAAAAATAAAGTATGTTATGAGTAATGTTTAGATGTGTTAAAATAAGCTGATGGGCTAGCCCGAAAGGTTCAAAAAATGGGGTTGGTTAAGCAAAAAAATTTATGATTTAAATAGAATTGAACAAATTTTGGTTCGACCTATTTAAGTCAGACATAAATGGATTTAGGTTAGGCTAGTTCATACGCTTATGAACTGGTTTGTTTTATAAAATAATAATAATTTTACCAATAAAAAAATAATATTATTTTATTATAAAATATAAGTATAATAAAATAATTTGATAATATAATTTTACCAATAAAAAAATAATATTAATTTGATAAAATATAAGTTAAATATAATTTTTATTTGTTTTGGTCATCTTCTGTTACTATAGTTTTAAGGATTAATAACTTAAGACGACATATTTTTATATTAATATATTTTCAAAATATAATGATGTGAGAGTTACCTTAGATAATAAATAATGAAAATTTGACTTTAAAATTTACTCATTTGTTAAATGTATTATTAAACATAGTCTTCAATTTAGCTACGTTGAATACGAGATAGTTTGAGAGATAAATAAAGTTTTGAATCCTTGTTTTATACTCATTACTATAAACACTTCAATTATAGAAGTTTATATCATGTATTTAACGAAAAAGAAAAAGCTAAAAAATGTGTTATCTAATATTTTAAACAAATTACTAGTAACACTCCTGTTACAGTAGATTTATAACATGTATTTAACTAAAAAGAAAAAGCTAAAAAATGTATTATCTAATATTTATGGTAGAATATGTTTGACTTCTAATATATAAACAACTATAATTACTTAAGATTATATCATTGTACCAACTCATTATTATGATTTTATACATTTGTCTCGAATAGGTTATAAGTTACATTTTTTTAAAACAAAATTTAAAAATAATTATATAAATAAAAAATATTTTTAATAAGGTAAAAAATTATCCTTTAACCGTTGACCTAATATAGGGTTAAATTAAGCATAAAATTTTGGTTCATTTTAAAATATAGATTATGTTAGATCATTAAATTTTTTTTTAATTGTTCTGTAGGAACATGTGAGGCTGAGTCGTCCATTTTGAGAGACTATTATATTAATTTATTTGATTTTATAAAAATAGAAAATATAATATATATATATATATATATATATATATATATATATATAAATTACACTCATATTTTAGGATTTTTCTGAGATTTTACATTTTCTCGTATATGTTTTCGTAACATTTACTATTGATAATTTGATATACGTTTTTTTAAAGTAATTAAAATTGAGAGCATAATATTTTTAAAACAACCAAAAAGTATACAAATGGAAATAATTAATATTCTTAGCCGTAAAATAAAAATAAAATTTTTAGATAAGTTAACCATGTTTTATTCACGACAACAATCCATATTGAAAAACCATATAACATAGATTATACTACTCCATCCACTACAATCTCATAACATAACATAATTATGATAAAACATAAATTAATACTCAGATCTAAAACCCTTGTCTCTAATACCATTCCATCACAATGTTCCAATTTCACATGATTTCACCTACATGAATAGATAGAGAAGATTGGTCATTTTCAGTTGCAAAAGAAAAAAAAATGCAAGAAGAAAAATTATTTTCTAAAGAATCATTAATAATAAGACAGTTTATTATAACTTTTCTCAAACTCACTTAAAAATAATGTTGAGTTTTTCTATGAATTTGTTTCAACCCTTTTAGTTGATAAAAACATTCAAAAATAATCTTAAATATGATTAAAATAAAGATATTTTGGATACCTATTCACACAATCTTTTTATTTATTTAAAAATAACTCTTTATTTTATTTTAAATTCTTTTTAAGTTAAAATAATATTTTTGTCTAAATGATTATTAAAAAAAATAATAAAGGTTAATGTCACTTAGAAATTAATTGAAAGATAGTTAAATCTTTACTAAACCCATTAAATAAATATCATAATTAATTTATTTAAATTTAAAAACTAAAAATCACCCAAATTGTAGAGTCACCTTATATAATTTTTCTTTCTGCATAGAAAACCCATTTCTATGTTTATAAAAAGCATCTAAATCCAATTATATGAACAATCATATATATATATATATATATATATTTGAGAGAGAAGAGAGATCACATGGTTCAAAGTTTGTTGTGCACTTGTCTGGGAGCTGTGAGGCCATATTACGGTCTACCCCAGAAATTGGAGGGCCATTGACAAGAACACACAAACATGGCTGCCCTAGTCCTCTCAGGGCATTGCAACATGCATCACTTGGGAGAATGGAACTGAAAGGAGCAACGGCTGCCCTACAAGGAATCAGCTGCACAAGGGCGGAGAAGAATGTGCTTGTGCATGGACTGCTTTCAACTTCTGCCACTAAACCTCCCATCATCATCATCACCAACCACACCAATGACACTGCCCTCAGGTAACGGCAAAACTTCATCTTTCAATTGTTGCTCTTCTGCAATTCAAGCAGGTTTTAACTGTATTGAGAATATTTATGAGGATTTGGATTTATTTATACATATCATTTATACGTGATGTCATGCACGCCATCTGTTCTAACTAAGGGTCATTCTAGTCATGCTTACTAGCTATGCTTTTAGTCTCAACAGAGAGATCAGCATCAATGCAATTGTGCTGAATATTAACAGTTACACGATTCAATTGATGTGATCTCTTCCAATAAATTTTGTCAAATTGTTTCTGTCCATATTATGAAGATGTATATTTGTTTGAGAAACTGACATATTATTATAAGATAAGGTCTAAATTGGTTAAAACTACCTAATTTTATAGAGCTCATCTCCTTATTTCAGAGGTTTTAGTTTGTAAAATTAAAATAGATTTTAATAACATCTTAAAAAATAAATATGAACTTAATTCATTCTTACCAATTTAATCACATGATACTTTTCTCTTTTGCTATCATGTATGATTATGCAGTTTAGATTTAGTCCTTATAAAAATTAATATCTCTGTCTGTCTATAAAGTTTGGATGATTATTACAATTTAGTAATACTAATTTGCTCAAAAAATGTGTTGGATTCAAGTCCGATTGATGCTTCTCAAAGCAAGCGATGGTGTAAACCGTTACCCTCGCTTTTCTTTTATCTTTAATGAATGATGTGGAAATTGAATTATAGGTTTTAAAGACTAATGAACTTGTAGATGTAAAACAACAATAACCTTATGGGGTGATGTCAGCTTAAATTTCGTCACTCATGCTAAAGTTGATATTTTCGTCAAGTTACTTTTGCAGGTTCTTATGTATATAGTTTAAAATTACATGTTGTTAATAGAAACTAATTTATAAGAATTGAGATTGTGATTAATTATTTAAAGAAACTTCTCTCATATAAAACAGTATCGCAATTAATAGCATAAAACTGGTTGTTTGTTAGAGCTAATCTGAATACTATTAGATCTGAACATTGTACTTCATTGCATGTTGTGCTTGATACGGTGGTTCATCAAATTAAATGAAAAGGGTATACTAGGTATGTCTTGAGTACTTAGTTAGATTCTTCGTCCAAAAGTGACAAAATTTTGGTTAAAATAAGGATTTAAGTTTTTTAATTTGTTTTAGTATGAAAGTTTTTTCAATTGTCTATTTGTGTTTTACTTTTGATTTTCTAATCTTTGAAATATAAGCGTTTAAGGTCCTTTGTAAAGATTGGGGTATAAGTGAAAACTCTTTAAACGGTGTAAAATGAAAACTATAAATTTGAATCATACAATCGTAAATGTCAAGATTCAACCAAAAACAATTTAATGGTGTATATTTTTATTTCTCATAAAAGTTTTCATTTGATACCTTCTATCTATCTAGTACGGGACTCGACTAATAATTGTGAGTTTGTGTTCTTAGTAATATCAAGGGTGTTCTTAATTTATCGGTTATAGTATTTTACATCATCATGCCCTGAAGAGCTTTCCCTGCTCCCTCCCCAAAGTATGTGTTTATAGATTTAAGTAATCTGAGCTCAAGTTTAAAGTGACTTCATTCAATATTCCTGATTCCTGATATTTTTGTGCCTTGTATGCTGATGCCTAGCTTTTAATTTTGATATCCCATTATCATTTTCCTTCTCTGGAGAAATCCTGGGATTAGGGTAAAATGAAAAGGATAGGATGTAAAGAAAAACTGAATTGTTTTGAAAAAAAAAAAATGAACTAAATTGTTATTTTAATTCAGTTCTTTAAAAGCTGAATTGTTTCTAAAAAGAGTTATTTGAACTAAACTGAACTGTAAGTCATGAGATTGGAAAATATATTTTAAAATAAGATGTTCAATAGTAATAGTTCAAACAATTTAGTTCAAGCAGTTCAAAAGCAATTTAGAGTAGTTAAGTTTAAATCACTTGACTCAAACTGTAATGCAGTTTAATTCAGTTCATCTGAAGTAGCGTTGAGTTTAGTTCATATATTTTAGCCACCCTTGCCCAAAACCACAAATAAAAAGAAACACAATGTAAGAACTAACCACGGATTTATAGACTTCCCTTGTGATCATTGGTACTCATCATTTATGATATGCTTTAGCAACAAAGTTAGAGAGTATAGGGGGATAAAATGCTGATAAGAGTGCAGCATACATTATTAAAACTATATGTGATACCAACTAAGACACTGCACTGGCAATCATTTGTCACTTGTCAGCAACAAGAGCTTCAATTTTTCTTTCAATGTGAGATTCATGATCCTCCAAGCGACCTTTGACTGTGTCATTCTCCCAAAGGATCAATGTTGGCACCCCAGTGAGCTTGAACCTAGGGTCCACCCTCCATGGATGCTGGGGGTTTCTCCATGTTGGTCTATCTCCAACATAAGCTCGCAAAAGTGCAATGTCATCAGAGGAACCCTCCAGCTTCTTGTAGATCACAGGTTCTGCTCTCACACAATCTAATAAGTAAAAGGAAAATATTAAAAAAATACAGTCATGCTTTTTGTAGATCAGGGGTTCAGCTCTCACTGTATTCATGGATACTGATAAGCTAGTGATACTTCTCTTGTTCATAGAAATCCCTCCCTCCCCTCTTCTCCATTTTTTCCCAACCAAACACTGTAACGGTCACCAAAGTTTAACAATATGATAAAAAAAAATGTAATCAATATCAATCTAACCTTTTTTTAAGCATCCACAAACATCAATCTCTGAGAAGCTCTTATTCTCTCAAGTTAACCAATATACTTACTTTCAGTTTCCCCTAATATTGACATAGAAAAACAAAATCTTCCCCGAAGAATTCCCATTTAGATTTCAAAATGCTCCATAAACTCTAATGCATTAGAGTCAGAAGAATAAAAAAACTTAAAATTCCTTGAAAATTTGGAAATGGATTTAGTGCAGCCAGTCACCAAATTCACACACACTCAACAGTAATTAAATCAAAATTTTAGAGTAAAGATCAAAAGATTCATATATTAATACACATGTTGTAGAAGAAAGAAGAAAGAGAGCAAGCATGCATAGATACCAGGGCACCAGCTGAGAGAGGTAGCAGCGTCTTTGTCGGCCAAGAAGAGTATGAGATTCGCCTTGTTTCCTGCAGCCTCTGATCGGAATTTCTCAAACACGCCATCAAAGCTCGACACTGTTGCGTCCAACACCTTCAACGGCATTTTTTTTTTCTATTCCAACAAAAATCCACAACACAAATTTCTCAGATTCTTTTCCAAATCAAATTTTGATGTTTTCTTCAAACTATATGTGACCGACCAAAACCCCCGTATGTTATTTTATCTGTTTGTAACAAAATTAACGCGTGTGCGGTATAATAATAATAATAAAAAAAAACTGATTAAAAATATCTGAACAGTATAAAAGTGTAAATTAATCTCTAAATGTTATAACTTCTTCATGATAAAATAGTTTATAGTTTAGTGCTAAATTAGTTTTTAAAATTATATTTTAATAAAAATACTTATATTAAATTTAATGACGAGATTTATTAAAGAATCAATTTATTATATTTAAAACTAAATCAGATTTTTAGTTTTTTCATCCACTAAATTAACAATTTCTTACACAAACTTAAAAAACGAAATTAGTAAAAGGATGAACTTTTTTTAAAACCGTTTAATTTTTATTTTTTATTATCAGTTTAAAACTGATAAATTGTTTTGCTTTAACGTAGGAAATAAATTAACGAGGAAAGTAATTTTAAGATTCATCATAACCGAGAGTATTTCTACAAGTGTTTTTTTTATAATTCTTCTTTTAAAATAAATTTTCATAATTTTTTTTCAATATTTTTAGTTTTAAAATAAATTTTAATATTTTCTAAGAATATTATCAATAGTTAAAAAAATAACACTGTGTCAAAATATATTTTTTTTAACATAAATATCAAAAACATTTTATTTGTTCAGAAGTATTTATTTATTATAAATTTTAAATATAATATCATTTATAAGTTTAACCATATTTATTTATTATATATTTTAATTATATAAAATAATTATATATTTAATTTCATATTTCCGAATATGTTATTTTAATTGTTATTTTATAAATCCTCCAATAGTAGGAGATAAGTTCACTTAAATCGTTCGCAATTAATCAAATGCTGCATAAACTATATAATATATGTTGTAAAGGTTTTTACATTAATCTTCATCTATAAATAATATATATATATATATATATATATATATATATATATATTCATGTTTTATATTAATTACTTAAAATTTATTTTTTAATATGATTTTTCAATTTATTAATATCATAGAAATTATTTTTAATGTGCTTTTTTTAAAATAATTAATTTCTTAATGTATAAATATATAAGAAACAAAATATTTACAAAAAATAAATAATTTATATGAAAATGGTTTTAAGAGTATCTTATAATAAGAAACATTAACTTTCACGGAGAATAAGCTAGATTCAATTTATAAAATACAATATTTAATAGATTTTTTTATTTTTTATACTTTTAATCCATATTAAATGTGTAAGAGCATATCTAATGTAATTATATGAGCAACTCATTCATATATCAAATTCATAATAAAATATTTATATTTATTTTTAAATTACTTTTATTAAAAATTCCTTTTAAAAATATTTTTAAATAAAATATTAATTACTTGAAATAATTATCAATATATGAAAAATACTTAATTTTTTTAGTTGCTTAATGAAACAATTTATAAAAATAAGTAAATCAAAATAAATGAAAAGAAAATAAAAAACAGAATAAATTGTTAAAATTTATTAAAAAAAAATAATAGAATAAATTTAATAATGAACTTCCAAATTATGTAGTATTATAAATTATTGTTTTACAGTTTTTCTTGCTCTACAGGAAATGTCTTTACTTATTATTTGTTCCTTAATTAAAATATCCTTATTAATTGTTTTAAACAATGAGCGTTATATGATAGATGAGGAATCTCATCAAATATTCTCAAATTAGCATGATACACTAAAATTTTCAAATTCAAGGTATAATATGATAATTATATTCAAAAGGTAAAATATTATGAGCTATTCACAAAAAGAAAATACATAATGAAAAATCTAATCTATCATTCTTTTTCCTAAAATAAAAATACATTCTTAAAAAAATATAAATTGGAATTTAACTAATTAAGTATGCATGTAATCAAGGATTTTCACTTATGTAGTTCCTAAATTAGTTCTTAGAGTTTTTTCTTATCATGTCACTAGTTTTTAATTTGTTTCTCCAAATGTTGACTACATTCGAGTAGTTACATGGATGTCACCTCTCATCTTACATAATCATATCATCTGTTTTATAAATAATAAAATAATTGATTTTTCAATCTCAATAAAATTTTAAACATCTACATTATACTATATATTACCTCTAATGGTCAATCCATTTAAAAAATGTGATCCATACCCATGTCATCACGGTCACATAATATTATTGATATAAAGGTTATATATGACTAAAGTGATGACGAGAACATGATTAAAAAAAATTATAAATATACATTTTGAGAGAATTAGAGAAAGTGATCTTATACCACTCATATCACTGGTGCAAAGTGGAATTTTTACTTAACTCCTTACCTTATAAACTATCAATAAGAAGAATTAATAATTTTTAGTAGAATTTTTTTTTTAATATTAATATATAAATTTTCAATAATACATTCATGCATTTCATCATTTTAAAGAGTACTAAAAGTAAATATTCATAATTACATATAGATAAAATACTAGTACAATCCTTCAAAATATTAAGGGTAACATTGGGGATATTTTCTACAGAGCAGCTAACTACACAAAAGAGTGACTACTACCAAGTTCCATGTAGGTCCTATATACTACAAAAGACTGTCTATAAAAGTTTGGGTATGTTTATCCCAATACATGTTGTCATCATTGTGGCTCCCAGCTAATGAGCATGAGTGTCATATTCATCGGGTGTGGAATCTGTGACATCTCCTCTCTCTTCAAACAATGACCGATCGGGTCCAACGAGTACCGCAAGGGAAATAAAGAAAACAGAAAGACAAGAGGATGAGCAACAATTCATACATCATTTTAAAATCAACATCATAAACATTCACAAGTCAATCAAATTTCAAATGATTAATGTTAATGATGCATGATCCTAATATGTTTTCTAAAATGTTTATGCATGCGGACCCAAATCATTTCTCAAATCAATACTGGGGTAGCCAGGAGTTGACACTACTAGGCATGGAAAATCCACCAACCGGATTGTTGAGACCCATGCTCAAATATAAACCCAGTAGCTCACTGACCATTGATATACAGTAAGAGCACAGTCAGGTACATGAGAGTTTGTACAGTGGGATCCCCGACAACAGGTAGCGAGTCTGGGTCTTTAGGGGCCTCCAACCACTACCCTTCCTATCCTCAAGTCCTCCCTCAGGGCATCCATATCGTATTCTCAGAGTCCATAATCTCTTATTCCCCAGATTTCACAAATCACCATTTTTAGATGAGTAATGTATGAGTCCCTAAGTGGTTTTTCTTAGAAATTCACATTTTTCCAAAAATTTTGACAGAGTTTCCCTTATAATACGAACTTTCCAAAAATTTCCAATCACTTGTTATAAGCAGAAAACTTCAAATACAGTTCAAAAAGGGTTCACAACCCATCATCCAATTCTTTCAACTTAATTTTCAATGAATTTTCTCATGAAAAACCACCATGCATATAAATGTTCACTCAAAGACAATACATATCATAATAGAGTACCAAACATGTATTTTACACCATCATATACGTAAGCAATTCATGATCACTTTCACAACCAATCATATAATGAAATCAAAATTATCAATCATAACAAATTTAGACAAATTCAACAAATAAGGTCAAACAAGTTTATGATGTAATCCTTACAATATAACCCACCCCTTACCTGATACGTCCACACTTATTCCTTTCAAAGCTTGATGTTGTGTTTCAGCAAAATCTATATACGTAATAAAATACTAGTTAGAATTTTATATTTCTATGTTTCTATCTCATGAGAATTTAAATTCACTTTGTGTTGTTAATCCATTTCTAATAATATTTTAAGCTCACATTCAACTCACAATTATCTTAGAAAATTATCCTATTTTGTATGCACTTAGAGTAGGAAGAATCTTAATAGCAAACATGGACAACGTTCAGTATTTCAAAATTTTCTAGAGTTATATAAGCTGTTTTGGCATGAGACTTGAGCCAAAATTTCAATAACTTAATTAACTACAATATTGATGAAGGAAATAAATTCAAATAACATATAAAATAGATGCAGTTTTCAGTGGTTGTTTCCAACTAGGCTCAACTACAATAACACTCTGAACATGCCTTGGTAATTGGATTATAACTCATGCTACACATAAGCTATTAACATGAAACAAATTTCTAAATTTCGGAAATGTAATTTCCTACAACTCTTATGAAGGAATTAAGTCCTAATTTCACACATAACAATCCCAGTAATTCAAAAACTGAGGCTGTTGAAACAGGGCTACCTCATAACGTCACAGCTAGAGAACACTTGATATTAAAATGAGCATAACTTGAGCTACAAATATCTTTTTAATGTGAAACCAGTTTCTAAATTTCGACAACTTAAAGAACTACAACTTTCATGAAGATACTAATTTCTAATTTTGTTCACAAAAGTCTCATAAATTCAATGAACAGTACCTACGAATTAGGGTTCTTAAAGTTTTTAGCTTAACCACTTCTAATCCTCAATTTTAAGCATTATTCTAGTATTCTAGGTGTAAAACCTACAATAACACTCTTCCTACACTTATTCAAGCTCAGCCAAGTGAGGAGAAAAATAGAAAATGCACCATTTTGAAAAATAAAGCGGTAGAAATGTAGAGGAGATTGATAGAAACAAACTTACCTCTTGGAACTCTTCAAGAAAATCAAGATTTCCCCCTCAAAATCAAGCTTGAGGGTAAGGAAAATTTTGAAAGAAAGAGAGAAATGAGGAACTTACGAAAAACTTGCAGAATGACACTCTCTCTTTCTCTTAAAAGTCAAATTTCGGACTCCTATTATACCTAAATTTCCGCTCGGCGGATTATATTACAAAAAATTTATCCATTATTTTTTTCTTTTATACTCTAGTCAAGATTTGAACCCACAACCCCTAAGATTCAAGTATTACTCCAAACCATATCAACCATCATATGTTTTTTGTCAACTTGTACATATAATAAACTTTTAATGTAGTCTCACTCAATGCATACAAGAAAACAATATTTTTTAAATGTGGCAATTAAAATTGTTAAGTCCATATTAATCGTTCTAATGCACATACAAGAATCGAACTCATGACCCTCAAATCTTATGACAAGGGTCTAACCAAATTATTCACTCCTCATCTCTACAATATTATTAAATTCTTAATTTAATTACTTCTCTTACTTTCAATTTCTACCTTAAAACATATAATTACTATCTGGCGCCTAGTTGTCCGCCAAACGGGTTAATTTTTTTTAGTATTTTCTAAAAATTCCAGAAAAATCATAAATAATCTAATAAACATAAAACTCTACAGTCATTTTACTCAATTCCTAATAATTTAATTATTAAAATTTTGACAAATATTTTGTCAAAATTTAACAAATTAGAGGTAATGAGAATTAGGATGTTACATCATTCTCATCGAAACAAAAAGTAATTAACTTAAAAAAATGAGATATTTTTGTAAACAATAAATGTTACTTTTAGGGTCAATATAAAAGTTGTTTTTTGTGTTAGTTCTTATAAAGTCCGACGTAAAAGTTATATTTTAATTATTTTTTATTTATTTTAAGATTTCTTTTTTCCTCGTATTCGAAGATTTTTGAGTGACAATTAGCGATGATGACTAAATCAGTTCTTCCTCCAAGGTACATTTCGACCATAGTAAGTGACAAAAACACTTATATTGTGTCTTATTTATGGTTTTTACGTTTTTCTCCGATTGAATTTGAGTTTTAAAGCATTATTTAATATTAGTGTTATATGTCTCCTTTTTTATGTTCAAATTGAATTCATTATTATTTTTAGGGATCTCAATCACTGATGAGTCCCTAGTTGCCCCGAAGATGGGAGAGGTCATTCCTAAGAGGATCACTAGGAGCATGACTAAAACGGAGGCTTCCTACTCACCCTTCATTTTTAATTTACTAAGTATTTTCTTTTCTTATGTTTTTTTTTTACTTATTTTCACTTTTTTTTGTAGACTCACTTTTTGCATTTCCTTTTTGAAGAATATCACCTCTTTTATTGGAAAAGAGGCTTGGATACATGTGCGGGCAGCTGAAAGGTGTAAACCACTCCTTTATCATGTCCTACACCCTTTTTTGAAGAGGAAGAAGTTTGGCTTGTGGGTATCATTGGCTTGGGACAACCCAAAAGGAAGCACACATCTTTTTTCATATTCTCTATACACTCTTAGAGGTATTTTTGGTAGGCTAGGACAAATTTAACATATTTGGACCATGGGGACTCTAGCCTTTAGGTTTAGGTTAAGTTTATGTCTTCTTTTGTACTTCCATCTAGGTCCCTCCCCCAAAAGTCTATAAATAGAAGGTTTCCCCTCATGTAATGAGGTTGAACATTTATGACAAGTTTGTGAGGTTTCTTATAGTGTTTTCTAAATATTTTACATAAATCTTAGTAGTAACTAATATTATTTTATTTATAATTTATATTTTTTAGGTTTTATTATGTCATTTTTTTATCTTATTATTTTTATTTATCATATATCAAATTTTATCTTAATAAAATAATTATATTTTAAAGGATTAAAAGAATTGATAATTTAAACTTTTATTACTTTGAATTAATTGAATAATAATTAACTTATTAAATATTTCCTTATAAACTAAATATTTTATATTTTTAAATGACAACTTAAAAATGAATTAACTTATATATATAATCAAATGTTTGAATACAATATTATAATAATAATGTTATAAGTATTCAAATATTTGAATACAATATTATAATAATAATAATAATAATAATAATGTTATAAATAAAAAATAATTAAATATTTCTTTTACTTACATATTTTAATATAAATATAATAAATTAAAATATATATTTAATTAATAATAATTATAAATTATAAATATTTATTTATATATAAAAAATAGATAGTAAAATTAATTTATTATAAATATAATTATCTTTTTAAAAATAATATATATCGGGGATGGGGCGGGGCGGGGAACCCGAAACCCAACGGGGACGGGGATGATTAAAAAAATCGAGGGCAGGGAGGCAAAACCTACTCCTGCCCTGCCCCGTTGTCATGCCTATCTAGGGTAGTTCATCCCCTAATGGCGTGCCAACACTCCACCACCATACTTCTCTTCTCTTTATCTTTTCTTTTTTATTTCTTCACTTCATTTATTGATCTAAGGGACTGGTTCATTTTTTCAGCCTTTATCTTTATTCTTTTATAGTTTCATTTCATCCCCTCCTCCTTCCATAATCCTTGAAAGTGAACCTTCACATTTAGATAGGCAACTATCTTAATGTCCAGAGGAAATTTTCCTTGGGTTTGCTTCCTTATCGCTTAAAATTATATACTTTATCTTCTTAAAATTTTGCACCTTACTTTATTTTACATCATTTGGTATTCAGAGTTTAGGTTGTTACTAGTAAGGTACTTTTGTTGTTGCTTTGACTTTATTCCTTGTGTAGCTTGTATTTTGTGGTCTAACTTGTGTTTTTTTTTTTTGCCATTTGGTTTACAGTGTTACACTAAAAAAGTTTGGACGTGAGGTTAATCCAATACTACACTCACCTAAGTTTTTTTTATGGCATGTATGATGTTTGATAAAATTCCTAGCAAATTTTTTTTTTTTTGCACTTAGTTAAGTTACATATTCTTCTAAGTTGAGTGTCTTTCAACAAGAAGAAGAAGAAGAAGAAGAAGAAGAAGAAGAAGAAGAAGAAGAAGAAGAAGAAGAAGAAGAAGAAGAAGAAGAAGAAGAGGGAGAAGAAGAAGAGGGAGAAGAAGAAGAGGGAGAAGAAGAAGAGGGAGAAGAAGAAGAGGGAGGAGAAGAGGGAGGAGAAGGAGAAGGAGAAGAAGGAGAAGAGGGAGGAGAAGGAGAAGAAGGAGAAGGAGAAGGAGAAGAAGGAGAAGGAGAAGAAGGAGAAGGAGAAGGAGAAGAAGGAGAAGGAGAAGGAGAAGGAGAAGGAGAAGGAGAAGGAGAAGGAGAAGGAGAAGAAGGAGAAGAAGGAGAAGAAGAAGAAGAAGAAGAAGAAGAAGAAGAAGAAGAAGAAGAAGAAGGAGAAGAAGAAGAAGAAGAAGAAGAAGAAGAAGAAGAAGAAGAAGAAGCAGAAGCAGAAGAAGAAGAAGAAGAAGAAGAAGAAGAAGAAGAAGAAGAAGGAGAAGAAGAAGAGAAGGAGAAGGAGAAGGAGAAGAAGGAGAAGAAGGAGAAGAAGAAGAAGAAGAAGAAGAAGAAGAAGAAGAAGAAGAAGAAGAAGAAGAGAGAAGAAGGAGGAGGAGAAGAAGGAGAAGAAGAAGAAGAAGAAGAAGGAGAAGAAGGAGAAGAAGAAGGAGGAGAAGGAGAAGAAGGAGAAGAAGGAGAAGGAGAAGGAGAAGGAGAAAGAGAAGAAGAAGAAGGAGAAGGAGAAGGAGAAGGAGAAGGAGAAGAAGGAGAAGAAGAAGAAGAAGAAGAAGAAGAAGAAGAAGAAGAAGAAGAAGAAGAAGAAGAAGAAGAAGAAGGAGAAGAAGGAGGAGGAGAAGAAGGAGAAGAAGAAGAAGAAGAAGAAGAAGAAGAAGAAGAAGAAGAAGAGGGAGAAGAAGGAGGAGGAGAAGGAGAAGAAGGAGAAGAAGGAGAAGGAGAAGGAGAAGAAGGAGAAGGAGAAGAAGAAGAAGGAGAAGGAGAAGAAGAAGAAGAAGAAGAAGAAGGAGAAGAAGGAGAAGAAGGAGAAGAAGGAGAAGAAGGAGAAGAAGGAGAAGAGGGAGAAGAGGGAGAAGAAGGAGAAGAAGGAGAAGGAGAAGAAGGAGAAGAAGGAGAAGAAGGAGGATGAGGAAGAACAAGCAGAGACGTCGAGAGTGAGCATTCTTCTCCACCCTCCCCATCTAGAGAGAATTCCTCTTAGCACTCTTCCTTTAGCGATGAAAAGATCAAGTCTTGTGAAGATGATTTGTTAATAGTGAGGCAGATCTTAGGTCAAGTCCAAAAGGACCTTAACATTTCCCAAAGTGAAAATATTTTACATACTCGTTGCCTAATTAATAACAAGTTGTGTTCACTAATCATTGATGGAGGAAGTTGTGTGAACGTGGCTAACACAAGAGTAGTAGACAAACTTGGTCTACCTACTGCTCCTCATGTTAAGCCTTACAAGTTTTCTTGGCTTAGCGAGGAAGGTGAGATTGAGGTAAATAAACAAGTCCTCGTTAGCTTTGCGATAGGAAAATACAAGGACAAGGTTCTTTATGATGTAGTGCCTATGGAAGCTTCACATATTTAACTGGGTAGATCATGACAATTTGACAAACAAACTTTTTATGATGGCTATACCAACACATTTTCTTTTAACTTCCAAGGGCATAAGATTACACTGAAACCACTATGCCCACAACAGATTAGTGAGGACCAACACAAAATTCAAAAAAAGAGAAAAAAAGAAAAAGAAAAAGAGAAAAAGTCAAAGGGGATCATGATCTCCCACAAGTGAATTAAGAAGGTATTAATAACACATAAACCTTTCTTCTTAGCTTGCCCTTCTCTAAGGTCATCTTTTGTATTTCATGAGTAACCCTCTAATTTTTCTAAAAGTCTATAATTAGTTTCGGATGAATTCCAGGATGTTCCCCAAAAATTTCTAAGCGGGATCGAACATCAAATGAACTTTATACCTAGTTCATCCATACCTAAGTGTTTGACTTATAGAACACACCTAAAGGAATCTAAAGAGACTCAAAGGAAAGTAAATACATTGATAGAAAAACGGCGGATGTAAAATTATAGGTCTATCAACAACGTAAAGTACAGACAACTCATCCCTGAACTTGATGACTTACTTGGTGAGATAAAAGGTGCTACCATATTTTCCAAGATTAATTTGAAGAGCGGTCATAATCAGATAAGGATTAAAGAAATAGATGAATGAAAAACAAGAAAAAAAGAAAAACAAAGGAGAGAGAAGAAAGAAAGGAGAGACAAGGAGATTAAAAAGGTTATAAAAATTCGTGGACGAATTCTCTCCAAGGCGGGGAGGGTGATGAGTTCCTAGTTGCCCCGAAGATGGAAGAGGTCATCCCTTAGAGGATCACTAGGAGCATGACAAAGGGAGACTTCCTACTCACCCTTCATTTTTAATTTACTAAGAATTTTCTTTTCCTATGTTTTTTTTTCTTATTTTCGCTTTCCTTTTGTATGCTCACTTTTTGCACATCCTTTTTGAAGAATACCACCTCTTTTTATTGTAAAAGAGGGATTGGATACATAGGATACATGTGTGGGCAGCCTAAAAGTCTAAACCACTCCTTTTTCATGTCCTACACCCCTTTTTGAAGAGGAAGAAGCTTGGCTTGTGAGTATCATTGGCTTGAGACAACCCAAAAGGAATCACACCTCTTTTTTCATGTTCTCCATACCCTTAGAGGTATTTTTGGTGGGCTAGGACGAATTTAGCATTTGGACCATGGGGACTCTAGCCTTTAGGTTTAGGTTAAGTTTATGTCTCCTTTTGTAATTTCATATAGGTCCCTCCCCCAAAAACCTATAAATAGAATGTTTCCCCTAATGTAATGAGGTTAAACATTTATGACGAGTTTGTGAGGTTTCTTAGAGTGTTTCATCTCTTTGAGTGTCTTATCTTGAACCTTGGTTCAAGTGGCGGCAACCACCACTTATCTAGGGTGGCTCATCCCCTAGTGGCGTGTCAACACTCCACCACCACCATACTTCTCTTCTTTTCATCTTTTCTTCTTTATTTTTTCACTTCATTTATTGATCCAAGGGGTTGGTCCATTTTTCTAGCATTTTTCTTTATTCTTTTATAGTTTCATTTCATCTTTTCCTCCTTCCATAATCCTTGGAAATGAATTTTCACATCTAGATAGACAACTATCTTAATGTCCAGTGAGAATTTTCCTTGGGTTTGCTTACTTATCGCTTAAATTTCTGCACCTTATCTTCTTAAAATTTTGCACCTTACTTTATTTTACATCAATCACGTTATTGCATGAATGTCTCAACTAGATTGTTAGAAATATAAGTTGAGATCAAGAGGGGGGTGAATTCATCTTTACAAACTTTTTCGCAACTTACAAATACAGATTAACAATTTCAAAGATTAAGAAATCTGATGAAGTATTGAACCAGGAAAACCAAACTGAATTGAATAAAGTTCAAGTAGAATTAAAGAAAGTGATGGAAGAGGAAAAGAAACACCCAGAATTATACTGGTTCACCCAAATCTCTGGGCTACATCCAGTTCTCAACCAAATTCCAGTTGAGTTCCACTAGATTGAATAATTTGATTTACAGAATCAAATTACACACAATTCAACTTGCACCAAAAACCAAATTCCAGTTCTTGAACTTGCACCAAGAACAAATTTTCAGTTCTTAAATCCAACCTGCAACCAAATTCCAGTTGCAGAACCAGTGTCCAATCTTCCAAACACCAAGCCAATACAGAATTAAAATAGAAATGAAAGAATGAAGAAACTAGAACAATCAAACCCGATTATGTAGATGCAAAAATCTCACTGCATAATAAGTTTCTTCACAAGCAAGAATACAAAAATGTCTCAAGAAAGAACTTCAAAAATTCTCACTAAAAATAACGTATTTCTTTCTCGAAAAAATCTTTATTGATTGCTTGAATGATTTCTAAAAGATGTGTTCTTCAAACATTAAAGCAAATATGTTTATATAGAGATTTCTCTAACAATCTGGTTTAATTAATCGGTTAATTCGTGTTTTAATCGATTAAAAAATCTTATTTTTAACTGTTTTAACTGAAGAAAATATCATTTAATCGATTAAAATGTTCTACAACACTTTCTAGAAATATTTTAACTGATAAAAACGTGTTTTAATCGATTAAAACAATTACACAAAAATCCTTAAGTGATTTTAATCGATTAATTCGTATTTTAATCGATTAAAATACAGATAGAACATGTTTACACCTATTTTAAGTGGTTTTAATCGATTAAAATGAATATGTATCTATTAAAACTGTGGCAGAATATGTTTTCACTTATTTTAAGTGGTTTTAATCGATTATTTCGAATATGTATCGATTAAAATTGCGATAAAACATGCTTACACATATTTTAAGTGGTTTTAATCGATTATTTCGAATATGTATCGATTAAAATTGCGACAGAACATGCTTACACTTATTTTAAGTGGTTTTAATCGATTATTTCGAAAATACATCAATTGAAAATGTGTCAGAAGTGTTTTTAGCTGATTTTAATCGATTAATCTATAAATATATCAGTTAAATCTGAGACTCAAGAACATATTAACCAATTAAAAGGATTTTTAACAGATTAAAAAATTTAGAGACATTTTTACTTTTTTCAAATGATAGAACGTCATGGTGTAGAAATTGATAGATGATTATACCTACTTATATTGATGTAAACTCATTAAACACTACATCCCTTAACCTATAAATCTTCTGACTTCATCAAATCTTCCTTTATTTCTTAAATCCTTTGACTTCATCAAATCTTCAAGATCTTCAATCATCATCGTGCATTGTTGTTGAAATTGAATTATTGTAGTTTATGATTATCTGTTTATATGTTTGAGTATTTTTACGATTTATATACTGCATTTTTATGTTTTCACGGTTTAGTTGTTTGAATCCCATATTTTTTATTGTTTGTATATAATTTTAAATTTTGATAATGAGTAAGTAAGAAGATATTACATTATATAGAGTTTAGGGTTGTATGAGGATGAAAAGAAAAGTAAAGTTATGGGTTGGAGAGAAAATATTTGAAAAAGGATAAGTTTTGACTCTCATCTCGGATTTAGACGCACAAGATATGAAAACGAGGGAAAAAAATGAAGAAGAATGGTCAAATGGCCGAAGGAGATTTTTCCCAACAGTTTTTGTAAAATATGCTCATAACCACATGTAATATAGAAAATTGTTATATTATTATAATATCTATACTCCTGTCTAATGCGTTGTAGCATGAAGTTTGATATATTGATCTCTTCACATCCACTTGCTAGTCAATCTTATTTAGTTCGATGAAGACAATACTCCTCTAACCTGTCGTCTTAAGAAACAGATCCAGATATTCACTCTTTCAAACTTACTCATTTTTTACTATATTCTTTATTGTATATGATTCTATATTTACCTTTATGACCACTGTCATTACAGAAAGAGGCTTTCATTTTTTTTAAAATTGTACAATATTAAAAAAATGAAATTTACATTGAAACAGGTCACAACAGACATAAATTTACGTCGAATCTGACATCACCTGATGTAAATTTACATCTATTATAACTCTGATCCAACACAAATTTACGTCTATTGTGTTCTGGTATGACATAAATTAATGTCGGTTCTATTGTGACCAACATAAATTTATGTCTCCTATATTAATGTTGGATTTATGTCTCACATAAAAAAATTAAAATAACATACGTAAAATTTTTTACATAATGTAAAAAAAAGAAGAAATTGTTAATATCAGAAACTCAAACTTATGTGGATGTATTTGTCAAGTAAGACTCATAGGTCAAACCGTGTAGTCATGCATAAAAACACAAATGATATTTGTCACCTTACCATATATAATAGAATGTATTTATTTAAAATAAAATAAAAAACAACTCTAATAAAAAAAATTTTAATTATAACCCAGTAGTAGAAACTTCAAGTTTTTAGTTTTTAAAACATGACCACTCCATTTTAGTCTTTGATCAAGATGGCCTAGTATCAATTCGATCACCTACTGCTTTAACTTATACCAAATATAAAACTGAGTCCCTATCATTTGAGCTATTAAGTACAATAACATGCAACATACCAAAATGATAATGTTTCTAACTCATAATAAAATATTAATATATCTATTTATATGATATGGTCCAAAATAATTATAAATCCATACTAAATAAAATATCCTATCGATTTAATTGTTAAAAATAAATTATTAGACAAAGAGATCAAAATAAAAAACTCTACATAAATTGTCATCCACACGATTTTTTATATTCAATATGTTTCTCTCCCTAGTTTACAACTCATTGAACATGTAAACTTCCGTCTTTAATTGAACTTAATTGGAAAACCCTTCGATAGATATAGTTCAAAGACTATATAATCAGCAACATATAACAATTTTCAAAAAGTACTAAGGAAATTATATAGGAAGTACATTACTCTATCATATTATACAACATTTGAATAAACATAAAAAATCTAGTTTCACTAAATCAATTTCAGAATAATTGTATTCATAGTCTCATTTGACTTATTCACTATTAAGTGTTTTGTAAATTGTTACATTCATTTAAATCACACTTTTAAACCACATTAGAATACTTGAAATCAATTTTGATTCGTGAAACTCTTTATAGATGGTAAAGTATAATAGATTTAGTGAACTAATGTAAAATTGAAGTATTTTATTTTTCCTTCTTATTTGGAATACACCCAATCTCATACTCTCCCTTTAACACAAAAATCACATTACTTTCTCTTTTTTTTAGAGGATTTACTACAACTATTGAACGATCTTTTAAAAAAAATTGTTTCTAAATACTAAGGGAAAACAAAATTAAAGATGTTTATATTATAACAATATACTATTCAACCCCTTTTTATTACTTGCTATTTCTCAGTTACCTTCATTAAATCACAATCATTAGCTATAAAAAAAACTTGTATTCTTTTTATTTAATTTGATCATATATTTAACTAATAAGCTAATACAAAACAATTTTTACCAAATTGAAAAAAGAAACTAAAACATTTATATATAAACATAATTAATCCAAAAAATTAATAAAAAAATTAAAACAAAAAAATAAAAATATATTTTAAAAAAATTAAACCATATTAATAAATTTTATTTTTATTTTATATATAATAATTTGGTATATAAAGTTTCATTCATTATTATTATAATTATAATAATAATAATAATAATAATAATAATAATAATAAAACTTAGAGACTTGTTCTTCATAGCATTTATGTGTAGTAGTTTAATGATTTAAAATAAAAATTTATCTCAATCATTAGACTAAAAAAAATTAATCATGAAAATGAAAAATCTATAACTGATCTATTTTCAAATTAATTAAATATATATATATATATATATTAAAAAATATCACATCTAAATTTAAACCATTTTTTTACATAAATTAACCTTTTTTTATTAGATTAATTTTTATATTCATAAAATAAATAATACTTATTTATAACTTTTCATTATAATCGAACATTTAGGGGTTATTGGAAAGATATTTAAAATTGCATTCAATACAATATAAAATTTTATTAATTCTATACATTTAATGTAACAATAAATATTACAAATGTTTTTTATATTTTTATTTTTATAAATGTGGGAAGAAGTATAAAAATGAAGGCCCAAGCCCAATAATACAAAATTAGTACCATTCCGTTCTTCTTCCTTTTCGCAGAAGAAACCGCCTCAGCCACTGTTTATTGGTTTCTTTTCTCCTCAACCTCAAAACCTTCTCTCTTCAAACCCTCATAAAACCCTTCTTCTTCTTCATTTCTACGCATCTTCCTATCCAATTCGTACTTCGTCTTCAATTGCTTCAACTTTGTTGGTAACAGACCTACTCTCATGATATTTTTTTCATTTCGTGACAAAAATAAGATGAGAGTTCTAATTTTATGAACATGGGTTTTAGATGAATTTCCAAAAATTATTATTGGATTATTTTATTTTAAATCCTTTTCAAAATAATATTTTTGTCTAAATTATAAAAAATCTAAAGCTTATCGTCATTTAGAACTTGAAACATAGTTAAATATTTACTAATTACTAAAACACAGTAAATAAATATCATAATTAATTAATTTTAATTTAAAAATTAACTATCACCTAAATTATAGAATCACCTTCTATAATATATAATTTCTGGGGTAGACCGATCTCTCTCAACTATATATATTATTGTGCATGTATTTAGATTTAGATGCTTCTTCTAAATATAGAAATTGATTTTCTAGGTGGTAAATGGAGCTGAAACAGCAACTGCTGTCCTGCAAGGAATCAGCTGCATAAGACACTGACATCAGGTAACTGCAAAACTTCATTGCTGTTCTGCAATTTCACAGATTTTAATTGAGAATGAGAATGAGAATGTTTATGAGGATGTGGATTTATTTATACATATCATTTATACGTCATTCTAACAAGGGCCATTCTAGTCATGCCTACTAGCTATACTTTTAGTCTCAACAGATCAGCATCAATGCAATTGTGCTGAATAGTAACAGTTAGAAGATTCAAACGACGTGATCTCTCCCAATAAATTTTGTTACAGGATATGGAGATACATATTTCTTTAAGAAACTGACATATATTTAAAATTTATAAGATAAAATAACTAATAATATTCAATTTTGTGTTGTGTAACGTATTGTGTTGTGTAATTGGTTACAAGGTCTAAATTTGGTTAAAAATATTTCTTATAAATTCAATCTGTAAAATCAACTTTACACGTATATATAATTGATTTAATAACGAGATTTCAACTCACTCACATGTTCTTTAAGTACAGGCTAGATCTCATTTCTAAAACATTTAAATAATTGTAAAACGAAAAATTATATCCAACAAAATTCTCAATTTTGTTTTATTGCTAGTGGCGAATGTTTGGATGAGGAAGATGTACTGATACGAACCAATTTTGAACAGACCATAAATGACCAAGATTAAACAATAAAATTCATAGAAAATTTTTAAATTAATCAATCAACTTTAGTCAAGTTTTACTCTTTTGCTATAATATATGATTATGCAGTTTAGATTTAGTGTATAAAAATTAGATATCTGTATCTTTATCTGTCTATCAAGTTGGATGATTGTGAGTGGTCAACCTGACAATAATGTTTGGTTGCAAATATTTGAATTGAACTCATGCTTCTCAAATCAAGTCATTCTTTTATCTGAAGTGAATGATGTGAAAATTTACAGATTTTAAAGACTAATGGATATGTAGAACAAGAAGAGGTGATGTCAACTTGAAATTGGTCCTATAAACATTAAAACGAAGCTGATATTTTGGTCAAGTTGTTTTTCATGTTATGCATATAGTTTAGAATTGCATATTGTTCGAGATGATAATAGAAACTAATTGATAAAGAAACAATATTACAATTGATAGCATAAACTACAGTAAACTGGTTCTTATGTATATAGTACATCTGAAACATTGTACTTCATGTTGTATTTGGCATGGTACATGTTCATGTACTCATTAAATTAATTAATTGGAAAGGTATAGAGGTATGTCGATTCCTTTCCCACTAATAAAAGTGATAGAATTTTGGTTAAGATAAGGATTTAAGTTTGTTAATTTGTTTTAGTATGAAAGTTTTTTCAACTATCTATGTTTTACTTTTAATTTTCTAATCTTAAGCTTTTAAAGTCCTTTATAGAGTGAAACTTTTACACGGTGCACAATGAAAATTATAAATTTGAATTATACAATCGTAAATATGTCAAGATTCAACCAAAAACAATTTAATGGTGTATATTTTTATTTCTCATAAAAGTTTTCATTTGATACCTTCTATCTATCTAGTACGGGACTCGACTAATAATTGTGACTTTGTGTGTTTAGTAATATCAAGGGTGTTCTTAATTTATCGGTTATAGTATTTTACATCATCATGCCCTAAAGAACTTTCCCTGCTCCCTTCCCAAAGTGACTTTATTCAATATTCCTGATAGTTTTGTGCCTTATATGCTGATGCCTTGCTTTTAATTTTGATACCCACCCCATTATCATATTCCTGGAGAAATCCTGGGATTAGGGTAAAATGAAAATGATTGGATATAAAGAAAAGTCTTTGGGAAAAATGCTTAACTTCTTAGAGGATATACCCTTATTGTACATTCCAAAACATGTTTCTTTCATTTTTTTTGTTGAAATATCTGTTTGCTGATCTACATGTTAAAAGGTAGTTCTCTCAAATTTTTCTTTATGGATTTTCAGTTGTATTTCTCGCCTAGAACCAAAACCAAAAAATGCAGTAGGGTGTATAGCAGACTCAAGGCAAATCATGATGAACTTGAGGACATGTGGTTTTGTCACTTTGCTTTGCCAGTATATGTGCATCCAGTTTAATTTATATTAAACTAATAATGATTGAAGTTGTTTTTTGTTTAATTGCTTTAAACTTAAAATAAACATTTTTAAGTGAATTTTAAAAATCAGATAAAATTTTCTTTTTCAAAAACATCACAAGTGGTGTATAATTCTGGCTGAGTTAGGTTATATACACAGCTAGCTGAACATTATCCAGGATCAATCAGTAAATCTATAATGCCAAGAAACTTAGAACAACTTTATTATTGGATCTTGAATATAAGATCTATTACTTTAAAGATCTTGTATTTGAAAAAATTACCAAAATATCTAAGATGGATATTAAGTTCTTGTACAAGAACTATCAAGATATACAAAATAATAACAAAAAATTAGCTTTTAAACTTTGTCTCAATTTTAAAAATTACTCAAGATCATATAATAAAATCTATCATTAAACCAAAATTAAACAAGATTTTCTTCCTATGTAACGAGGGATCTATCAAAAAGTATCGTAAGATCTCAAAACTAGATCTATTACTAAAGATGCTCTTAAATTGTTCAAAATAAATTTAACTGAATCAAATGTATATTGAACTGTATAAAAAACTGAATTGTTTTGAAAAAAAAAAAAATGAACTAAATTGTTATTTTAGTTCAGTTTTTTAAAAGCTGAATTGTTTCTAAAAAGAGTTGTTTGAACTAAACTGAACTGTAAGTTATTGGAAAATATATTTTAAAATAAAATGTTCAATAGTAATAGTTCAAACAATTTAGTTCAAGCAGTTCAAAAGCAATTTAGAGTAGTTCAGTTTATAAATCACTTCACTCAAACTGTAATGCAATTTAATTCAGTTCATCTAAACAAGTAGCGTTTAGTTCATATATTTTGGCCACCCTTGCCCAAAACCACAAACAAAAAGAAACATAATGTAAGAACTAACCACGGATTTATAGACTTCCCTTGTTATCATTGGTACTCATCATTTATGATATGCTTTAGCAACAAAGTTAGAGTATAGGGGGATAAATTGCTGATAAGAGTGCAGCATACATTATTTAAACTATATGTGATACCATCTGAGACACTGCACTGGCAATCATTTGTCACTTGTCAGCAACAAGAGCTTCAATTTTGCTTTCAATGTGAGATTCATGATCCTCCAAGCGACCTTTGACTATGTCATTCTCCCAAAGGATCAATGTTGGCACCCCAGTGAGCTTGAACCTAGGGTCCACCCTCCATGGATGCTGGGGGTTTCTCCATGTTGGTCTGTCTCCAACATAAGCTCTCAAAAGTGCGATGTCATCAGACGAAGCCTCCAGCTTCTTGTAGATCACAGGTTCTGCTCTCACACAATCTAACAAGTAAAAGGAAAATATTAAAAAATACAGTCATGCTTTTTGTAGATCAGGGGTTCAGCTCTCACTGTATTCATGGATACTGACAAAGCTAGTGATACTTCTCTAGCTCATAGAAATCCCTCCCTCCCCTCCTCTCCATTTTTCCCCAACCAAACTGTGTAACTGTCACCAAATTTTTACAACATGATAAAAAAATGAAATCAATATCAAACTAACCTTCTTTTTAAGCATCCACAAAACACCAATCTCTGAGAAGCTCTTATTCCCACAAGTTAACCAATATACTTACTTTCAGTTTTCCCCAATATTGACATAGAAAAACAAAATCTTCCCCAAAGAATTCCCATTTATATTTCCAAAAAATGCTCCATAAACTCTGATGCATTACGGTCAGAAGAAAAAAAAGAAACTTAAAATTCCTTGAAAATTTGGAAATGGATTTAGTGCAGCCAGTCACCAAATTCGCACACACTCAAACAGTAATTAAATAAAAAATTTAGAGTAAAGATCAAAAGATTCATATATTAATAATACACATGTTGTAGAAGAAAGAAGAAAGAGAGCAAGCCTGCATAGATACCAGGGCACCAGCTGAGAGAGGTAGCAGCGTCTTTGTCGGCCAAGAAGAGGACGAGATTCGCCTTGTTTCCTGCAGCCTCTGATCGGAATTTCTCAAACACGCCATCAAAGCTCGACACTGTTGCGTCCAACACCTTCAACGGCATTTTTTTGTTCTTCTACTCCAACAAAAATCCACAACACAAATTTCCCAGATTCTTTTCCAAATCAAATTTTGATGTTTTCTTCAAACTATATACGACCGGCCAAAGCCCCGTATGTTATTTTATCTATTTGTAACAAAATTAATGCGTGTGCGGTATAATAATAATAATAAAAAAAATAGTTTATAATTAATCTCTAAATTTAGTATAAAAGTGTAAATTAATCTCTAAATGTTATAACTTCTTCATAATAAAATAGTTTATAATTTAGTGTTAAATTAGTTTTTAAAATTATATTTTAATAAAAATACTTATATTAAACTTAATGATGAGATTTAGTCAAGAATCAATTCATTATATTTAAAACTAAAGCAGATTTTTAGTTTTTTCAGCCACTGAATTAACAACTTCTTGCACAAACTAAAAAAACGAAATTAGTAAAAGGATGAACTTTTTTTTAAACCGTTTAATTTTTATTTTTTATTATCAGTTTAAAACTGATAAATTGTTTTGCTTTAACGCAGGAAATAAATTAATGAGGAAGTAATTTTAAGATTCATCATAACCGAAAGTGTTTCTACAAGTGTTTTTTTTTTATAATTCTTCTTTTAAAATAATTTTTCTTAATTATTTTTTTTAATATTTTTAGTTTTAAAATAAATTTTAATATTTTCTAAGAATATTATCAATAGTTAAAAATAATACTGTGTCAAAATATATATTTTTTACCATAAATATCAAATACATTTTTTTTTGTTCACAAGTATTTATTTATTATAAATTTTAAATATAATATAGTATAATTTATAAGTTTAACCATATTTATTTATTATACATTTCAATTATATAAAATAATTATATATTTAGTTTCATATTTCCGAATATGTTATTTTAATTGTTATTTTTATAAATGCCTCCAGTAGTAGGAGATAAGCTCACTTAAATAGTCCCAATTAATCAAATGCTTTATAAACTATTTACATTAATCTTCATCTCTCAATAATTAATATATATATATATATATATATATATATATATATATTCATGTTTTATATTAATTACTTAAAAATTATTTTTTAGTATGATTTTTTAATTTATTAATATCATAAAAAATATTTTTAATAAGATTTAAAAAAATCTTACTATTTAAATATATAAGAAACAAAATATTTAAAATAATAAAATAATTTATATGAAAATGGTTTTAAGAGTAACGTCAACTTTCATTAATAAGAATGTAGGATTTAATTTATAAAATAAAATATTTATAAAATGGTTTAATAAGATGCTTAAATAAAATATTAATTATTTAAATAAACTTTTTATTGGAAAATTTTATGTAAAATAATAAATGTTTAATTATTTTATCAAACAACTTATAAAAATAAGTAACAAGTAAATTAAAATAAATAAGAAGACAAAATAAGAAAAAAATAAAATTTAAATTTATTAAAAAAATTTATAATAAAGTAAAAACAACTTTGAAGTTAAATATCCTTATTATCATTTTTTTAAACTATCAATATTATATAGAAAAAGCTTCTAGAAATATCAACTAGGACATAAAGAATCTTTGTTTCATATTATAGGAACTTTAATCATTTAAACACGTGTAGGGTTAAATTCTACAATAAGTTAAACTTAGTTAAGGAATACATTGAAATTTATATGCACATTCATTTATACTAAATATGCATTAACAAAAAATAACAAACACAAGGAAAACAATTTACAAGTTATAAACAACTTAAATTAACATTCATGATCACTAAAATTTTCAAATTCAAGGTGTAATATGATAATTATATAAAAACGTAAAATATTATGAGTTATTCACAAAAATATATTCTTAAAAAATATAAATTGGGATTGACTAATTAAGTATGCATGTAATAAAAGATTTTCACATGATAACGAGAACATTATTATTATTATTATTATTATTATTATTATTATTATTATTATATATATATATATATATATATATATATATATATCATAAACATATATTTTGAGAAATTGAATTGTTAATATCATAAACTCAATCTTATGTAAGATTTATTTGTTTTTTTATAAGTAAATAAAATCAATTAAACTGAGTACAAAGAGTACTCAAAACTTAAAAATAGAGTACAATTCAAAACAGAGAAATGTCATTACAAAAAAAAAATACATAAGAAGTACATTAAACAAAACAGATCCAATGATTATTATGCTAGTTTACTAGGCTAAAAGACATTCCCATTCCAGCCGAAGAGATCCACTTTTAAGAATATAGACGAATAGAGTCAAACAACTTTAACTGATCCACAACGCTTTGATTAAAGACCACACAGTTCTGGTACAACCAAATGGACCAGATGACCGCAACCTAAATAATAACAAAATACTGGGATCGCTTATTATTTCTCCCTTATTCCTCCCTTGGCCACACCAAACAAGAAAAAAAGACACCAAATAAGAAGGTATAACAAAATTAACACCAAACTAACAAAAAACATTCATCCATGTACTATATGCCACCGGACAAAAAACAAAAAGATGCATCAAATCTTCTATAAATAAACCGCACATAGGACACAAAGCAGAATTCATCTGCACACCACGCCCCTGCAGAAGCAACCTGTAGGGAACAAAATTCAAGAAAAGCTGCGAAGAAAACACAAAGCATTTGATAGGTACTTTACCTTTCCAAAGTCTGCACAACACCTCCTGAAGAATAACATCAAGAGACAGAATATTAACCAGAAGAGTCAACAACCAATAATAAGCAGACTTAACAAAATAAAACCTTGAAGCATCGACCAACCAATACCAGTGATCCTCCAGGTAACACAAATTCATCCAGAATTTCCATCAAACTCGTTACCAATGACAATTCATATGAAAAGGGATGACGGCGCCAAGGAATGACCCAAACTCAATTATCTCCAAACCAATGACCATTATGTGCAACAATCGAAGAGGGATCGAAAGTAAAGGAATATAATATGGGAAAAACCTCTTTTAGCCTAAAGCCACCCAACCCCTTATCCTCCCAAAATCTCATCGAAGTACTATCCCCCACAACCCGTAATCTTCTCATCAACTCATTGCCCTTCTAACTGTAAAGTAGACATAATATTCCACCACCAACTAGAAGCACGTCGATCCAACAAACACACACTCAACAACGACGGGGCCAGACCATACCGCACCTGAAGAACCTGCGCCCAAAGAGCCCCCGAATATGATAAGCAACGTCATATCCATTTCTCAAGTAAAGCGTAATTAAACAACTTCAAATCCTTAATTCTAAATCCACCCGCTTTCTTCGGGCGACACACCAACTCCCACCGGACCCAAGGGATTTTAGACAAATCCTTAACCCCATTTCACAAAAAATTCCTCTGAATAGTGATAATATCCTTCACCACAGAGTTAGGGACTTTGAAAAATGAGAGGAAATTGATAGGAATAGAATTTAGCACCGAGTTAATAAGAGTAACACGACCAGCAATTGAAACATACTTGTACTTCCAAGATGAAAGCCGACGTCGCATACTATCCAAGACAAGCTGCCAGGTAGCCCGCAATCTAGGATTCGCTCCAAGGGAAAACCCCAAATATTTAAAAGACAGGTGACCCCTACGACAATGAAGAAAGTTTGCTGTTAGTTCCAGAAAGTCATTGTCAGTATTCACTCCCACCACACAACTTTTATGGAAATTAATAAACATGTCTGATATAAGTTCAAACTCTCTTAACCATGCCTTAATTATCCACATACTACGTGCAGAAGTTTCCCCAATAATCAAAGTATCATCTACAAACTGCAGGAGAGACACAACAGGCCCCCCCTACCCCAACCTGCAAACCAGTAAACAACCCCCCTCCAGCGCCCTATCCATCATCAACCGCAGTCCCTCAGCTGCAATTAAGAATAAGAATGGAGCTAGCGGGTCCCCCTGTTTCAAGCCCCTCCCAATACTAACCTCTGAAGTAGGACTACCATTCACCAGCGTCAACAAGCTACCTCGACAAACACACCCCTCCATCCATCTAACCCACCTCTCATCAAAACCAAAACCATGCAACATATATAACAAATAGTCTCATTCAATCGAATCATATGCCTTCTCATAGTCAATTTTAAGCACAAAGATACTCTTCTTATAACGTTTCACAAAATCAATCGCCTCATTTGCAACCAAAAAACTATAAAGCATGCTACGACCTAGAACAAAAGCTGACTAATGGTGCAAAATAATCGAAGAGAGCACATCACGCAATCAATTCGCCAACACCTTCGACAATATTTTGTACAGGCATCCAAGAAGGGAAATAGGCCGAAAACCAAACATCTGCTGAGGACAGGAGATTTTAGGAACCATTGCCACAAATAAAACAATAGAGCCTTAAAAATCATAAAATTATTATAAAAGTCAGTCAAAACCTCCAACACCTCAGTACGCATCAACCGACAAAATTTTTTAACAAAGGCAAAATTAAACTCATCGAGACCCGAACTCTTATCCCCATCACACTCTACCAACATATCACTTACCTCCTCCTCTAAAAATGACGCCACAAATGTCAAATTCTGCTAAGAAGAAATGTCTAATACACCCATAAAATCCAGTCTAGGCCTATACCACAAACTGCCTGAAAAGTGATCAGAGAAATAATCCACCACCACCCCTCGAATACCCTGAATATCCTCAACCAACCGCTCATCAACAAACAAAACATATATTTGATTGCAGCATCGTCGCCCCCGGAGACAAGCATGAAAGTACTTTGAATTTAAGTCACCATACTTAGCCCAACTCACCCTCGCCTTTTGGGCAATCAAACCCTGTTTCCTCCTCCGCACACACCATAACTCAAATAAGACCTCCTTTTGCCGTAGTAACTCCACCAAACTGAGATCCTACACCTCATTCTTATCATCTAGAGTCTACAACTCAATAGTAACAGAAGAAATAGTATTGTCAAGATTACCGAATACCTCAACATTCCACTTACCCATACAGACCCGCACACGTTGAGCTGCCCAAGGTTTTTCAACAACATCATCCCAAGCCTAACAAACCACTGACTCCAATCCAGGATGATCCAACCAATAGTTGTTAAACCGGAACGACTTTGGACCCCAATTAAGCACCCTATAATTCAACACAAGCGGGCAATGGTCAGAGACATCCCAAGGAAAGACAGATACATAACAATCACTCCAAGTGTTGGGTCATCCCTTCGATACCAACATCCTGTCCAGCCGGCTCATAAGCAACCCATCCCCTCGGAACCATGTAAATCGCGTTCCCACTAATGGCAAATCTACCAGACTCATCTCAGCAATGAAACTATTAAACTCAAGCATATCAGATACACTAACCACACCCACCCCTCCTTTCCTCTCAGACTTCTGGCACACAGACACAGAACGTCACCAAAGCCTTGAATTGACATAACAATATCAGTCCATAACTTTCTCTTATCCAACAAGCGACATGGAGAGTACACATTGACCACAATGCACCGAACACCACCAGTTCCCCAGCTCAAACAAACACCTAAGAAACCCAAACCAGAAAAAGAGAACTGTAAAGTACCTTGAGTCGAGTCCCAAATCGAAATAAGTCTACCACTATGCCCCTGAGAAGGACAACTCAGTCAATCAAATCCAGACGAACCCCAAAGCTGCGAGTACAATTGGCGGTCACAACCCTCCATCTTCGACTCCTATAACGCAATAAAATTCACATGTTCACATCTAATCAGCTCGGAAACACGACAACGTTTAACCTCTGACCCCAGACCCCTACAATTGAAAAAAGCTATCTCCATGGATGAACAAACTCTCCCCTCTTTTTCTCTACCAATTTTTTGTCACAAATCTCCATAACCACTAATTTCTCCCTCACTTCGGATTCATTATCTCGCACCACAATCCCCATTGAACGAAACAATTCTATCACCTTATCTGCCACCACCTCATCATTCGCACCTAGAAAGTCAACCTCCGAAGACACGTTAATCTCATTATCCGACGCAACATGATCTGACACCATCGATTAGACCTCATCCACCATCGACGTGCCAATGCCACTCTTTTGGCACCTGAGATTCTTATGATGAGCTTTTCGTAATATGTGTCGCACATTAGATCGCACGACGAAAACTCCCAATTTGGCTGGAAGGGAGACCACAAGAACACCAGTGTCATGTGCCACCCTTGATACTTCCTGAGCATGCTTTGACAAAAAAAATTGATCCAACCCGAACAGATCACTACCAAACCCATCTACCTCACCCACGTGACACGGCAGCTCCTGCGTACTCACCCCCTTAGGTTGTACACCACTCATACTCTCCACCACACCACCTTGTCCAACATCTCCAGTCGACACATGCATTCGGCCAGCACCATCCTGCACTTCTTCCGAATCACACCCCTGCCCAATGCTAACAACACCACCCTCCTCTCCAGATCCTCTCGCCATAGAAACCTTGTTAGCAAAATTTGGGTCATGTATATATATGATACATAATTTAAATGTGTTAGGATCATTATTTATTAAATCAAATAATAAAGTGATCTGACTAAATTAAAAAGTTTGGCTAAATGCATATGTCATGAAAATAAAATTTTATAGAAACCATAAAACAATTTCTAATTTGACGAGAGACCAAATTAGAAATACTAAAATTTAAGTAATTAATCTAATTCTGGTTATTTTAAGGGGTCATGGTCCCCTTCTGGAGCACGTAGACAAAACATAAGTTTTACTCTCGTTCCTTTCTTTCTATCCCCGTCAAGAGAGAAAATCAAGAAGGAAATACATGTGCTCTTCAGGTGGAAGACCATAAGATCAATATAATGCTCTACAAAGACATCATCATTATGATTAATTCAGGTATGCTTTCGCATTCAGTTTACAACATGTTTATCAGTATGGGATTACATTTATGTTTGATAGTTAGAATCAAAAACAGGATTATAATTATTAGTTTTCCAACAACCTCACTTACTAACAACTCCCCCTCCCTCATCGCCTCCAATTTTGAATCATGTAGTCTCGCTAAAGGTAACACTTCCAGGATTCCTTCAACCATCGTCTCCGCAACCCACTCCCTTATCATTAGGAAACAATTGCTCCTCCATAACAACTCCCACAGTAGGCGTGCCAACCACCGTCCCAGACCATACACCAGTCACTCCATCTCGAATGCGCTTTTCTTCCTCTGACGAATAATGTTCGACCTCATGCAAGTCAAGAGACGCACCTTCCATATAATCAGAGTCATTCGAAGATGCATCATCAGCCATAACCACATGGAATTGTCCACCATGCTCCTCCATCATACGTATCGAAAAACATAAATCATTAATAAGTACTTTAGTCCCCTCACTTATCAATGTCGATGTACGCAATTGAACACGTCCATAATTCAATCTCATCCTCCGCATTGTAGTCTCATCCACCTGAATAAAGTCCCCCAAGTATGACATCATCTTCTTAAAAAACGTCTCAAACCACGCATGTAACGATACCCCATAACAGCGATCCCAAGTTTCTCGATAAACACACCCATGTCCTTGGATGCCAACAACTAACTTCGTAAAACCAACACTCTCAAAGCTTCATATTCACCCCAGCATCCTACTCAATCAAGACTTTATTATCTCCCATCGTCTGGGATGGAGGCAGCCAACGAGAGTCTGAGAACATTTCTCAATAAACGACTCCTCCACTGCATAGTAAAGTAAAGTATACCAAGATTGTTCTGACAGCTTTCCCTCAACCTTATCAAACGTCGAACTTTCCTCCACCAACGTAGCTGAGAACCTCGTAGAGCATCTGTGTATGAAGTACTACCCACACTTGATTGCCTAACACAAGACCACAAGACCCCTGACATAATGGCTCAAATGCACTTTTAGTCATTTTATACTAATCACACTTGATCCCAAACTTCGATCTAATGTCTCCGTATTACATACATATATGCGAAGCAGACAAACATAAATCTCTCTCTGACCTACCTTATCAAGTTTCATGGGTAAAAACACATCCACCACCGGAAAATTTGTCATAGAGCGCTGATATCATGTAGCTATGAAATATTCGTGAAAAAAATGTATGATGTCGAGTAGCTTAGGAGAGGCCCCAAATAACCCTCAAATCCCACCTTTTGCGTCCCATGCTGTAGCTCAACGGACTGCCCTCCACCTACACCTCCCATCCCAAACCCTAAAAATATAAACGTCTAATTTACCTGTTACCTCACCTCAAATCGGTCTTCAATACTTCGTTTGCTTTCTCACTCTTTCAATTTCTTCAACTCTGCAAAATCCCTCACTCTCTTATTTCTCTTTCTATGGCATCTGCAGCTACGCGTGTCACGAACTGTGAGCTGCGGCCGGTGAAGTCAGAGGTTTGGGGAAGAGAACCGGGTGGTCCACCTCAAGTGACGATTCCAAGACCGAAAGCGGCGCGAACATTGTGTTGCAGCCGCGTCTGTGTAAGATTTATTTATTAGTAAGACTCATAGATAAATCAACTTGTATAAGAACACAAATATCACCTATTTATATTTATCATTTTATTTTAAAAGTAATAATTATTTTATAAAATTGTTAACTTTTAAAATTTTAGATTAATGTAACCTAAATTCATTGAGTTAATTAAATATGGATTAAAATTAAATTTATTTAAATTTGAGTTGAAATGAGAATAAAATCCCTTTTATATCAAGTTAGTAATTTTAATTCACCACTTTGATTCATCTCAATTAACTTTTAACTTGAGTAAAAAAATTGAAATTCACTCGTTTCTATTAAAATATTTATATATTAATATTAAATTAAAAAATATAAATTTAAATATTTTTTATTACATTGGTTGAATCTACAATTATATTATAATTTATAATTTAAATTATAAATATTAAAAATTAAGTTTATATTATTAATTATAATTAAGTATTTTAATACGTAAATATAATTATTTTATCAATTTATCAAAATAAAAAATACAAATCAATAATTAATAACTTAAAGATATTTTTATAAACAAAAAAAATAATATATATATATATATATATATATATATATATATATATATTTTAGTAGTAGTCTACGATGTATTAAAAGCAAAACAAAATTAAAAATATCATATCTAAATTAAAATCACATTCCTTTTTTACATAAATTAACTTATATTTTGATGAGATTAATTTTTATATTCATAATATAAATAATACTTATTTATAACTTTGTATTATAGTGGAACATTTAAGAGTTATTGCAAACCTATTTAAATGTAATTTTTCTTTTACAACGAGTGTTTGTTTATGTTATCCATTGCGTGTAAACACTTATTTAAACCTTCTTAACAAACTTATAAAAATATCTCTCATGGTATGTTTATCAAATGTTTTTAACAAATCTTTAAAAAATACTAATTACTCTTTTGCTTATTTTAATTGTTTTGTAATATATTTTTTTTTCAACCATTAACATGTTAGTTTAACCTAAACTAAAAGTATACCTAATTAATATTATTTTGTAAAGGAAAAGTAACGATTATTTAAAAAAACAATAAATTATTTTTATAATATATTAAAATATTTATACAGGATTATCTTATTAAAAACAATAAATATATTATTTAATTAAATTATATACCAAAAATAATATATTTATCTTATTAAAAATATTATTTATTATCTTAATTAACATATTTAACATTAAATTAATTATAATTAATAATAACAACTTAAAAATTAATATATAATTTTCTCAATTCATATCAATAATTATCATTATATATATATATATATATATATATCATATTATCTATATTTTAATCGTAAATGTAATTTCTATGATCTATTTATTATTTTTCTTATTTCTTAATATTTAATTTTTATAATATTTAAAATAATTTTATTTTTAATAAACATTAGAATTTGGGTAGAGGAGAAGAGGGCTAAAAAAACATATTAATTCATTTTTTTGTTATTTGAAATCTATAATGTTTTTTTTGTTTTTTAATTGCATTCAATACAATATAAAATTTTATTCATTCCATAAAATTAATGTAACAACAAGTATTAAAAATGTTTTTTATATTTTTATTTTTATAAAATTTGAGAAGAAATATAAAAATGAAGGCCCAAGCCCAATAGTACAAAATTATTACATTCCGTTTTAGTTCGTGTATCAGAAGCCGCCTCAGCCACTGCTTCTTGGGTTTCTCCCTTCTCCCTGAAATCTCAAAACCTTCCCTCTTCAAACCCCCATAAAACCCTTTTTCTTCCTCATTTCTATGCATCTTCTTATCTAATTTGCACTTCGTCTTCAATTGTTTGTTTCGTTGTTGGTAACACATCTACTCTCATGATATTTTTTTTTTCATTCGTGACAAAAATAAGATGAAAAGAAGAGTATCTAATTTGATGAATATGGGTTTTAGATGAATTGTTATATATGTCTTTTCGGAATTGAAGAAATAAAGAATGTTGTAGTCTTCGTCGTTATAGTAGTCTGAATGCATATTTGTATGTTTTTTTGCATGTGATTGCTTGTGGGAATAAACTATTAGACATCGAAGTGGTTGAAATGTAATTTTGTTTGTGTTCAAAAGTTGAGACCTTTATGTTTTGTGTTTTGTTGGGACTTTGAACGTTTTTAGAAATTCTGTTTTAAATATTTTGAGAGATTATGGCATTAGTTGCACGTTTACCATGTTTCAGTGGCTGATTTTGAAGTTTTTATACACGGTGGTTCGCGTGCTTTTGAATTTTAGGTAAATGGTTATTTTGTGGGATGGGTGATTATTGTTTGCATGGTCTGACGTCTAACAAAAACCTTTACTGTACACCCTTTATTATTGTTCCTTTTGTGGTACTTTGACATGGTTCTTTGGGTTCTAGATAGAGAAAATGGCTGGAAAATCAAGCAACAAAGGGAGGAACAAAAAAGGGTCCCATAATGCATCCATTACGTCAGAATCGGCTGTCCATTCTGATGTTCCTGTGAAGGATAATGGGGAAGGCACTTTAGAATCCGCAAAAGCTGATTTAGCGGAAGTTCCATCAACAGTTGATTCGACTGGTGCCAATCCAGAACTCAAGGAGCATGAAACTGTGACTGAAGGGAGCCAACAAAAGCAAGGTGAAATGGGTTAGAGAACTATTTATATATTAATAGTATTGTATATGGATGCAAAATCCTCTCTTTTACGTTACCCAATATTAGGAAATAGAGAATATAACCACAAAATTGCATTAAAGAAAAAAATGTCAGAGCATTAGATTAACTATAGCCGAATTTAAATAACTGGTGAATTAAAATATCATAACTATAGATGGTTGTAAATATAGTTGGAACCCAGCTTTTCGTTTCTTTGTTGGAAATACGTACCTATGTTAAGTTCATACCTGAGAATGATTTTGGTTATCAAGCGCAAATGATTTTGGTTATCAAGCACAATTGTGGCTGACCATGTGTGACCTCAGTTGTAATGGCATTTGTGTTATATTTTGGTTATCATAACAAGGTTTAAATTAAATTTCCATGTTGGTAACCAATAAGGCAGCTATAATTTTGGACCTCTGCCACATGCCATCTGTTATTTGCTGTTGTATGGTGCTATCCCCCGCCCGCCATGCCACATGCCGTGGCACACATGGTGGAACTCCTCTCATTTTATAAAACCTCTTTACACGTTACTTTGTATACTTTAAAATTATACATCTATCTGTAACGGTTGTTTCCTTTTGTTTTTTCCCCTTCCTCCTTCCAATCCTTTATTTTTCTCTGCCTATTCTTTGTCTATTATTTATTTCTTGTGGTCTTCTTAATGTTCTTTAATCTCTTCTGATTCTCTATGTGGCTGTTCTTGTTCTTCATCTATTAAATGTTTCTGTTCTCTTGCTTTTTCAAAATTTCAGAAGGTAGGTTTTCTATAGAATTTCAGAATCATGTTGTTTCATGTTTTTTTATTCAACCCATAATGTTTCCCCCAATTTTTTTTACTAATAGACAGTGTCAAACACCCAAAACCAAATTCGTTTGAGTTCTGTTATACTTTCTTGAATTTTATCCTATGATTATATTTTTAAATTTATTTATGCTGTTTTTTAGTTTTTACATACACACACGCCCATATATTGTTCTTTTTTGTTTACCATGGCTTACGCAATAGGCTATCATTCCATCTGCTACTGATAACCTTATTTTACGACAATTGCAATTTAAAATCATGATTTGAGTGTTAGTTAGAAAGTCCCAAAATTGAATTCTGAGGCCCAGCTTAATCTATAACAAGATTTACACATTAGGCCCTATTGTTAAAAGTCCTATTTTATCTCACTATATCCAGCTTAATCTTAATAGTTGTACATATTAGGCCCCTTTAGGTCCATTGGTGACCCAATACCTGCTCAGCGACCTAAATTGCTTTTACAAAGCATTGCTTACAAGGGTGTTCTGTGCACTAGTCTATTTTTGTTTATGTTTCATTGTGTTCTGTGTTTCTGGTTACTACTATTTTTGTTTATTTTTTAATTTCTATTTTTTTAATTGTCCTATTTTGTTCTTTTCCATCGCTCTCTTGTTACTAAATATTTTTCTTCCTGTGGTTTAAAATTTAAAATTATGAAGCTTATCTATAAATAATGTGATATTTTGCAATTTGATTTGTTTTTACATGGGAATATATGCTTTTGCAACATATATGTGAGTATGTGATCCTTTATTTTACCAATGATTAGGTGATTGTGCAAGTTTTATCATGTTTTGTGCTATGCTTTATGCTTGATAATTCTTGCTGTCCAATTGAAGTTGTTTAGTCTTCTAATAAAAAATTGGTAATATAGTAAATTTTTTCATTTCTTTTGGTAATGGATATACCAAGACTTCAACTTAATTTTATGACCAATATTTTGTAAAATGATTGTGCAGGTGATCTTCAGCTTTACCCTGTTTCTGTTAAAACACAAACTGGGGAGAAGCTTGAGCTTCAGGTGAGTTAACTTCATTTGTGAAGCTTTTGCCTGTTACTATATCACTTCGTATTAAGTGAAACTGAGGAATCAAATCGTTCCAAGATTATCATGGCAGAGATCTAACTGTTTCCAATCATTCTTATTGATGTAAATTTTTTTGCACATTTAACTATTTATCATACATATTTACATATGCTACTATATCACCTGAGGAAAAATTGAGGAATCAAGTTTCTTCTAACTTTTATAATTGATTCACAGTTGAATCCTGGAGACTCTGTCATGGATGTTAGACAGTTCCTCCTTGATGCGCCTGAGACGTGTTTTATCACATGCTATGATTTACTGTTGCATACGAAGGATGCATCCACTCATCACCTGGAAGATTATAATGAAATTTCCGAAGTAGCTGATATTACTACTGGTGGTTGTTCCTTGGAAATGGTTCCTGGTATGTTAATGAACTTGAGTATTATGATGATTAAACATTGGTGGATTACACTATGATAAATCCTCTTTGCAGCTTTTTATGATGATCGATCTATAAGGGCCCATGTTCACCGAACAAGGGAGTTGCTTTCCCTTTCTAATCTCCATGCTTCACTATCAACATCACTTGCCTTGCAGAATGAGATAGCACAAAATAAAGCTGCAAATTCAGGAGGTATTGGACTATTCTGTTGCTATAATATGTTGATTTGTTATAATTCAGGAGGTTTGGGATAGTAACTAGAGTGCTTCTGCATTTCATGGAATATTAGATACCTTGAAACATGAAGTTCCTGAGCTCGACGGGCTTGGTTATATGGAGGACATCTCTGGTTCATTGGGTAATTTATTATCGTCCCCATTGAAGGATATTAAATGTGTAGAGAGCATAGTGTTTTCATCCTTCAATCCTCCACCAAGCTATAGAAGGTATCCTGAGATGCATCCTCCTCAGTTAATGTAATTTCATTGCCTTGCTAAGTTTTTATGCATGAGGCTGTTCTGTGGTTGCCTGTAGGCTTCTTGGAGATTTGATTTATTTGGATGTTACCACTCTTGAGGGTAATAAATTTTGTATTACGGGAAGTACAAAAATGTTCTATGTCAACTCAAGCTCAGCAAACACTCTTGACCCAAGGCCAAGTAAAGCTACTTTTGAAGCAACGACTCTTGTTGCTCTCTTACAGAAGATTAGCCCCAAGTTCAAAAAAGGTAATGAAGTGTTATAAGTTATTGTTTAGAAAGTTAAATTTCTGAGAAGTTTGCTTCAAATCCCAAAACTTATTACCTTTTGTCCAATTTTGAAGCTTTCCGTGAAGTATTGGAGGGTAGAGCTGCTGCCCATCCTTTTGAAAATGTGCAATCTTTGTTGCCACCTAATTCTTGGCTTGGGTTATACCCTGTTCCTGGTGAGCTTAGCCTCTGGCATTTTCTTTCGTCAGCACTTGTTTTCTATTATTTATGTTGTATTTTCTTTATCTGTTTTGATGATAGTATTGCTTTTACTAGTTATAGGTGATATAGTTTTCTTATTTGTTTTGCACATTGTTATTGAGCATCTTTCTTTTAACACATCTAGCTGGGTAGTTTTAATGCATTTCTGTTATCATTTACTATATCAATAGCAAGCAAATTATTCAGCCAGTTGTGGCACATGATTTTATCATCACTTATTTGCTTGATGAATAGATTTTGAGAAGTATTTTGTTACAGATTATAACAATGATCAAAAGAGAATAACAGATGCAATCAAGTTTTTTGAGCTTTTATTCTATCCTAGTAGCTTTGAGCTAGCGTGATATTAATGCAAGCAAGAGCATAAGCTAAGTGTTGCAGAGATGAGAATGTCATTAATGAGTGAGCATACAAGAATAGATGATCAGAAATGAATTTGTCAAAAGAAAAAGTTGTATTAGCAAAAAGTGAAGGTTAGAGGAAGACCAAAAAAGTTAAATTATTATCAAGGAATTAATCTAAATAGGACTTCTGTAGATGTTGTCTTTGATAGAACATAATGAAGTTGATTGTCCTGTGCAGCTGTTGCTATCTAGATAAAGAAGGCTTTTATTATGTTTGTTTGTTGTTATATATATATCCCACTTGGAACCCAATTTTAAAAAGTCATGATATTATAGGAGAACCTTGTGATCAGGTTCTTAGTATATGAATCTCAGACTGCATTGATGTATTGTTAATGTGTTTTGGTGTGTTAGCAGACCACAGGCGTGATGCAGCCAGGGCTGAGAATGCTTTGACTCTTCTATATGGCAATGAGCCAATTGGCATGCAAAGAGACTGGAATGAAGAGCTGCAGTCCTGTAGAGAATTTCCTCATACAACTCCACAGGAGAGGTGCCTTTATTTTCTATCATTCATATAAATGGCTTTGGAATTGGTCCTGTTCTTTAGTTTGGTTGGTTGGTGATGACATATTATATTGATTATCTATTTTTCATGTGTTATATGTTAATTGGTGTAGGATTTTGCGGGATAGGGCACTTTATAAAGTGACATCAGACTTTGTTGATGCAGCTATTAATGGCGCTATTGGAGTGATCAGTGGCTGCATTCCTCCAATAAATCCAACTGACCCCGAATGCTTTCACATGTAAGTGTATCTAACCTTATTAACAGAAGTTATTCCTGTATTTCTAATATTTTATTATTTTAAGATATTGTAATGTAATGTCTAGCTGAAGTTGCACGGGGTTGGGAGGGAGAGAGCAGAAGATATATTTATTCCCTGGTTAAATTTTTTACTTGTGAAAAGCATGTTCATGCTTTCATGATGTTGCTGTCTCATATTGGTATATGATGCAATGCTTATTAATCTGGTATAGATTGTTGTCGTCATGGATCATATACTTATTTTCAACTGTGATAGTGGCCCTTTACCCACAAGGCTTTTTCCATTCTATTTTGAATGCCTTTTGGCTTATTGGTGTAAAATTTTGGTGATAGGTACGTTCACAACAACATATTCTTCAGTTTTGCTATTGATGCGGACCTTGAGAAGCTGTCAAAGAAACGTGTGGATTGTAATTCAAAATCTTGCAGCCCAGCCACTTTGCAAAGTTCTTCTGATAAAGCTTCCATTCCACTTCATGGAGAAAATCATGTTCCTAATGGGGGAAAAGATTCTGGTACAAGTTCAGAAGATCTTAATGGCACACAAATCACTCAAGATGTTCCTCCAGAAGCTCAGCTGGCTGAGAATGAGCAAGCCACATATGCTTCTGCAAACAATGATTTGAAGGGCACAATGGCTTACCAAGAAGCTGATGTTCCTGGACTTTATAATCTTGCTATGGCTATAATTGACTACAGGGGTCATAGGGTGGTAGCTCAGGTTTGTATTGAAGCTCAAATTTGCGTTTGGTGCACTTTCTGTTTTCTCATGAAAGTGTTGCTGTTTATATCTTGCTATTGGTGTATGATGCTTCTCTAAAAAGAAAGATATGGCTGTTTGGTGTTTTGACCCATCCTTTTCTTCGGATTTTTTGTTTTGAAAATATTTTGAAATGCAACTTAATGTATCATAGCTCGTCAAAACAGCTTCAAGTGGTGAAAAAGGAATTAGGACATGCTCAAATGTGCCAAGATGGTTATAAAACATGTAAAGACTTTTGAATTTCTTATTTCTATTAGTTTGTAGGATGAACAGATGTTATGTATTGTTAGAATAGGTATTAAATCTATGTAATCATTAAGTCAGAGTAGGAGGTAGTGTGTGGGAAACACCTACCAGCTGTCCTACTGCAATCATTAAGTCAGAGTAGGAGGTAGTGTGTGGAAAACACCTACCAGCTGTCCTATTGCAGTACCTAGGTGTCTATGCACTTGTATCAGTTTTTTCATTATATATAGAAGATGATTCAGAGGGGTGTTTCAAGCCTCCAAAACTATATTTTCTAGTTTCTTAACTTCAAGTTGGTATCAGAGTCAAAACCTAACATCTTTCCTAACATCTTTCGGTTATTGTCTTGAGCCAAGAGTTGTCCTTTTGTTGTGGGTCAAAGTATCTCTTGCCTGGTCCGGCAGACTTCGTTGGAGGGGGTGTGTTGGAAGTCTCACATCGCCTATCTCATGTCATTTGGTATGGCCTAAATACATGTTAGGCTATTCCATATATTGCCAATTGGTTTTATGTTGGAACCTTAATGTGTATATTATTTTCTTTATTATTATATGAACTGATTATTTTATCTTCTTTTCAACATATATTGCCAATTGGTTTTATGTTGGAACCTTAACATGTATATTATTTTCTTTATTATTATATGAACTGATTATTTTATCTTCTTTTCAACATATTAATATTTTCAATATTTTTTATAAGTGCCCAGATATTTTAGGAGTATTGTAAACTGTGCAGGGTAAATGTTTGTGATATCCCACCCAATTTTCAATATTTTTTCTTAGTGCCCAGATATTTTACGAGTATTGTAAACTGTGCTGGCTAATTGTTTGTGATATCCCAATTGCTTTCTATTTATACTTTTAGATTGATTATGAGTATTGGATTTGTACTTAAAATTTGCTTTAATTTAACTTTGAAATTTGAACCCCCAAGACCAAATCCACCCACATTAGGATTACTTGTTAATGGCTGATCAAGTTTGATAGATTCACCTTCTGAAACAAGAAGTTCTGGTCCTGGAGGTATAATTTCAATCACTTCACTTGAATCCTTATTCTCATTGTGCTGCAGAGTGTATTACCAGGCATTCTTCAAGGGGACAAGTCAGACTCTCTCTTGTATGGCTCTGTTGACAGTGGAAAGAAAATTTGCTGGAATGAAGATTTTCATTCTAAGGTAAAGAAGAAGGGTACTGCAGTTTAACTTTAGTTAGAGTATCTGATTTGAATTTTAAGCATCTACTGAAACTTTGGGTGAAACTAAATTGTAAGATAATTTGTGCCTAGGGTAGGGTATAGAAATAAGTACTTGTAAATTGCATGATCTGTAAAATAAGATGGACTGTTTTGTTCTCTTATTATGTTAATTGGTGTTGGGATTTTTTTTTTTTGAATTGCATTATCTGTAAAATTAGATGGGTTTTTTATCCTCTTATTATGTATTAGGTGTCAGAGGCTGCCAAACGCCTTCATTTGAAGGAACATTTAGTCCTTGATGGATCTGGAAATGTTTTCAATTTAGCTGCACCAGTGGAGTGCAAGGGCATTGTTGGTGGTGATGACCGGTAATTATTGAGTTAGTTGGTTATTTGCAGTTTGTGTACTTTGTTGGTGATATGCTGTTTGAAGATTTCCTTATGCATAGTTTCAATGGCATAATTTTCAACTGCAGGATGATTTAGATTTTAACATTACTAATCCGTTTTCCAATATTATTCATCGGCCAATATTTTTTGTAGTTATTGAATGCAAGTAGAATTGAAGTTTATTAAAAATTGCATTGTTGTATATATAGCATGTTGTGCTAATGAACTGATGCTTTGCTCTCTTTTAAACGAATCAGACATTACCTTCTTGATTTGTTGAGAGTAACTCCTCGTGATGCCAACTATACTGGGCCTGGTTCTCGATTTTGTATCTTGAGGCCAGAATTAATTACTGCCTTTTGCCAGGTAAGTACACTATGATGATAAGGATATTTTGGGGTTTTCCTTGTATTGCCAATTTTACATAGCTGACTGGCTCTTCGTGGGAACAGGCCCAAGCAGCAGAGGCATTGAAACCTAAGGAGGTGAATTCTCAAGAGGCTGACAATTTAGCCACTGGTTCCCAGAATGCTGCTGATACTGACCAGCCGGTGAATGATTCCCCAACTGCTGCTGATGCTGAGACCCCGGTGAATGATTCTCAAAATGTTGTAGATGCTGAGAAGCCAGTAAGTATTATAGCAGTGTATTGCATGCTTGTCTTTATCTAACTTTTGCTGAAGTATTTTTTTTATCTAAGCCATTTTAGTGAAATTGAACTCAGCAGTCCATACTTTTATATTAATTTCAGAAATAATTACATTTGAGAAGAGTAAATACTTTTATATTAATTTCAGAAATAATTACATTTGAGAAGAGTAAATGTGAATGCAATTTTCCAAATACATGCAAAATATTTTTAATGCCGCAAATTGCAATTCCACGTACACTCTAATACAGTAAATAACGCATCCTGATATGCAAAATGCCTGTTTCCAACATCTATTCATGAATAGAAAGTACCACACCTGCTTGAGCTTCATATTTAGTACCAAAATCACTCTTTTACTTGTGCATTAGTAATTTGAGCATTTAGTACACAATGCGCTGTATTTCTAACATTGAAGATTACTGTTGGAATGGAAAAGCAGAAGCATTAGTTTGAGTATTCTTGTTTGCTCCCCATTTATTGTTGTTTTTTTATCTTGTTGTAATTTGTTTTAAAAGGGTACTTTGACATATATGACCCTACCCTTGGCTATGATTAAAAGTTTTCATTTCTGGTAAGAGGATCGTGTTTCAATTATTTGACTGATTATTAGTTTATGGCTGGTGGGAACATGGTGTTGGTGATTAAGTTTGCGTGTCCTTTATTTTCTTTCTGCAGGATTTAAAAAAGGAAGAAAAAACTGAGGATGTCAAAGAACTTGCTTCTGTGACTGCCAAAACCTCTGATGGTTGCGAGGATATTGTTTTTAATCCAAATGTCTTCACTGAATTCAAACTTGCTGGGAGTCCAGAGGTTTTTTCCCTCTTATTTTCTCTTTTTGACTTCTAACAAATTTACTTTCCATCTATGTAAACATTGTGTTTGTCTATTTATTTCCCTGTAGTGATTGCTTGTGATGAAAACATCACATTGCTCTCTTAGCACAGTATGCTTACATTACTGTTTTTTATCACATTCACCAGGAAATAGCGGCTGATGAAGATAATGTTAGAAAAGTTAGTCAATATCTTACTGATGTTGTACTTCCAAAGTTTATACAAGACCTTTGTACACTTGAAGTTTCACCAATGGATGGCCAGACATTAACTGAAGCACTGCATGCTCATGGAATTAATGTTCGCTATATTGGCAAAGTAAGCACCATGTATTTTAGTCAATAATAATGCTGTTGTAATTATTCTTCAGAGCTTGTCAAGTGAATTGCCTTCTGTTTAATATGTTGGCGGTTTGCTTATAGACTTTTGATAATTCTTATATTGCTTCTGATTGCTCATTTTTCTGTAAAGGTGGCTGAAGGGACTAAACATCTTCCTCATCTGTGGGATCTTTGCAACAATGAGATTGTTGTCAGATCTGCTAAGCATATTATCAAGGTGAGAAAAGCTATCTTACTTTAAGCACTTCCTTTACTTTTGTGGGGCAAACATTGTGCCTGAATCATGCCAGAATTGCATTTACATGTGGGGCCAAAATGTGGGTTTTTTTTTCTATCTGGGTTAAATCCTGGTGCCCTTTTCTTATATATAAAGAGCCTGTTTTTCAGGGTTTGATTTGCTATTTTTTTAATGAAATCGAAGGGAAGGGTCAAACCTCTAATCCATTATTAAAGGAACACAACTTGTGAGTATATAAGTGGAGGTAGTCCTGATTGTACATACTAATTTTGTAAGGTCGAGTTGGGTCTTAATCCATATTATAAGATGGTATCAAGGTCTATGTTAGCCATTTTTGTTTGGCCTATCAGGCCACATTGGATTGTATGCAAATATCTTGTCCCATGTTCGATATGTCTAGTGGGAGTGTGTTGCAGATGATTAATTACAGTAAATAAAACGATTTTGTAGGGTTAAAGTAGTCTAAATGAACAATTAAGGGTTTTAAAAGTCATGTTCTATTTGTAGTTTCTGAAGTGTCCTAGCTTTGGTTGCCTACCTATTAAGAAATCCTAGCTTATTTCCTTGGTTTACTATGCTAGGAAATAGTGAGGTTTCTTGGAGGGGCCGAATTATGGTAGTCACTATCGTAGCCTGATTAAGTACTGTTTTAAGGTTTATAATACAATTTGTTAGCTATATAATGGGTTATTTGAGTTAAACATGCTATTATCTAAATGTATTTGATGCTCTATTATGGGAAAAACATATTTTATGTTATTTCTACTTATTGATCATGAATCTCATGTTTCATGATTAATGATTTGTAAATAGCCTACCAATTCATGATTTGAAACCTGATTTGATAACTATGGTTGTATACTTGCGAGTGCTTGATAGTATTTGACAATTGTATATTTTATCTTTTGTCCTGATTGACTGTGCATATCTCTTATTCATGTTGTAATTGATAAAGGAATTGTGTTGTTTGACTGTTATAATGTATTACTTTAGCATGAGAAACATGATATACTTTGATGTTGAGACAATGGATCATTCAGAGTAGAAAATACTATGAAAATAACTTTCACAAAATCCACTTGCATTCATGAATTATATTTAAGATTGTGCTTGTGATTTGCAGGATTTATTGAGAGAGACAGAGGACCATGATCTCGCACCAGCAGTATCTCATTTCTTAAATTGCCTATTTGGAAGTTGTCAAGCTTCCAGTGGAAAGGCTAGCACCAACAGCATTCAATCCAAAACTCTGAAAAAGGTATGTCTTTTATGGCTAACTGTCAAAGTAACGGCAACCTAATTTGCTAGTTTTTTTGTGCTATGATCACTTAAATCAATCAGTGAACTTTTCCTTGTCTTTTTAGGCTGTAAAAACCGCATTTTGTTTTCGTGGCTTTTTATTCTACAGGAACATACAGGGCAACGGTCTCCAGGAAAACATTCCAAAGGGCAAGCTCGTTGGAAAGGCAGGGCATCATTAAGAAAGACTCAACCGTTGTATATGAGCTTCAGCTCGGAAGCTCTTTGGTCAGACATTCAAGAATTTGCAATGGTTAAATATAAGGTATCAGCTATTTCCTAACCTGAATAGGTGTTTCTTGTCCATTTAAAATAAGTTTGAAAGTAAGTATGTTTTGTTATTTTAGCTGCTTTCAGTTGATTGAGTGCTAGCCTTGGCACAAAAGTTAGGATGCAGGATTGAGTAGTGACCTATAGGTGCTGTGCTCAAATCCTGTAATCGACTCCTTTGTAAATGCAGGGGTATGCCTGCGTACATATACCCTCAAAACTGTGTTTTTCAAAGCCACCAGTTTCTTGTATGTATTTTTTAACTGGCCTTTTTAATCCTTTTTCTTCTCTTTGGTCACCCCCAAAGTTTTTAAAAAGTGACTGTTACAGAGACTTCCATTACCTGGATATTGCAAAACCATTCTTGGTAAATAAATACAACCTCTGCGGATGTAATTAATTACAGGTCTCCCCAATCAAATTATGTAGCTCAATACAGCAGGAAGAGTCTCCCGTTAACTATTTAATTGAATTAATTAATGTTGTGACTATATGTTATTATATACTAAATTGTTCTAATTGTATGAATTGTACAATTAGACACTGCACTGTGTAATTAGTTAGTTAGCCTACTGTTACAATTAGTTACTTCCTGTTGCAACTACCCATCTAGATGCACTGGAATATGTAAATGGTTAATCAGTTTTTCAGTTCAAGGTCTTTGATTCATTCTGTTCCTAGTCCTTTCAGTTTCTCAATAAATGCTATCTTCTTGTACTATGCAGTTGTTTTGCGCATTAAATCTCTATTATATGTAATCTAATCAGCAATGCACTTTTTATGCTTTGTGTTTCTATCTTTGTTACACCTGTATCTCTGTTGATATACATTTGAACTTCAAATCAATTTGCTGCAGTTTGAATTGCCAGAGGATGCAAGGTTGCGCGTTAAGAAAATTTCTGTTATACGTAATCTTTCTCTGAAGGTAAGCACAAGATCAGGTTCTGAGTTTGTGATGTAAATAGTTTTATGGATTTTTTGCGTATCTGGTTTTTTTTTTTTTTTTTTTTTTTTTTTTTAATTTTAGAAAGATCCTATAGCATGAAGCTCGTGAAAAGTACCAAGTATCGATGAGTTTTTATATCACATAAAATATCCCCATCTTAATCTTGTATTTTCTTGATACATGTAACAAATACTTGATACATTATGAACATTTTTTTCTTTTTCATGTTGCAAACATAGTGATGATTCTCCAAATTTTATAATACAGTTGTTCAATGCTTGTTTGCACTTGATAATACATGTGAGAAGTTGTTGGAACACTTTGATTTTAGTGCATTTACTGTTTCGCCATTAACCTCTTCAATTTTGTTGCTAGTAAAATTGTAATTGGACTTTGTCTTACTTTATTTTTAGGTTGGTATAACAGTTGCAGCTCGTAAATATGATCTTAGTTCAACAACACCCTTCCATACATCAGATGTCTTGGATATCCGTCCGGTGGTCAAGCATTCAGTTCCCTCTTGTTCGGAAGCCAAGGAACTTGTTGAAACTGGAAAACTTCAATTGGCTGAGGTATTTGCCAATCCTTGTTTTGTTTTGTACCATAACATGAATTAATGTATACATTTTAATCCATGGGGAGTTGGCCGCTAGTTAAGTAGTTTGTCGCAGATCTTTGTGCTGCCTATAACAAACAATTGAAAGAGATTGGATACAGTAATTCACATCTATTTACCTTTTGTAATTATGAGGTTATTGATTGGTATCTGTGGCATTCTTGATTTCTGGATTTGAAAATATGATATTACATTTGGGTGAAGCAGTATAATATTAACAAAAATGTAATCATTGTTACCAGTGGGCTATTTCGTTGGTCTAACGTAGAGTAGTAGTAATTATGCTTTCATAAGATGGAAGTCTTAAATGTGTTCAACACTGGCATATTTATTAATCGTGGTGGCTTGATATTTTCTTTAACTGTTTATTTATTTTTTCATTTTCTCAACTGATATTTTTAACGTGTAATTTATTGTTTGTTACAGGGCATGCTTAGTGAAGCCTACACTTTATTCTCTGAGGCATTCTCGATTCTACAACAGGCATGGAATTCTGTGTTGGTTTGTCTTTCTTGGATGAAATGTGCATAAAATAATAGCTGTTGAATGTGTTGCAGGTTACTGGTCCCATGCATCGGGAGGTTGCTAATTGCTGTCGGTATGTTAATATCTGTTTCTACCATTTTGGCATATCCTACAAGTTTCTATATTTAAAATCCGGGATTAATCATGATATGCAATTCTCCATGCTGTACTGAATTAGACCTGGATAATTTCAGTCCTTGTAATATTGAAGATTTATAGTCATTATTTGTGTAATATGAATTGAGTTTATCATTTTCAGTTGTTAGTCCTTGTAAAATTGAAGATTTGTAGCCAACAGTTGTATCCTTTGCTCGTAAATTTCTGCTATAATTCAATTTTTTGTATGTTGTGTATTTAATCTCTATCAACCTATTCTATTTCAGATATCTTGCCATGGTTTTGTATCATGCTGGAGATATGGCCGGGGCTATTATGCAACAACACAAGGAACTAATCATAAATGAACGTTGTCTTGGTCTAGATCATCCTGACACTGCTCACAGGCATTCCCAATTCTATTTATCTTCTTTGTTCTTTCCCATAATATCTTTGTGTTGTATTTTTGGAATGTTAAAAATCACAATGGGCCAAAAATATAAACTTGGGATACCCTGTTATAGAGAAAATGGAGATGTGTGCATGGTTTTGATAACTAGATTGAACTGGGCACAGTCATTCAGACCTCTAACTGAGTTTAAAAGCCAGTGTCAACTATATTGGAACCACACAGTCATTGTTCAACAAGTTAATGTTAGTTTTTATTTACTGAACATATTTTGACTTCATCTTCACCTGTTGCAGTTACGGAAATATGGCTTTGTTTTACCACGGACTTAACCAGACAGAACTTGCCCTTCGCCATATGTCCCGTGCTTTGCTATTATTAAGTTTGTCATCAGGGCCAGATCATCCGGATGTTGCAGCAACATTTATCAATGTTGCGATGATGTATCAGGATATAGGAAAGATGAACACAGCTCTTCGGTATCTGCAAGAAGCTTTAAAGAAGAATGAAAGGCTTCTTGGCGAGGAACATATTCAAACTGCTGTTTGTTATCATGCTCTTGCCATTGCATTTAATTGTATGGGTGCTTTCAAGCTCTCTCACCAGGTACGTGTTGTGGGGTGGTAAAGCTGGCTTCTGGCAGTCACGTGAGTGGTTTACTGATTTTAGCATTTGGTTTGACAGCATGAGAAGAAAACGTATGATATACTTGTCAAACAACTTGGTGAAGATGATTCAAGGACACGGGATTCGCAGAATTGGATGAACACATTCAAAATGCGCGAACTACAGGTATCTGTACACTTTCTTCTTGAGTCACGGAATTATACATTTCCACATTGCATCAATTTACTGGAAGCTCTTAACTTCCAAATGAATTTCTCAAGAAAGACTTGGAGAATTGAAGAGTCTAATATTTGTAATACGGGGTATTAGGATATATATCACAACATATCAGGTTATAAACAGGGGAGGGTAGAAGATAGATGGAGATAGCATTTTGGGTCTGAGTAGGTAGTCAGAGAGATCTTTGGGAATGACAATGGTAGATGGCAGGAAGACTTAATTGGCCAGGAGGGAGAGAAGTGGAATCTCATAGGTTAGATGGGTTGAGATGTTTATGAAGGTTAGCAAACGTATCAAGATCATTATGTATTCATTGGCATTCCTATATTTTGTGAACGAATGCAGACAGGTTAAATTACCTAGTAACATTATCTCCATTTCCATATTAGATGATGCATGTGTTTCGATTGCAGTATTAGTGTTACATTTCACAACTTGTTTGAACAGATGAATGCCCAAAAACAAAAGGGTCAAGCTCTGAATGCAGCTTCTGCTCAGAAGGCTATTGATATCCTGAAGGTACCTTATATTCTTCTTTTTATGCACTATAATCTGATAGAGTATATATCGGTAATACTAAGAGTATCTTGTGTATTCAGCCTACCCTATGATATACCACTTTTTTATAACATCTGAAGTGTTGGCAACAATCTTAGTTTTTTCATCGAAGCTTCCTAACATGCTAGAGATTATTACACTTTGTTCAAATTGGATTTCTATTCTATATTTCTTTGTCATTTTTGTGGTGTGTAATTCCTATTGAAGAAGGATTTTGTACTATCACAGGCACACCCTGATCTGATTCATGCATTCCAAGCTGCTGCTGTTGCTGGGGGATCTGGAAGTTCAGGCGCATCCGCAAACAAATCCCTCAATGCTGCAATAATGGGTGAGGCCCTCCCTAGAGGAAGGGGAATCGATGAAAGGGCTGCACGTGCAGCTGCTGAGGTCAGGAAGAAGGCTGCAGCAAGGGGCCTGTTAGTGCGTCCCCATGGTGTTCCAGTCCAAGCCTTGCCACCCCTTACCCAACTTTTGAATATTATAAACTCAGGTGCCACTCCAGACGCAGTGGATAATGGGAATGCAGATGGAGGAAAGGAAACAAATGGCATTCCTTCAAGTGATTCAACTGATGTCAAGAAAGGCCAAACAATACCGGTGCAAGAGCAAGCTCCAGTTGGATTAGGCAAGGGATTATCATCATTGGATGCCAAGAAACAGAAATCAAAACCAAAAGCTGGGGCTTAAAATTTTGAACTTGTAAGCTCTGGTAGTTGGCAGTGATAGATATATTTGAGATCAAATATTCTTTTTGGGATGGTTGGATTAACCAGGTACTTTGCTCAGCTTTTCTCCTGAAGAGTGCTGTAGCGATAAGCAGTAATTTTGTTTAGTTTTGGCATTTGCTCCTTAGTTTTTGGTAGGATTTAAACATCAAGAGTGAATGTGATTGTGGTCAAGTACATTCTTAATTTTCTCTTCTGGTCAATTACTAATAATTTTTCAATAAACTATATATTCGGGGATACAGGGTAATAACTATCATTTTGATAATGAATCCCTGTATCTGACAAATTTAATTTACTGCTGAATTGAGGCAAATCAAATGCATGACATTATTATCTTTAATAAAATGTTGGCAATTCTTTCTGTGAATTGCTTGATCCTGATTTTATGAGATTCTTCTCAGCGAAGGGGTTAGATGCAAATTTAATATCTCCACTTGTTACTTTTATAATTTTTATTGATTCAAGGGCAAGGAAACTACATCAAGTGAGACATTTGATATTTCAAAAGTCAAGGTATCTGGTGAGGATTGTGAGGAATCCAAAAATATTATTAAATATTTAATTTAGGTATAAAGAAAAATTAAAATTAATAATCTTTTTCTCTTATGTGATGTTAAAAAATTATCATTAAATGTTAAATTTAAATATAGAAAACGGATAAAAATAACATGTTTTCATAAAATTGAAGATTGATTTTTAATATTAGAATCAAATTCAAGTTAAAAAAAATACAAGAATCCAAATTATGTTTGATAAGAAATATACAAACTAAAAATATATATAACTCTTTTTATTATAATAATAAATAATTAAATTATGAATAACAAATAAAATCATTTTAAGTAAATAGCTTTTTTAACTATTTTTTTCCTCTTTAATTAAGTTCAAAAATCATTATTAGATGATAAATTTAAATATAAGAAATGATAAAAATAACATGTTTTTATAAGTTTGAGGGTTAATTAATTATTTTTTAAATATAAGATCCAAAATTAAGTTTAGCAAAAAATAGAAGGACCAAAAAAATATTTAAATATTTTTTCCACTCATTTCTTTGTAATTAAATAACTTTTTTTATTTTATTTTCTTTCTTGTTTTTTTAATCTTCTTCTCAACATCAAACATATAGCATAGCATTAGGGAGAACAACAGTTCAACAAAATTATGTGGATCTCACAAAGTTTCTCTTCAATGGAATTAAATTCTTACTGCGTTACTATTTACAATTGATATTGGGAGAGAATTTCCCAAGGGATATGCTCCAATAAGACTCCTATATTGTTTTTTTATCATTATATAAGGATACCGATAGTAAAAATACTTTTAACATTATGCCATACGCCATATCATTGAGCAAGAGCATCACACAATATTGTTCTAATGAAAAATATTTTGATTATTGTTTTGAGATTCCTAGTATAAAGAAAAACAATAATAAAAAAGTTAATTTCAATTTGTTTTAATTAGGAGAAGTGTTCTAATCTTACCTTCGTTTTATGTTATTAATATTCAATGATCCATATATTGGAAGCTGAATCGAAGATCATAATTTATACTTTCAAAATCTCCACATAAAATTCAGTATTTAAACATTGGACTTGAAGTCTGTGTACATAACTCCATCCGTAATCCAATAAAACTCATAAGTAAAAATGAAGAGGTGCAAGATTTCTACTAAACATGCTAGGACTTTATGGCTCTAAATCAAACTATGAAGGAGAAGAAACTAAGTGAGAAAGAAAGGAAAATCAAAAAGGGGAAAATGTTCACCTGGATCTAAACATACACCAGGCAAATGTCAGCATTATTTTAAAATACAATTGCTAACTTTGGCACACTAAAAAATCCTCCATAATTTTGCTATCTACATGTAAATAACTCAGGCACAAGTTCTGGTGCAATGCTTCTCAGTGCTTGTACATTTGCACTTTGCCTTACAATCTGAGAGTACCTGCATGAGGAGAACGAAATTTAATTAGACACGAGTTTGGTGGAGTTTAATGTGTTCATTATTCTCTTCAGGATCTGTTGAAACATTTGTAATTCTCTAGTACCTTGACTTGTTGCTGCAGGTCCTTAATGTACTCAACTGCCAAATCTAACATATCTGCTGTGCTTGTTTGCTGCCAAGGGAAAGAAGTGTCAAGTTAACAACAATTTTCAAAGAGGATGTGAATTAAAACCAAATGTGATGTTATTGTGAGGGTTAAATTACCTTTTCTGACTTTGGGAAAAGGTCTTGCAATTTCTTGATTCTTTCACTAATTCTTGTTCTTCTTACCTTTGAGGATAACAAAAATGAAACAGTTAAGTTGCATGGTCTTATTAGCATGGAAAGTGACAAACTGACTGGAGATTTATAATTGATAGAAGTTTAGAATTTTACCCTCTCTGCAATGCTTCTTGGGTGAGTGGCAAAGCCTCTTTTGGCTCGAATTTTACAAGGAACAGAACCTTGAATCTGAAGAAACTTATCTATGGATGACATCTTAGTAGAAGAGGTACTAGGTAGGCTCAAATGGTGAGTCAGACCAAGATTTTGATAGCTAAAATCTGATTCCTGATGATGACACCAATTTTCAGTGATCGACAGTGGAGAAAAGTTCAAAGTTCAATTGGTTGAGAGTGAATTCACAAACTTTGTTATGTACCTGAGATTCCAAACCATTGGAAGTGGAAAACATGATTTCATCATCACTTTCTGTTTTTGGGGCATTGAATGAAGAGCTTTCCCAGAATTCATTGGTGAAGCTAGGTATGTAGAAATTTGAGTTACCATTTTCATTAACTATGTTTCCACTTTGGTCACAATTTTCTTCTAGGCTTCCATTTCCATTTTCAGCAATTTGTGGCATCCGTTTCAGGCTTGAAGATGGCCTAGATGAGAAAGTAAGAGAGCTATTCAACCCACTAGTTGATGCAGCAGCCTGTCCATTTGAAACATCATTGGCTTTAAAGCTACCTACTTCTCTCAATGCTGCAAGATCTATAAGAAATAGAAAAGTATTCATAATCCATAACACTAGAACTAGTGTCTTTTTTACTATGATGCAACTGAATGGGAGGTAAGAGAAGGCATTTTGACAATACAACCGTACACAAGTATTTAATTCAATCTCTTATCGACTATTTACTTTGATCTATGATTAAGATTAACTTCTCACACATTCCTAGATTTGAGAATGATTAGACAAGGTGAAAAGGTAGGAATGTGTGAGAATGATTAGACAAGGTGAAAATGCTTCACTTTGTTCCATACCATATTTTTCGCATATATGAGAAAAATTAGTAAACCATAGACTGTAAAAGACAGCTAGCAAACAAGAGAAAATGCATACCATTGAGAAATCCAGCAGGGGAGCTCTTTTGCCTAAAGAGATTGGAGTAATTCCTGGCACCCATTTTAGATTGAATGGGGTTCTCTGGGGCCATGGAGTTCACTACACCAAAAGAGCCACCAAAAGCATTGCCAGAAGCACTGGAAGATCCATTTGGCAAGCCTTGAATTTGCTGTGATTGGTAAATTAATTGAGAGCCACCATAAGAGTATTCATTCTGTTGTGGTGGTCCTTGTGGAACAGATTCCCCTAGTTCCTGTTTTACAGGCTTGCCTCCAAATTCTTGCAAAGCTTCTGAATCGCTCCATCCATTGTTGGATGGTAACAATTTGGACAACATGGTGTCCATTTCTGAACTTGTGGATGGAATATAATGCTGATGAGTCTCACTTGTGAAAGCTTCCTCATTGACACAGCCATGAATGTTGTTATCAATAAGGCTGGCCAACAATGAGCTTGGAGCAGAACAGTACCTCAATAGTCCAGAATTGGGTTGGTGACAGTGTTGTTGTGGATGTCCAATACCTGAATCCATTTCTTGGTTTTTCCTTAGCTGAAGCTCCATCTCTGAGTACTTGAGAACAGGACTATACATCACACTCATCTTTGTAATCACCTGAAAATCACTGAAAATAGAAAATTATCATCTACAATTCCTACATCCAATAGCTAGCAAGGAAACTTTTCAACCCAAATTATGCTTCCAAAGGAAAATTCTACATGCTCAACCATTTTCAAGGGTCAACATCTACCAATAGTAAATGAGACACGACTTTTTCAGCTGAGATTTTTTCTTGGATTCTGTTCCTACTGCAATCAAAGTAGTTTTAGGGACTAGAAAGATTAGAAAATCTTGAAAAGCAATAAAGGGCATACGTCAAATTTTGGCAGATTCAAATCCAAGGTTCAGGTCTTTCAGCTCCTTGAGTCTGGCTCTGAGCTCAAAAGCATACACAGGACAGGAACACAGATGAGAAGAGAAAGAAATGAGAGAGTTGTGAGGGTAGAAAACGAAGATTATTATTTTGTCTTGCACCTGTGACAGACATATTTATGCAGTTTCTTGTAGAAATCACCCTCAAGATTCTACAATATAACGATTATACCTTGATGACACAAGAGGGTCCACTGCAACCATGATTTTTCATTCTCTTGCCGTTGACCACTAAACTCCTTGAAAATCAGAGTCTTGGGATCCAACTTTGGCATATTGAATAGTGAAAGTGGATAATTACATACTTTTCTATCATCAGACTTTCGAATTTCTTAAAATGAAACAAATCAACGAAATTTAAGTACTAATTTAGAAGCATGCACTGTTACGTCACTTTTATGTATCCTTTGGTTACTTCTTAAAATTAGGGCTTTCAATAAATAACTCGAGAAAAAAAAATGTTACTCCGTATATAAAAGCACTTTAATTTAATCCAAACAGATTCTAAACAATTGCTAAGTTTTATAACCAAGTTTCTTCAAAAAGTACTTTTTATCTTTTATACTCAAGTTTCTTCAATGAACACAATTAACATTTAAAATAGAATCACTACAATAAAAATTTGATTAGTGAGGATTTGCTTAAGGATCAATTGACCTTTGTCTAAGCATTAGGGGAATTGTATGGTGTTCTTTGGTTGAAGGAAAGGACACCAGCTTTTACTTTTCTTAATTCTCATGTTCATGCACTATCCCTAAAGATTCTACCTTTTTTAAAAAAATTGTCCCTTTCGTGAAGAACTCATTACAGGTTACCACATGAAGAGGTTGGTTATCCTTAAAAAGATATTATTCTATAGATTGGGCAAGAAATTATGTGGGACACACCTGGAACTTTATTGTTGATTAGAAAAATGAATAAATAAATCTTCATTGAAATTACTAGTCAGACAGAAAATGTGTACAATTTTTGGGATAAGTTTAAAAAATGTTAGGGTTTTTTATTTCTGAAAACTATGGGTGGTTTTGTTGCTTGTATTCAGATTGAAGAGATTATGTATAAATAAATTTGTGGACCATGAAACAAGACCTGTTTGTTACATCGTATAACGTAGAAATCATAGAAAATATTCGAATTCCTTGCGCGTTTACCTTCTCCTCACTTCTATTACATTATTATTTTATTAAAGCTTTTCTACAGAAATAAAAATATAATATTTTCTTGATTCTAATAAAATAATTAGAAATTTGTTTTATTTTTTTCTTTCTTATTTAACCATATATATATATATATATATATATATATATATATATATATTTATATTGGCTTTTTTTATTTTCATTTCATTATAAATGAGTAAATTAATAAAAAATTATATGAAAAGTAAGAGAATAAAAAGGTTGTTATTTTGAACTTTGTAAATGACAAATAATTGGAATATTTTTTTCTAAAAAATATGAATAAATAGATTTTAACATTATATTGTTAAATAAATAAGTGAAATAGTCAAATTTTATTGAGTGCACATATTCAAATATGTTTTAAGTCTATTAATATTTGAATATATATATATATATATATATATATATATATATATATTGAAAATGATGATATTTTTAGTAAAATATAATTTTTATTCCTCTAAAAATTTTCAAGACATAGTTTTATTCAAAGAGTAAAACCAAATTAAAAATATTAGAAAAATTAAAAACAAATTTTACACCTAACATAGAATGTGAGGATGAGAGATGAAATTATTGTATAAAATTATGGTGGAAAGAATAATGAAAAAAGAGAGAGATTATTTTGAACCAAAAAAAAAAAAAAGGACTAAAAAATATTTTACCTAAAACTGTTAATTGAGAAATGTATATGTGAAAAGGAGATTTTAGGTTAAAAGAAAGTGAATGATTGGAGAAGGGCCCCATTGAATGAGAACCACAAATGTTCAATGAAAAAAGGAGAAGAAGACAAAACAACACAAACACTCACAACTAATGAGATTTCTGCTCATCATTTCTCTAAAATAAAAGGAAATGAAATTAATAATACCAATATGTTAAACTATAATTTTTTTCTTTTTTTATATATTTTAAAAAAAATTATTTGGCTTTTTTATATTTTAAAGTAGTTCACAATGTTAACTTAATTGTCCTTTATATTTTAAAGTAAAATCATCAATTTTGTTGTGATTGAAACATTTCATAAAATATTTTAAATCCTTTTTTATGTAATTTGATATATATTTAAATCAATAATAAATATATATTCAGAAAATAATATTCAAAATGCATGATTAATTTTTAAATAATTATATATATATATATATATATATTTATTTATTTATTTAGTTGGTATATGAAACAAAAATGTGTACATGAATTGTTTAAACAATTTTAAATTTTAAAAAATAATTATTTCATATTTAATTATCTTTTAATTTTAATTTACATTTATTTTTATTAAATTTAAATGAAGGATATTATCATAATTTATTATATTAATTAATTTTTTTTGTTTTATCAAATCAAATATAAATTTTTTCACTAGTTTTTTTTCTCTTATCCATTTTTCAATTCAAACAAAATATATATATAAAATATGTTTCTCTTGCTATTTCTTTAAGGGAATAAATGCGTTAATACTCTTGCAAATCTTAGTTTGACTAACATATTGCAACTTCAACCTCTCCTTAACATATATTCCAATTAATAAAAAATATAAAAAGTACACAATTACAAGATAAAATAATTATAATTTTGACTAAAATATTTCCTACTCTAATAATATTAATTATCTCTTAACTCAAAATATCTAATAATTGAAATTTCAATCTCTTAAAGAGTTACTTAAAAGCGAGGGAATTATGATTCATTAGTTGTCTTGGTTTGACTGAAAATAATAATTTATTTTGTAACCTAATTCCCTGGATTGGTATTTATTGCACGCTTGTCTCGTGTTGCAAGGCACCATCAAAAACTTTAAAATATAATTTTAATGTCAACTCCTTAAAAAAGAAAAAAAAAAAAAAAAAAGAAAGAAAATGGATAAGAACACGTTTCCTTCCTTCGAGAGGTGCTAAGAATGAGACACAACTCTTCATTAACTTCAACTCCTTGCCAAATGGATAAGAACGAACAAACCACTCTTTAAGGTGCAACTTGGGTCTTCAAACATACCTCTTTGTTTCATTTTATTTATTTTTTATTCATTTTAAATTATTTATATAATATTTAATTAAATGTAAAATCAAAATTTAAAATTCAATTATAAAAATTAAAATAAACATTAATTTTTATCATTTTAAATAAAAAATTATTAATTTTTTTTGAATATTTTTATTTTCGTGTTTCAAAATAAATATTAATTTTTATTATTTTCAATAAAAAATTTAATCATTTTATTAATATCTTGTTATTTTAATATTGTCTCCATTCAAAATTATGTTTAATTATTTATTTTTTATCTTTTCAATAAATATAATTAAAAGATAATCAATATAATCTTAAACTTTACGACAGTATATTTTTAAGCTTTACAAATTACATATACTTAAAACAAAATTCTCTGAACAAATTACTTATTTTTAATAACGAAGAGAGGGAGTATTAAATTTTAGACTAGTTTCTCTACAAAAATTTATAAAAAATTAAATTAAATTAAATTTCTTTACAAATTAAAAATAATCTATATACAAATTAAACACAAAGATATTAAAATTTTGTATAAAAGTTAATATTTTAATTAGGTTTTAAGTAATATATATATATATATATATATATATACACGAAAGAATTTAAGTATGAATAATTATATATTCTCACGTTTTCTAAAAATTCAATGAATAATATCTCTGTCACATTCAAATTGCTCAACCTTCTTCATTCTCTAATTGTAATAAGTTTTTGTTGACAGTTTATAAAACTATAAAAATAAAATTGTGTATGATATATCTACTCTCTTTTGTTATAATATAAAAGTATAATACATAAACAGTTTTATTTAAAAATATATATATAAATAATATAGTTTTTTAACCACAATATTCGAACTACAGAGTTTGTAAAAGAGAATTGAATTGAACACTGCTCAAAACAAAGACTTATTGGTAATATATATTTTGAAGTATTAAAATGTTTACAACTTTGAAAATTTATTAAAATTCTCAAATAGTGCAATTTATTAAACATTTATAAGACGAAAATATGCTAATAAAAACCTCCAACCCTTTAATTTGATCCAAAAATGTTGTCATATTCACTTTTGTAAGTCAATATTTTTCCCAATTTGTTGGGATAGTAAAAAAGAAAAAACACTTTTTTGTTTTGTTGAAATTGATGATACGAAAGTAACCACTGCGCTCTCAGTTTCCATGGCCGACGTAAATTTGTTTGTTGCCACTCAAAGTTTCAAACTTTGGTCTCTTTCCAACACTTTCACTTTCGTTTCGTCCGCGTTGATTTTAAAAACCGACTTTGCCTTTTTTTTTTTTTCTTCAAATAATAAAACTTTTTTTTTTAAGGTGAATTTTCACTCTGTAATATGTCTTTTTTTTTTATAACTTATAATTTTCTTGGGTTTTTTTATGACTCTGACGATTTTAAGGTGTCTATCTATACAATGTTTAAACTAAATTATTTAATAAATATTCCATCTTTAAGATAGTAAAATAAATAAAAAAGAATAAGTTTAAAAATAAAATTAGGATTTTTGAAGAGAGAGAGGGAGAAGAAGCATGAATAATTGCATTTGGGAGAAAGTCTTGACGGCTCTGAAATAGTCAAAGAGTATGAGCTGCCACTAATTTTGTAGATGCAATGCCTCTGACTGAAGTAAACTCTTCAATCGCAGTAACCTCCAAAATAATATATCAAAAAAAAAAACTCCAAAATATGCAATTCACGTTGCTCAAACAACTTGTCGACATAACAACAGATGAAAAATACAAAAAAGTTATGAAAAAGATAACAAAACAGGAGCAGGAAACCTAAAAACTTGCAGTTTTAAGATGGCTGTTTCAGGAAGCAGTTTTGTCAGATATTTCTTCTCTTTCTCTCTTTTATTAAGTAATATCGATTATTTATAGTTGAAAACAATAATTAACAAGTGACTTGAAATTTAATATTAAATAATAATAATAAAATAGAAAGTTGACTATATTATATGATACTTTTATATGGTTAATTTCTATGAGCATATTTCGGTATTAATTTTGTTGAAAATATTATGATTTATTTAATGACTGTTTTAATCGAATATAATTAGAGTATGTGATAAATTTTATATTATGATTTTTGTGTCAAAAGTGTTTTTAATAAAAGTTTTAGACAAGTTAGTTTCACTATATTTATAAGAAAGATCTTAAATACTCATCTGAGTATTACTCGTAATTAAAAAATGTCTCAGTTTAAATAGAATTTGTATCAGTACGAAAATAATTATATTTAATTTTTTTATTAAGAATTCAAATATAAATTAAGATTTCATATTAACCAGAAATAAAAAGATTAAATAATTTATGAGTATGAAAGACGATTGTAACCTTTTTATCACCGTAAATTGGATCTCAATATCGAAATATATTTGAAACTTTTCTAAAATTGGGAATTTTTGTTATTAACATTAAACATTATTAACCTAAAAATGGATTTTTATCTCAATTCATGATATTAGCTATTGTGAAAGAGAAACATTTATGAAACTCAAATTAATCCTATAACAAACACCATTTACAAGATGTAAGTGAGATTAGAAGCTTTTCACAGCAAATATAATAAATATGCAATCCCTCTCTGGTGTGATGGAAGATGCCATGTTATTAATTTTGAATGACTTCACCTGATCCTATATTAGGTACAAAATCACATAGCATGATTGAGGATGCACCAAAAAGACAAATCTTGTTGCCTTTTTGTGTCTTTAGTAATTAATTTCATTTTGCACCAATCACCAATTCAGCACTGCACTTCTTTCTCACTTTGGTCTCCAATAGAAAGGAGTGATAAAAGATAAGGTTAGGTTTGCAGACGAAAAGCACAATTTGGATAACTGGAATCTCGTTCTTCTCTGCAATAAAAAATTAGAAAAAGCCAAGATTTCATGAGATCGATTACCTCTTGCGCGTTATAGCTGTAATCCATCTCAAAATAATTTTCCACAAATATCAATTGTTGGGTGTTGCCCAGCACCATGCATGCAGATATAGAGGTAAACAACCAACTTCTCATTCCAAACATAAATATAATTGAGATTAATTCATTATATGCTTTTGGATTATATAATAACTATATTTTATAAACTATTATTGATTATATTTTTGAAAATGGTACTTATGTTTAAAATAGTGATATTAAACTTGGTTGGGAGCATTTAATGATCCGATGAAGTTAGTCATTGTTTTGAAACAATCAATAATCTGTAGCATAAAATGAATAAATTAATATAAATTTACTTGTATCTCGATATATTGAATATGAATTTTATTCTTATGTTTAAGTATGAAAGAGTAAATAATTAGTGACAGGGTATTAAAAGGTTTTGATTTTGGTATGTTTCTCCATATCAGAGGGATCAAGGAACTCGTACAAAATCACCATAATATTCTGTGAAGTAAAAAGCAAATATTTTTATTGGAGTGATTTTGTCAGGAGTGCGCATAGAACATTCAAATTTGAAAGACATATTTTGACAAAGATTTTCCGTGGCATGTCGGCTATATGTTTCTGAGGGAAGTCCCATTCACATTTTGGATATAAAGTAGACCATTGAGAGTGTCATGTCACTGGCATGATTTCACTGAGCCTTGTGTCTGGATTCAGGAATATGTAGAAGTGATAGCAATAGATTCAAACACGGTTTTCACCCAGTTGCCAATTGAGTGAAATTTCTTACTATTGAAACCTGTGTTCAAATACCTTTTGATATAGTTTTCTAACTAAGTCTAAACGGAAATTAATAGTTTAAGCTTACACAATTTTAGCAATTGAACGTGTCCAAACAGCTAATTATGGGTTGACTTTTATGTTCTTGTAGGCATTTCTGCATTTGTCCTTTGTTTATGGGAGAACCTGTGATTTTCTGCAACTTTGTCAAAACTGTACATGATCAATCTGCAGAGCATTTGTCTGCTGAAACGGGAAGTATGCGTTTGGCAGATTATTTTTAATGTTTGATTAAGGATGAAATTTAAAAAGTAGAAGATACGAAAGGAAATATTAGTAGTAGCTTGGAAGTTGTGTATTCAGTTTGATCAAACATCTTTTGACCATGACGATAAAGCCAGGTTCCTCGTTTAAGATATCATAAGATAATCATCAATATCCAAGAAATTCCGGGAAATCACAATATCCCTGGTACCACTTAACAGGATATAATAGCAATAAAAAAAAATGCTCCAAATCATCTGACAAGTAAAAATAACATGAACCCATTATTCTTTGACGGATAAAAATGTGATTGTAACGGACATTAAACCCTTCCCCCTCTTTTCTCCCCAAGTCCTAGAACCAGCGCAGCACACAAAGAAAAGCCTACTATCAACACACCAATTCATCCAACATTGTCAAAGTTCACTTTTCCTGAAAAGACTTGCAGATCGCTGCCAAGTTCAGTAATAAGCCTTTCGAGGATTGTTCTGTAAAAATAAATAATTAAAAAATGAAAACAAGGCTTGTCAAAACAAAATACCATGACAGTGACCCAAGTCATTGAAACTTCAATATAAAAAATAAAAAAGGGTTCCAGGCATTATTTACCAGAGGATTGGGTCTGTAGCGGTAACCGAGCATCATTCGCTTCTTGTACTGCTCGTATATGTCATCCTCAGAAGTCACCTCCCCAGGTTCCTGAGCACCAACCCCCAAGTTATTCTTCTTAACACTACCTGCCATTATAGGATCCGAAATACCCTTCCTGGATCCTCCCAGACCCTCACCTGGGAACAAATGAAGTTAAGACAAGGAATAACAATGTAAATTTAATGTAACAATAATGTAATGCCAATAATTGCTTATAAGCTAGGCCAAACACTTTTCTATAAGAAAAAATACATATGGCTTAAACAAAAAGAACTCCATCTCCTAGATTGTTCGTAGCCTTTTGGCAACTTATTCCTAAATACAAACTATTCGACCATAATCTAAAAGAGATTCTAAGCTAAAAAAAAAAATCGGACTTAACTTTTTTTCCATGTTCTTATTTTTAAGCCAAAAAAGACAAGTTGAGCCAAACATCTTAAAGATTGAGGGCTTGACTCATGCTTCAACGAGAGTGTTCTAAAAGTCAGACCAGCCTACTGGAGAGAAACCAGTTCACTTCAAGTCAATTAAAAATGTTCAATATAACGTTATTAAGATTTTATCCATGAGAACAGATGGACTAACCTAAAAGCCTTTATCATTTTCTTACTCCAAACGTATATTGTCATTGTTAACGAATATTGTTGCGTATTTTCGAAACTTAAAACTATATATTATCATAAATGTGAACTTTTTGTGGGTACTTTGAATGTTGAAAGGCTACAATTTTTTGTTTATAGTGCAAGAAATTACAATATTATGGTTCTTTAAACCTGATTTATTTATTTACTTATTATTACTACTACTATTAATAATATCAGTTCAACTACCAGTGTCTTGACAAGTTGAATGACCAGTCAAGGTTTAATTGTATTGCCTGTAGACACACGTCAATGAAATATAGCAAGATCTTGAAAATAAGACAGGGAAAAAACAGGAGGCACCTTCTTTCCAACCCATTTTTGACAGAAGTCTGTGGCCCACATTATCAGCCTGAATCTTGGCTCTCTCCACAGTCTCCTTAGCAGCTTTCTGTGCTGCAGCATCATTACAGCTAGCCAAGAACTTCTCAAGTTCGTCTGGAGGGATGAAATCACCCATGTGATGGCCCTTTTTACCTGGTAACGGTCACCCAAAAAAAGGAATCAATAGATTATTCCATAAAAAAGGAGAAATGCATAAAAATAACAGTTTTAACTAAATAATATTCTGACTAAGAAAATCCAGTAAAGATCAATGTTAACCTTGAAGAGAAGCAGGAGGGGGCATCTCATCTTTTGAATACTTCGGTTGTTTGTACTTTTCTTCCCGTGCAGCTTTCTTCATGTAGAACTCCATTAGTGCCAAAGAATCAGCATTTGATGAACCACTGGGTTCTTCTGCAGCATAAATAGACAAAGGAAACGGCAACAAGAATAGGTTGCACACCAAGTCCATCAGACGAGTAATAACAAATAGTAGTAGTTAATGCATAGTTCAGATATCTTTAAACACTGTCAGGAGTAAATGAAACGCATTGGAACAAATTTATGATTTCCTTTGAAGACACCTTGAACTTTATCAAATTGACCAAGAAATGTAGATCAATATAACATTGTATAACAATTACCACTGATTCCTACTGAAGATGTTTGAAATGAAGATCCAGAAGCTCTTGGATTGTCAGCACTTTCATATAAAGCAGATGCAGGAATTTGGTAGGATGCATGCTGCTGAGATGATCTTTGATGACCACTAGTCTGTTTGGAAGATGAAGTGCTTGTACCCCCTGAATAAAACCATCACATGCAAATTAAATATACAAAATCAGTATATAAACTCCAAAAAACAATTGCAGCTGAGTCTTACAAGTTATCATGTGACATCCATAAAATTTTAATTTATAATCTTTAAGATATCATCATCTCAAATCAAACATAAATAAGATCAATCAAATTATCAATACAGAGCAACTAGCATACCTGAAGATTTTTGTTTAAAATATTGAAAAATTTGTCTAAAATATGAAAATATACTGAATTACTAACCATTTCGAGGCACCTGTGATTCCCTTGACTGTGCAAGAGCCTTTTCTTCTTGAGCAAGCTGATATTCATAATACTTGTATTCAGCACATCTCTCATCAAATAAAAATCTGCAGGTCACCAGACACAATCATAAATTACAAAGCATAAATAAAGGATCAATAAACAAGGTTAGAAGTTAACTCCATTTACTTGAAAGGTGTATCCCCAGGATTTTTTTGACGTGTAACATCCTCAAATTGCCTTCCATTTTTAGCCACAAAACTTGCTAGTTTGTCAGCAACTTTCTTCACTGTAGGATCACTTGGGGAAGGAGGTGCTGCATATCACTTATAAAACTGATTAATACCGAGAGCATGAACAAGGGAATGCAAATTAGTCTTGTAGCAGGCCTGCCAATACACCATTTCTTGATAGGTACTTGGGGAATAAGCTGCATTCATGAGACAAAAATATTCAAGACATTTTCTCCTCTTTGCTGCATGCCACTTTAATGAGCAAAGAAGGTATACACGGAGAGGACCTCTTCAACAATGAAACCGCAGGAAATGTAGAGGATGACTATTTTCATGTGAAGATAAAAGGAAGGGGGGGGATGGTGTAATTGCAACTGTATGCCAAAACCGGCATCTTCCTTCACCTAAATCTCTGTGGGGAATGTTCTGAACATGCTAAAGACTGACCAAACAGTGGGTTTAGACCCTTCTTACTCCTCCATTACTTCCTTTGTGTAAGCCAAAGGATGAGTACAAGCGAAATGGCAAGTTCCTACTTCAATGCTATCCTCCACTCCCAAGCAACCAGAACAAGTTTTCTGTCGCTTATTTATGTTTGAAAAATATTAGTTTTAAGAATGTATAAAATAGTGATTTTATCTTTCACGAAGATTTTGAAAAGCAGAAAATTGTACCTTCTGGTTAAAAATTATATAAGCATTTTTCTTAATTTTAAAAGGTAGTAATAATTTCAGTTTTTTTTAAGATACACAAAATAATTCTCAAAATAGTAAAAAATTCATACTTAAAATTTTTTTTCAACAGCCTGGAAAAAGTAAATTTTCAAGAAAACAGCTGAAACAAGTTGGCTCTAACTCACAGTGAGAAGAGTTTATGGAAGGAATCAAATTTTCAGAAAATCTTAAAGGTGAAAACTACGTTGCAATCACATTAAAGGCAAAAAGAATTATATAATTCAAAGATTCAGCGGGAAACAGTGAAAGAACTGTCAATAACCATCACTCCTTAAGGCATAGGTAAAGGCTCATAATGCTATTTATATCTAATGTCCCATACCACAGGCCTGGGGGCCTGACACATGGACAATGCAAAGGCTGCCTTACCATGTGCTGAAATTGAACTTTTATTTATAATTGGCAAGGACTGATCTCTTGATCACTTGGTTAGAGATTCTGATACTATGTCAAGGATCATCAAGCACAAAAGCTCAAAGCTGCTAGGTAAAGCCTCGTGAATAGTTTTTGTATCTAATAAAAAGTTGGGATATATACATTTGGATAGAGAAAAAACTAACAATAAATGTAGGGAAGAAGAGAAAATCAGAAGGCAGGTTAGTCTTTAAGATATATTAAGATGCAAAAATTATATTCATATTCACAATGGCATAAACTTAGAAACTCTTCAGCACACATTAATGAACTAAAGAACATAATATGCGAATAAAAAGACATTAATGAAAAAATAGCAAGACAAATAAAGGCATGGCATTATGAGTCAAATGCTATTTGATTATTCCGACTTTAAAACTGCAATAAGTAGGAAATCAATCATGAGTGAACTATCTGTAGAAACTAGAAAGTTTAAGAAGTAATTACCAACATCAAGTTGTCTTGATGATTGGTCAATGCCATCCTGGCCTAACTTTTGTCGTTTTAGAGGTGCATCAGTTGAAGTATACCCAGTTTCTGCTTCTTCTTCATCCTCATCAGCACTCAACTTAACAGGGGGTGGTACAAGCTTTGACTTTTGTTTTAAACTGAAAGCTAGCTTGCCACCTGAAGCACACTGGGATGTTTTCCTTGTATCACTAACCTTCATGTCCACAGACGTTTTGGTAATGGAAGGATTGGGAGACAAAGACCCTGAAATAATCTTAATTGGTTTAGAATCCTCTAATTTGGCATTCTTCCCTTTCCCCTGCTCTTGTTGGAGTTGCTTGAACCTCTCCATGAAAGAACCATCATTGACGAAGAGGCTAGGTGGCACCCCCTTATCCATTAGCTAACAGCAAAACAATGCAGTTTACAGCAATCCACTGTTTGACAAGCAACCTTTAAAGCCTTTTAGATGATGCAGTTGACTTTTAAATCTGACTAGTTATTGTTTTATACATTTGTACATGGTAGATTTTAAGTACATGTTTGGTTCAATTTAATTTAGAAAACTAATATATAAGCCATTTTTTGTCAATAAAAAACTGAAGCCAAACATGATATACATCTAAATGAGATGAATGAAAAATTCAACTGAGAAAACTTATATCACGAACAATAAACACAGACATAAAATATTCAAAACAAGGTATAACCGCCCATAGAAGAGTGGCCATTTTTGCATGCAGATTGTTAAACAACGTAACACATTCTACTGAATGAATAACAATATAATCCATCAATATAGAGATAAAACAAAGTGGGTCCCTTCCAATGAAAAATATTTGTTCATAAGAAGCTAGGTTTCAAAAGAAGGAAACAATACCAAACCACACCTACTTTTCATTAGACTGGAGAACTGGCACAAAAGAAGAATCAGATGGAAGAGTGAGGTAAGCAAATATCAACAACGTATAATTAAAATGGATGGCTAAGATTAAAAATATTAAAACAACCTGACCATTCATATACAATCGTAAGGCCAAGACTAACTCTTCTGACCTCTTACATACATGCTCACTATATATGATAGCTTCTCTATTACATATGTTAGTTCATATTTTTCACAGAACTTTCAGCATTGACAAAAATAGGGGACAGAACATATGAATCCCTACAACGGAACAGAAACAAAACACTGACACACCAATTACAACTTTGCCACCGATCCACAGGAACATACAACAACCTAAGTCACGCATAACAAAATGACAAAAAGAAACAATTTTTTTTTGGGGCTATCCATTACATGTGAGAGATAAAACAACAACGGATTGATTTTATGCTATTGAGGGATTGATTCAATCGAAAAACATTCCCGATAATGAAAAACACAACGAATCAAAAACCCCACAACACAGCCTAATAGAATCGATTCACAATCAATTTTTCCAGAAGGAAAACCCTAATTCTGAGTTCAATTCCAATAACCCCCAAATCCCTTTAAATCGACCCGCATACATTGAAGATAAAAAAAGTTGAGAAAGAGAAAACCGTAGATTAGAAGCAGAAGCAAAGAGGACTGACCAAACGATGCTGTTTTGTGTGGAATTTGATGCAAATCGGAAAAGGCTGAACTTTTCACCCCAAACGCTGTACAAACCTAGCGAAATGGGTAGCGGTCTCGTGTCTTTCGTTTATATATGAAAGAGTCTACAGAGGACCAGGGGCAAAATCAAATATTTGTAAATTTTAATATAATAAAATTATTTCTGTTTCTTTATTAATATCTTCAAAATATTCTTAATAATTGGTGTGGAAATATAGAAAATTCGAGGGGTCATCTTATAAAAATGTGGATTTGATTTAAGTTTTAGTTAAGATTCTATCTTATGTGGAATCAATTATGAACTAATTATTTTATTTGTATTAAACTATTATATACTAATAAAACTAATTTTGATTTTTTTTAAATAACGATAATTTATTTTTATAAGGTATACTTCTCTCACAAAGTGTATATTAAAATTATATTTAATTATTGATTTGTAAGGTAGATGGCTGGATGACATTTTTCATCAACACCAAATACATAAACAAAAATCAAAGAAATAAATTTAAAATAGGGAATCATTAATATTTAAATTTTAATTATAAGAGAAGTTCAAATGAAACTTAAAAAAATATATATATGAAAATTTTAACTTTTTTTTTGTATATGATGAGTCCAGTAGTGTCACTTTTTTCTTCTAACCATTGTAACAAATTTGTATTAAAAATGGAAAATGATATGCAATTTTTTTTGTTCTACTTTATATGTTATAAAATTAAACTTCATTTAAAATATGAATTGAAATCTAAAATAATAAGTTATATATGTTTGTTTTAATTATCTTTTAGTGATTCCATAGTTTATTTTGAATATTTTTAATCTAGTTTCTAACAAAACTTAAATTATGAATTTTTCATTGACTTATATTCAGTCAAAGTCTGAGTTGAAAAACTACCTCACTCATTTTTTGTTAAAAAGAATTAAATTTATCCATTTTCTAACAAATTAACATCATCATCATTTTTATTTATTTATTTTTATTTTAAAAAACATAAGTACTTTTTTTTTTCTCTAATTTTATATAACAACAGTACAGAACAAAACTACACATTTGTATTCCATTGCTTAATCTGCAACGGATAGAAGAGAAAGAAGCAAAGAGGGAGGAACAATGGACATCACTGCCCTAAAATCCCTCCACATTCCAACCCTTTTTCCCTTTCCATCGTCTAAATTATCTCCCTTTTGTCAATTCAATTTCTTTCATTTCAAACCTTTTCTTACTTCTTCCTCTTCCTCAAGTCGCTTCGTCCCCCATTGTTCTCTCAGTAATTTCACATTTTTTTCTCTCTTCCATTATTTTTATTTGTGGGTAATTTGTATTTTGTTATTCCAATGTTGATTGTGTTCTTGTTTTACAGATGGGTCAGCTAAGGTCGTGAGCAAGGAAAGTGCTTTGCCTCATGGCGTTGGAGAGGCAGTGAATGAAGCATCACGTTCCAAGTATCTTCAGGTCGTGCTCGTGTCCCCTCAGGTAACAACAACATTTCCTTGGTGTGTTTTTTTATTCAATTTATTGTTTTTTTGTTTTGTTTCTTGTGTAACTGTTCCTTTCTGTCAGTTTTTGAATTTTGAAGATATGCATTTACTAAAGCATTAAGTTAATCCCAAAACTTTATAAAAATTAAATAAAATTAAAGATGACATTTAGTGGTAGCTGTTTATGCAAGTTGGTTTTGTTTTGGAGCAACCTTTGCTACTAGCATTTGGTAATTAATGTCAATCCATTTTGCTTGAAGAAGAGATTATTGAATGTTAGAGATGAAGCTTCAACAATAAACATAGTATAATGCAGATTACTGAATTGAATTCATCAGTCAATCCTTATGATTTGGATTTTAGCCTTTTAACAACCTTTTAAAACTTATAAGTTGAGATTTTAGTTTGACCATATATACCACTCTTGTGTTAAAGACTAAACATCTCGAATATGAAATGGTAGGACTAGAAACATATAGGTGGTTTGATTGCGGTCCAACACTGGATAATCAATAGACTAAACAACAATCACTAATATAAGTTTTGATATCATCTTAGAATTTGGGTTTGAACTTAACTCAATCTTACAAAATCAAATTATTAGGTAAGAGTTGTCCTTCACTTGTATACTTTGATTTCACTATAATTTATGTTGTTGATGATTTATCAATGTTCAATAACCTCTCTTAGCATACTTAACTTTACAAAACCAACTTATATGATTGGAATATGCTTCCCGACAACTGGGGCAATTGGAACGGAATATGCTTCTATTTCATCACTATCTAGGTTGTTAGTTACAAAGAGAATGTATTTGTATGTTATTGTTTGTTACAGAGAGAATGTAGGTGCGTCCGGGTTGGTTACAGCAGTGGTGGTAGCATGTGAGGGAGGTTAGGCTTGTTAATCTGGCATATACATAGGCCAGAGTAGGCACGTCTTCTTGGAGAGATCATCACTATATTATCTTTGTTAATCAGTTTTGGATAATTTCAATGTTGTGGAAGTGGCAGATAGTTATTTTGCCGAGCATGGGGTTATAGGGAGAGAGTATGGGAGTTCTAGGGTTATGCCTGAGATATGAAACATTAGGAAAAATCTTTCTCAAGAGGAATTTCTTCACTGTATGAACTTTAAGCACCATCTGATTCAATAATACTGATATTTTTTATTCTGATTCAGTAATACTGATATTTTCTTATGCATCTTTTCTCTTATATCCAAACAACACCACCTATATTTTACAAGAAAGACTGGTTTAGGTCATCCCCTGACAATGTGGCTGGCATTCAAAAGAATGACCAACATTTAAGAAAATGACCAACAGATAAGAAAATAATGATCTGTGATCTATCACCTAATTTTCAATTTAATACATCTGTTGAGAATATTGTGATAGGGCAATAATTATTAACTTCAATATGATAATGATGATAAAAGGAACAAAATGGTTAATGTTGGAATGGAACAAGTATTCTGCGTTTTAATTTCAGAGAATACTAAAGTTCAAATCGCTGTAAGTAGGTAAGGCAGTTAAACCTCTGAAATAAAATTCGCCTCAGTAAACATATTTTTTTAGCTTAGAGTTAGAATTAAATTATAATTTTAATTACTGAAGGTTGTTCTGGGATTTATACTGTCCTTGGTAGATTCCAGGAAACACAGGGTGCATTGCTAGAACATGTGCAGCGTCAAATGTTGGATTACACCTAGTTGGGGTGAGTTTTGCTTTCTATTTCTAAACACTTCTTACATTTGATCACAAGATTGCCTCTATTTTTTTTTGTGTTTGTAGCAAAATACTAATGATAGGCTTTGTATATATGTATCTTTTCAGCCATTAGGATTTCAGGTGGATGATACTAAACTAAAGCGTGCTGGTTTGGATTACTGGCCGTATCCATGGATTTATGCTTTTTGAAATTTTAATTTTTTTTTCTCATTCAGCATCTCCCCAGCTATTCTAGACCAACTCTTCTACCATACACATGGTAGTATGAAATTGTCTATCATTGTTTATTTTAAATTAAGTGCTGATTCAGCTTTTAACTCCTCTAAAGCTTGTATTTGTCTGAATGATGTGTGATGCTTTTCAAGTATTACGCGTCTAGTAGTTTTAACTGATCTAATATTGTTTTGTCTAAAATCAATATAAAAACTGCAATAAAATTGACATAATTGCTTTGTTGCTTTTTATTTGTTTTCCATTATTAACATGATATTGCAGATATGTGGTTGTTAAAGTTCATGATTCCTGGGGATATTTTCATGATTATTTTAAACAACAGGTAATTACCATTTAGATAAATTCAATATATGATCATCTCCTTTGACTCCACATATGACATGTTACCATTGTTTGGTACAGGAGGGTGAAAAGCGGTTGCTAGCTTTTACAAAGAGGGGAACAAAAATTCATTCTGTGAGTTGACCACCATTAATTTTAATAGCATAGTCTCTCTAATTACAGTTTTTCTCCTGTTGATGCTCGATGTTTGTTACCTCATTACATCTCCGAAGGTCTTCTCCTTATGATGAATTTCTTCTTTTATCGTTAGTTTCTCTTTATACATTTCAAACCCAGAATTAACAAGTTGATTGGAGAAACAAATTACAAATTTGGAATCCCCATAGCAACCTTCCTATCTATATTGTCAACAACTAATAAGAAACCTGGGAACAGAACCACGGTATTGCCATTTAAAAGGAGATAATAAATGTCAGTACCGAAGACTGATACTGAAATGTCATTAAATTTTAGTAGAAAATAAATCTACACTGTATCCTGAGGATATTAGAATTGGTGAGGGTATTTAACTATGTAAGAGCATGTAAGAATTAAGTGTTCTTCCAACACCTCATGCAGTATTCTACTAAAATTATGTTAAGGTTTCCAAATTTTGTTTAGTATACGATCTGGTTCAACATTTGCTTGCCGGGTTAAATGGCAGTATATAGAATTATAGGTTCAAATGTGGAAGGTTACTTATTATTATGTATTAGAAGTAGTGTGTGCCTTGCATAAAAAATGCAATATAAGTAAACTGAACGTGTCTATAATTGTGGTTCCTTCTTACCCCACAGGAGTTTTCCTACAGAAAAGGTGACTATCTTTTGTTTGGTTCTGAAACAAGTGGCCTGCCTCCTGAAGCCTTGTTAGACTGCAAAAATGAACCATTTGGTGGTGGGACTATCAAAATCCCAATGGTTGAGACTTATGTCAGATGTTTGAATCTGTCTGTAAGTGTTGGCATAGCTTTGTATGAAGCTTCTAGACAACTAAACTATGAGTCACTTCAGGTACCTTCAGAAAGCTATATTGATACTACTGAGGAATCATTTATTGCTGAAGACATTTTTGCTTGATTATCATAAACATTTAATTCAACACAAGGGGCTTGGTTCCATTTTCCTGGTTAACTGAGATGGAAGTGTGTTTCAAACTTTGAAGTCAGTTAATCCCAAACCTGCACCTGATTCCATGCATACAACTTACTAGATTTTGTGGAGATTATGTATTAAAATTGTTTTGCACCAATCCACCTGTAATATTATTGTAATCTAAATAGTTGTTGCATTTATTGTGGAGGATTAATTGAACATTTTCAACTTCCCATTGATTCAGTGGAATATTGGGAATAGAAGGGATAAAGAATCACATTTTTAGATTTTTATATAGTCCATATATCTGCGTAATGTTCTTTATCAATAATAATCTACATCAATAGTATTAATCATTACATTTGGTGATGAATAATCCGTATTGATATCAAGATTAAAAAAAGTAATGTAAAAAGGTCACGAGCTTCAATCAATTCCACACACACCAACCTCAGATCTCATGTTCTTTGAACAATGGGAGTGTATTGGGTCTCTTGCACATGAAAACTTTAAAAATGTCCAAAACACAACGACATTGCCTCAAATGAGTCATGATCTTAGTACTCAGTTAAGTTCCATTATGAGGACCATGAAGTCATTAACCTTTATCCTTTTGGATTTATGGCTCATGAATCAGGACCATTAATCCAACTTTAGAACTTTGGAACGTGGAAGTTCGACCCAACCATGTTCATGTTGGACCATGTTCCCATTCTTCATTCTTGCCCTAACTCCTTATAACATGTTCCAAAAGAACTTGTTTCGAAAATACTGACAAGAGAGAAAAATAGAAAAAATAAGCTCGATAAGTGAAAAGATGTTGTAAACAATAGTTATCTCAATTTATAAATGAAATTAGAACTTGGTGTATATCCAATGTCTATTAAAAAAAAACTAAAACTAAAACTACAATATATTACACCCATTCAAAATGAGTTAATAACTCAAATTAAGTTTTAATATTGAAGCAAAAATATGAAATTTCCTAAGATATATGTGATACTAATCAATTTATTATTACGATTTAAGAACACTCTTTGAGGAAACGATCTTTCATTCATAGGACAAAAAAAATGAGTTGATGATTTATCAACTATATCGATTAATGACATATTTATTTATTATTTTTAAAAACAATTTTAATTTTTTAGTTTGTAAAAACTATTTTAGAATTAATCTCATTATATTTAATTAAATAATTTTTAAACTATAATTATTAAATAAAATTAAATCAAACAAATTATTATAACGGACCACTAAAATCATTTAAGTTAATATTGGTGACGAGACACTCGTAATTTTTTAACCATTAGAGTTCCACTTTTGATTCCTAATAATTTAGAAAACTTAATTCAGATTCTTATCAAATTTACGAGAAAAATTAGTGTCTGAGATAAATAAAATATATTCTTTGATAAAGAAAAAAAAATGAAGAATAGATTATTTGTGAGAGACAAATGCATGAACTCAATCGAAGAAGGTCCCATTGACAAGGCAATGAAAGTAATGATCTCGGTGGAATTTGGAGTTTCATGTGTATAGAAATAGAAGAATCCCTTGTCATTTAGAACATATATAAATTTGCTAATAATAATTATTTAGAAATCAAATAAAATATTTTATCATGAATTCTACGTTTAAGTGGTTTAAAAGTGAAAAAAAAATTAAAATTAAAAGAAAAATATTTATATAAATAATTCTAAATAAATTTTAGATAATTTATATGAGACTCGTAATAAAATATTTAATTTATTTTTAAATAATCTATATTAAAAATTTAGTTGAAAATATCCTTTTTAACCTTACCCTTTTCTTGAAAATACAAATAAAAATTAAAATTTCTTCATTGAATATATATATATATATATATATATATATATGAATAGAAAAAGTAAAAATTTACTATAAGTGAAAAAAAATTATAATTGAGTATATTGAACAAAATCATATTTTCTAATAGGATTGGTTTATGATTTATTAGTGAGAATTTTCTATTATTTACTCTTTTTTGGAAATATTCAACGAACCAATGACTTGTGTAATGACTAATTTAGACAAGTGGAACTCATTGAATTAAACAATAAAATAAGTAATATTATTAATATATACTCATAATTAAGAACATATATTTTTGCTTGAGAAATGTATACCAATATAAAAGATAATTACAATTGAGAGAGATTATTGAGAATCAATTATTTAAATATGAGTCAAAATCTCAAATGGAGTAAATCTTAGAAATTATACGGTACTTAACTCAACTCAACAAAATCATATATTATAATGATATCATATTATTAGCATAATTGTTTTCCTGTAATAAATTCTGTTTTTTCTCTTTTTGTATTATTTTTAGTTATGACATATTTTTTTTTTTATGTTTTATGGAGTTATATATATACTCTATTTGTACTTTTTTTTCATAACAAAAAATTCTTAATGAAATATAAATGAATTTCATTGTAAGTATATGAATAATAAAACATATAATAAACCTAAAATTTTATCACACTTCCTTATCTTAACAAGTATTTTGGTCAATCTTGAAGGAAAATTTTCATTAACTCATAAGTGAAAAATTTTATAAGTTACTATTTTAAAGTTTTTAGTTAGATATTCTATCATATTCTTTAATATAAATTATTCGAGTGTTTTGTTTATGAGAATTTCTCAATCTTTAACATAAATTGATTACTATATACAAATCTTATTTGAAGATATTATTGGATCATCATAATGAATAAAAAAAATACAATATTATTTCTAGAAAAGAAAAATATAAATTTACATAAATAATTTTTATGTCATAAGAGCTAAGAGAAAGTTGAACTAATATCTATTCCCTGTTAAATCTTAAAATGTATTCAACAACCAATTAAATCAAGCATATTCAACAACAATAGTCTAAAATCATTCAATTCAACGTTACATTTGTAAAATATCAATTTTACTAAAAATAAAAGTAGAAAACCCCAATAATTGGACACAAATAAAAGAAGCATGAAGCCCAACCCCACCATGTCATACCCCAAGCAATAGCATGTGCATTGCAGTGAAAGTGTGATACTCAACACTCCCAAAAGAGAAAAACCACACTCACCACCGACTGTAATAGCACCACTACACAAGGGGCAATTTCGTCACTACTCACCTATATATATAACAAAACTCGTTCGAACACTGAAAAAAAAAATAACACACTCAATGGCTCTGCACTCGTTCCGCTTTTTAGCATTGGCCATTCTCGCCGCCGCAGTTACCGCCGCCAGCGGTTGCTCGCTGTCGGACAGGAAAGCACTTCTGGGCTTCCGTCAGGGGCTGAATGAGCCCTACCTTGGCCTCTTCAACTCTTGGAAGGGGTCCAACTGCTGCCTCAACTGGTACGGTGTCAGCTGCGACGCCGCCACCGGCCGCGTCACCGACGTCAACCTCCGTGGCGAGTCCGAGGACCCAATCTTCGAGAAATCCGGCCGCTCCGGCTACATGACCGGGAAACTCTCGCCGGCGATTTGCGGCATCGGCACTCTCACCACCCTCGTCGTCGCCGACTGGAAAGACATCTCCGGCGAGATCCCCACCTGCATTGCCGACCTCTCCTCCCTCCGCATCCTCGACCTTATCGGAAACAAACTCTCCGGCGAGATCCCCTCCGACATCGGCAAACTCAACCGACTAACCGTCCTCAACCTCGCCGACAACGCCCTCACCGGCAAAATTCCACCCTCAATCACCCAACTTGCCTCACTCAAACACCTCGACCTCAGCAACAACCGTCTCAACGGCGAGATTCCCCATGATTTTGGGAACCTTGCAATGCTGAGTCGAGCGTTGCTGAACCGGAACCAGCTAACCGGTTCGATTCCGGTTTCAATTTCCAAGATTTACCGGCTCGCCGACTTGGACCTTTCCATGAACCGGTTGACCGGTTCGGTTCCGTATGAGCTTGGAAAAATGCCGGTTCTTTCCACGCTCAATTTGGATAGTAACTCTTTCAAGGGTTTAATACCCGAGAGTTTGTTGAGTAACGGGGGAATGGGTATCTTGAACCTTAGTCGAAACGGGTTTGAAGGGTCCATACCGGATGTATTCGGGTCACACTCGTATTTCATGGCTTTGGATTTGTCGTATAACAATTTAAAGGGTCGGGTACCCGGTTCGTTGGCGTCCGCGAAGTATATCGGGCATCTGGATCTTAGTCATAACCATTTGTGCGGATCCATTCCTCTAGGTGAACCCTTTGATCACCTTGAAGCGTCGTCGTTTAGTTACAACGATTGCTTGTGTGGGAACCCGTTAAAGACTTGCTAGATATAGTGGGTGACCCGAATAAGTACCCGATTCGATTATGATTTCCACTTTATGAAACGATGAAGGCAAGTGTGAATTTTGGTATAATAGTAATTTTTCTTGGTTGTCGTTGTTTTTAAGTGGTGTAATATAATGTTCTAGCGAAAAAGACAAAAAACAAAGTGACGTTGACGCAGTCACGTGCACGACAGGACAAGGGTTTTAAGGAACAAATTCATGTTTTCGTGGGAGGTCAAGTTAATTTGAAATTTGTTGCTGTTAGATAATGTAAAAGATATGGGCAGTGATTTCGTTACTTTTTTATATGGGTTGGTTTTTAATTTATATATGTTTTTAGATTATGTAATTACCAAGGAAGCAAGTATTTAATAAAGGAGAGTAATTTGTTTGTTGGAGATGTGAAAATCGTCTTTTGAGAAAATATGAACTTGTTAGGATGAATTAAAGTAATTTATATTTGATTCCTTTGAAGTTGATGGTTAAAGTTATTGGCATGAGAATGCATATTGGCAATAATACCCAAATGCAAGAAGATTGATTAATAATGCATCTCAACTACCAATTGGGAGGCACATGAAGGTGTTCTTATCCCTGGCCACATGCATTAACTAAGAGCCAAGTCTTGATGCCATTGGGATCCATGTAAGATGTAAAATAATGAAGGAAGAAATGAATGCAGTGTTAAAAGGAGAATGTAGCATCACACCCTCTACCAAAGACATGCCATAAATTTGGTCCAATCATTTGTAGCAAAAATGATGTTAAAAGGTGCTCTGTCACTCACAGTCCAAGTGGCCCTCTTTGCATGTGAATTCATCTGCGTTTCCAATGCCACAACCAATTAATTCAGGATAAGCCTATTAACTACTTTCTCCATTTTATAATTTTTGGGTCTTCTGTTTTTTATTTTTCTTCCAAATTTTAGTTAGTTGTAGAGTTTTAATAAAGTAATATATCAGTTACACATTCTTAAAAAACCTTTTCTTTCTCTCATAACATATGATCATTCAATGAAGTCACGATGGTAAAAAATCATTTTCACCTCTATTTGTGCATCACATTAATTATTTAAACTGTTGCTATTATTTATTGTAAGTACTACTTTTTATGTTGTTATGATATAAAATATTGTTTTCCCATCACAAATTCAAATTCAAGTATAACTATCTATTACACTTAAATAAAAAATATGTAACATTATTACCTGAAAGTTATAATAATGATAACTTCAAATACGTAAGTTTGGACTATTATTTTGAGATATACTAGGTTGAGTTTTACCAAATGATAAAGAAGGAGAGTAGTTTTTTAATCAAAATAAGATATAATTAAAAGTAAAATAATCAATTTATAATCCTCTTATAAGGATTTGGATAATAAATTATATGTTTTAATATTAATAATTACTCTCTAAAAGTAATATTATGTATAACTTAATAATTATATATTTTGATTAAGTATCATTTCGGTAATATGCATTTAAATAGATTAATTAAAAGAATAGTTTTGTTAAATGTAACATATATGAAATATGTGAAAATGTAGACAAGTACATGAGTATTCAAATTCAAAATTTAATTAAGTTTCACTTAAACATTTTGAAATATTATTGTCATGGTATACTCAAATAAATGTTATAGCGTAACGACATTATCAAATAATTGTTATAATATGAATGACGTACTCCAACAATTATTATAACGTAATAATGTGCCAAAATAATAACTTATTTGTTATGCAAGATAGAGTTAAAATAATTATTTAAGATGAGGTATGGAGACTCCATCATTTTTAGTTTTTGCTATAAATTTGATAAGTTACGGGAGTTCCATCTTATTTACCTTTTGCTATAAACTTGATAAGCTAGGTTCAATTTTTTTTAGTTTTTGTTATAAACTTGATGACCTATAAAGACTCAATCTTATTTAACTTTTGTTATAAACTTGATGAACTACAAATGTTTCATTTTTTCATACTAGATCGCACTAAGTGATATTAACGTGTTGTGATAGCTGTGTCTAATATGTTATGATAGCTATTTTTTTTTTTGTTCTAGTCTCCTATTAAGTAAATAAGCCAACATATGTTGTATTTTAAGGTGAATTGTGTAATCTAAGACTTTTTTGTATTAGCATAGAGTTTAGTGTAGCGCAAAATTTAGTGTAACGCAAAACTCAGTGTAACACATAATTAAATGTAACGCAAAGCTAAATGGAGCATGAAGTTAAATGTAGTGTGAAGCTAAATATAACGTAAAATTAATGGATAAATGTAAAGTAAGTATTTTGACGAGTTGTAGTAGTTGCACCCTTTCACGTTAGTTTTATCTTGTATAAACTAATATAAAACAAATATTTTGGTGAGTTATGTCACCCGTACTCTTTCACATTTTCGTGCTAGGCAAAAAAATTATTATGACAAATTCATCATGCTTCTTCCTTTTATACTAACTCACGCTAGGGTGGATATTTATTATGAGATATGAATTCACCTTATTATTGATATAGTTACAACTCTTCTATGTGAGATTTTAGGCTATTGATTATGCCTTTAGGATTCATATTATTTCTATTAAGGATATGTTCCACCAAATTCTACAGTGTACATCAAATATTTTTGTTAAAAAATCACAATAATGATAGTTTCAACAACATCAATTAATGAACTCAAATTAGTCGATCTAGATGATTATCGCTTTGAAATATGTTAGTCGAATTCTACTAAATGTTGACAAAAGATAGAGATCCATATATAAAAATACTATGATTTCTAAATCGTTATAAAAATAATAATAATAAAGATTAAAAAAATTTCAAGATAAAAATGAGATATAAAAAATAAAATAATCCTATTTATAAGTTTCTTACACAAACATTTTAGATAATTAACTATATATTTTAATATTAATAATTACCTTTTAAATATAATATTGTGTACAACGGAATAATATATAATGAAAATAAATATATGAAAAAATAATACATAAAATAGTTTAAATAAAATATAGATATAATAATTTATTTAATTATTAATTTTTCTTAGAATATAATTTTTATATTGCTATGATGGAAAAGTATTTTTTTTATAATACAATTTAAATAAAACTATTTACTACACTTAGATAAAAAAAATTGTGTCATCATACAATAATTTAAATAAAACTTAATAAGAAATATATGATGATAATGGGGTTGATTATACAATTTTAAATAAAATTCAACTTACAAATGCATGATGAATATGGCGTAGAATTTTGAGAAAAATTTATCAACTATTGGTGTTATATTATTATCTCACTTTTATTAAATTTATTTAATAATTGATTGAAATAATATATATTAATATATATAATTACTTTAAAATAATTATATACAATAGTGAATTAATAAATATTTTATTTACATAATTAAAATTTACAATAAATAATTATTTTAAAATAAATAATTAATAATGTGAGATATAATTATTTTTAATTATTAAAAAGTTATTTTAAAATATTATTAAATTTAAAATAGAAAATAAAAAATATATAACAAATTAACTTCATTTGTTAACGATAATTCAAAACATGTCTTAAAGAAAGTATTTTTTATATTTTAAAAATATTTTGATTTAAAAAAATTGATGTATATTAATTTTATTTCTATTTTACAAAAAATATTATTTCATATTTATATTATATATATATATATATATATTTTTAATATGTTCAGAAAAAAGTAAAAATTAAAAGAAAACTAACACATAATATATGAGTAGATGATTAGAAAAAAACTTTTTATAATATTTTTAAGAAAATAAAATAAAAAATTAATTAAAACTAGTTTATTGTATAAGTTAGTTTTTAAAATAATCCTTATATTTTTTTTAATTTGTATAAATTGATTTTAATATACGGATGAATTTATTTGATTTTACTTAATTTTTTATTTGAGGACAGAAAGTTACTCCAACGTCCCAAATAAAAAAGAATGGTAGAAAATTTTAAAATATATGATTCAGAACTCTCTTTATATATTATTGAAATGATTGTTGTGTTTTAAAGATAGGAAATATATTTTGCATAATGTTAGTAACAAAACCACTTGTTTAAATATAATTAAACAAATGTTAAATTAAGAAACAAATAAAACTCGAACTTTGCGTACCAATTTATTGCAACACGAATTTCCATAAGCAATCGTTTACCTAAAATAAAAGTAAAGAGAAAAAAAGTGTGGTAAAATAGGTTAATATTAAGATAAATAATTACATGCATATAGAGCAATAAAGGGTTTACAATTACATGCACCAAGATAAATATAAGAAAACTTGTTGAGTCTCTTTTCAAACTTTTTGGCAAGTGAACCAAATTTGATCAGTAGCGTCATCAACTACATTAAGCAGTTTATGAAAATATGAACATGCAGTTTATTATCGTCTTCGATCTTATGAGTTTTTCTGAAAATAATTTAGTACTATTCATAACATACTGCGGAATAAACATTTATTTTATATCTAAATTATATATAATGTAAAAAATTTCAAAATTTTATATATAATCAATCTTTGAAATATTTAAAGATAATATCATAAAATAATATAAATCAACACATTTGTTTGTACATAATTATTATGTAGATTTAATATGAAATGAATAATATATTAAGCAAATTAACATATTATTTAAAAAATATATTTGACCATACTCCTCAATATTTAAATAAGATACAATAATATATATGTTTTTTATAAACTATTATAAAAAAATTATAATATTTTGTTTCACGATGTATAATTTTAAAATAATTTTAGAGTACGATATAACTCTAAAATTCTAATAAATTAATTAATCATCAAACACTTAACAAAACACTTTTTTTTTGTTTCTTTCAATTTATGGTGACTAAGATTTTAACTCTGTTTTTTAAACTAATTAACTATTGGTAAAGCATTTCAGATAATCATTAATCTTCTAAATAATTAATTATATTTAATATCCATTCACCTAACACCTTATTTCAAAATTAAAATTAATAAATAACTTAGTCATTAGACCTCATTTAAATAAGTTAAATAATAATGTTCAAATGTCTATAATATATATATATATATATATATATATATATATATATATATTTAAATTATTAATATCTTATTTATCATAATTTTATGATTAAAGTTAATTAAAATTAAAAGAAAAATATTTTTTTATTTTCATAATCTCTAACATATCTTAAATCTTATTATAAAACAAAATTATTTACACGTTAATTTGATAATTGACATACATATTTGTTCCAACACAATGCCACACTCCTGAAGCGATCGCTACCAATAATCGCTACAAGAGCATAATCCATCAGAAAAGTGGTGAAATCGCTTTGAATCTCGGATAATGATAGTACGCTTCTCTACCAGTGAGACAAATTTTGCAGTGTTATGGCAATCTCGGCATATTCTGAGATTTTTTACTATAACTAATGGTTTATCAGCATTACTAACCAAAAGTCCATATGCTAGTGCTATCTTCTCACTGTGCTTGTTAATCATGTCTGTTTTCACCTCTTCATCAACATCATGTAGAATGGATTCAGTCTCAGACACAAAACCAACTTCTTGAATTTTTCTCATTGTCTCTTCCAGCTTCTTGTGTATTTTGTCTGAATCAGGGTGAGAATAATCGTCTACCAAAAAACGGTGGATTTTATTCCCATGCTCAATAAAGCTGCATCCTGGGCTTCTGGTTAGAACTTTAGTCTTCATTAAAGCCCTCACTTTTGATGCAGCACTCCACAGACCTGCAGCAGAATAAATGTTGGAAAGCATGATATAGTTTCTAGCGTCTGAAGGATTCAATGCAATCAAATTCTCTGCAGCTTCCTTCCCAATATTGATGTTACGATAAACCCTACATGCACCAAGAAGGGCACCCCAAACTCCAGAATTTGGCTCTAATGGCATGTTCTTTATCAGCTGATGAGCTTCATCGAGTAACCCACAGCGGCCAAGAAGATCAACCATACATGAATAGTGATCCAATTGGGGTTGAACTTTGTAAACCACGGACATGATTTTGAAATAGTACTTTCCTTCCACGACAAGCCCTGAATGACTACAAGCACTTAACAAATGAGTAAAAGTAACATGATCAGGCTCCACACCTTGCCTTACAGACCTTTCAAAGAATTCTATTGCATTTTTCCCCAGCCCATGCATGGCATACCCTGCAATCATTGCAGTCAATGCCACTTTATCAGGCTTACTTATCTCTGCAAAGACCTTACGAGAAACACTCAATCTCCCTAACTTTGAATACAAGTTCAAAAGGGTAGTCGCAATTGTTACATTTTCATTAAGACCACAGGTGAAGATTACACCATGCATGGCCTCAACCAATCTTGCCAAAGGTAAAATTTCACAGGCTTGAAGCAAGCTCACCATGGTGGCTTCATCGGGAAAAAGTCCGTTTACCCTCATCATATTAAAATAATTAACAGCTTCGTTAGGGATTCCATTTTGTGTCCAAACAGCCACCATTGAATTCCATGACACCATATTCTGCTCCGGCATTGCCCAAAACAGCTTGAAAGCAGAGCCAATGCAGCCAAACTTCCCATACATGTTAATAAGAGCATTAACAACCTTCACCTCCAACTCCATACCCAATTTCAGTGAACAACAATGAAGATACCAGCCCTCATCCCGTGCTTTAGCAGAAGCACAAGCCGAGATAACAGATATGATTGTAAGCTCATTCACTTCCAATGTCAGTTCAGACATCATTGTAGAAAACACACTCAGACAATTACCAAGGTCTCCTCTTTTAGAAAACCCAGAAACCAAAGAGTTCCAAGAGACAGAATCCTTGTGGTCCATTTCATCAAACAGCTTCTGTGCATCTTGGGTGGACCCCATGTTAAGATAACACGAAACTAATTGATCACCGATAAACCCATCTCTGTAATCCAGTGATTTGATCACTCGGGCATGCATGACCCTGCAACAGGAGACATGAGATGAGGATTTCAGAGTAAGGAGTAGAGAGGAAAGAAGAGGGCCACAACGATACGATGAAACGGAATGGGACCGATGAGAGGTTTGAAAGAGAAGGGAAAAAAATTCAGGAAAATGAGAGAACAAGAGTTGGAACGTCATAGATTTTGGTGGATGTAACTGATGACCCATGATTTTTGCATGGAACAACCTAAACAACATGTTAGTCTCATGCAAAATCTATCATGTACACTACACATGTCGTAAAATAATTTATATGCTTCGTGAGTCAAACCAAGTTTTCAGAATTTTCCATTGGGATCACTACACACAAGCAATTTTAACACGAACACAAAGTAGAGAGATGTTCCATTCGTCCATTCAACAACAACTTGGAAAAATTGAAGAATCAAACAAAAATCAGTGTCCTAGTTTCGTGTGATAATGTCTCGAAACTAAATAGTTATATACAGTCTTCATAGTTGTTTCTAATTTTACGGTAAGAAAATAAAAAATTGCGTGTTAACGTATTTGAATATTCTATTGCATACACCGTATTTTGGTATTTTGCAATACACTCCATGTCCCTTTCAGTGGGGACTTCTATTCTTTAATTTCATTGGTGGGTGCCCTTTGATAGTAATGAAAGGACAAAATAAAATACCTTGCCCTAGGTGGGTGTCCTTCTTTACACATAGTTACCTAAAGTCGCAACACCACTTTTAATATGCTTCTTTTTTTCCCATAAATTAAATTTCATTCAGAAAATGGTCTACCTCAATTTATAGTTTTATAAAAAAAAAATTAAATAAATAAATAAATCGTAAGTATTAATACATAATTTTTGAAAAGATGTATTTTTTTTACACCACAACAATGAATGATGATCAACCCCCAACCATAGTCGTTGGATAATGATATTCCTCGTGATCATCTCACATACGAACTTGTTTCATCCTTTACGAGGTGAGCTGTAAATTTGATCCCCACCACCACACACATCTAAATAAATATTCTCCACTTTAAGACAATTTTTATACTTTTCTATGTTTTTTTTTTTAAATTATTAGCTTATAAATTAAGAATTTTTACTTTGAATCTATAAATATATCAAAGAATTTTTGTTTACTTATTGGGAAAATTAGTTCTTCAATTTTTTTAACATAACTTTTTTTTTATATAGGTAGCGGTCCATGTGGTAATTGATGTTAACCCGCAATAAAGGACAACTTCGTTTAAGTCACAGTCGGGGAATGAAATGATTAGGCAACTTCTTCATGATCACTGTTCAATAGAAAGTCTCATTGTTGAATTTTTTTTTTCACTATAGGTGACCTTTTTTTGTTGTACCTTAATTATAACATGAAATAGGTTAATAATTTATAGGTACATATAAATAGTTTATATAATCATGTAGAGATAAATAAAGTTCAAAATATTCTGAAGGACAAGGAAATCGGAATATCCCTTCTTCACCTACATACAACCCATTAGGCAATTCACTAGCCTCCTTATCCCAAATAAATATCCTCCCTCTACAAAAAATAAAAATTCAATGTTATTTTTTATTAAATAAAAAATATATATTCCTTTGCAAAAAACAAAATAAAATATAATTCTGTGTCATACGTCACATAACTTTATGCAGCAAACACCTGGCGATACTCTATTGGGTCACAAAAGGCACCAGTCACTTTCGTAAAGGAAAAAACCGCGATATTTCGCACCCGAACTCGTTATCTCATAACCAATATATCGTCACATGTCAAATCACGTGGACCCCACCCCACTTTCAATTATCGCTGTTACCGAAAATTCCATTTTCAAAGTGCTCCCCAATTACCAGAATACCCCCATCGACACCACCGAATTACTCCACCACGCCGTGTCCCATTTCTGAGAAGAATCATCATCTCCCCCACCAATTGATCTACCAAGAAAATTCAACGCGTTCAAGAATTTAGATTCAATTCAAAATTGTGGACATCAAATCACGCGATTAAACTTAAAATTGATTGCAAGTGTATGATTAATTTCGAATCAAAGAAAGATTTAACTTTTACTAATTCACCCTCACAACAAAGTTAGAACCGACATCAATAATGCGAAATCAATATTCTTCGATCGAAATCACGCAAATAATCAGATCACGAGCCGAGAATGGAAACAATTATGGTAAATCACAATAATTTATCATTTCAAGATCAAATCGGGAAGAAAACAAGCGTAAAAATAAGAGGAAAATAAAAAAAAATGAAACGATCTGAGTTTGATCGAACACCAGAGAAATTCAGATAAATTCTTCTTCATCTTTTCGGCAACAATCTCTCTCTCTAAACCTCACACGCTCTCTTAAACCTGTCATCTGCTACTTTTTTTGCGTCTCTATATATATAATCTGAAAAGAAAAAAGAAAAAAAGCGAAAAAAACCCGTGACCCGAACTCGATCGCGCGGAGCCGGGTCAACGACGAGATTCCGTTTCGGGTTTCTCTTCCTTTTTAGTTTTTTTTTTTCAGACTTTGACGATCTTCGCGGCTCTGACCACCGGATTCTCCCTGGCGATGGCTTCTCTACCGGCGGCTTTGTAGTCGTAGCTACAGTCGTGGCGGTCGGAATACCGATGTTCGGCGCAGAAGAGTTCACCGCACCGGCAACGGAATCCGGTGAGTCCGACCTTCCGCCGGCAGCCGGAGCAGCGGTTAACGACGCGTTTGGCCTCGGAAGGCGTGTTTTGGTCGGAGGAGGGAGGATCCGGCGTTGAGGAAGGCTCTTCGGGGAAGGATCTCTTCTGAGGACGCGCGGAGAGAGCGGATCTGGCAGAAGGAGAGGAGATGGCACCGGAGGTTGTGGCGGTGGAGGCGGTGAAGGCGGTGAAGCACTTCTGGCACATGTTGTTGGTGGCGGGGTTCCCGGTGACGCCGCAGTTGTTAACGCAGAGAGTAATCGTTTCGGGAACCTTGAAGTCGGTTTCTTCGTTCTCGGTTTTCTGAGCCATGGAGAAAGAAGAAGAAATCGGGGTTGGGTTTTGCGTTTGAAAGAAGAGAGAAAAAAAGAGAGAGAAAAAAAAGACGAGAGAAAGAGTTGTTGTGATTAAGTTTGGGCTGCGAAGAGGGGCGAGAGAGAGGAGAGGGGGATTTGAAGGTGTTGCGATGCGTTGTGAGGTCGGTAATGGCAATGGAATATGGGCCTCATAGAGACGCGTATCAAACATTTCTTTCTTTTCTTTTTCTTTCTTTCTCTTTCCTTCATACTCTGGCGGCCGAAATTACCAATTTGTCCAACTCTCTCTCTCTCTCTCGTTTGTTTTGCGTTCTTGCAATTTGCCTCTGCCCCCTTTCTTCTCTCACAGGTTTCTGACGTGTTCCTGTCACTGCATCATCCAAATCATATGTCTCTGTCTTTTTGCTTTTATTTTTTTATTATTTTATTTTATTATTTCTATTATTATTATTATTATTCTTATGGTTGGTGTTGCCCCTAATACTATTCTTATTCATTTTGTTAGGATCAGTGGGATGGGTTGGAATTACACCTTTTCTTTTTATCTTTTTATCACTACACTGTTTGTAAGTACCTAGTAAATTCTAGGGTTCCTTCCCATGTTTCTAATTAAATTGAATACAAGAACATGATTCTCACCCTAAAAAAACTCCAAACTACTATTTTCAGAATTATAAACTAACTTACTGCTTACAATTTTTAAGTTCAGCAATGTTCATGATTTTGTGAACTACTTTAATGTGTTACTTAGGAAACAAAATTTTAAGAGAAGAGAAAAAGTAATTGAATATTTTTAAAAAGAAAAGTAAGCTTCTAAAAATATACCACATGAGAAAAGTGAAACTATTTGAATCATTTGAAAAGAAAAAGTAAGCTTCTAAATTTGTCCCTAAAAGTTACCCTTACTCACACCACCATGTGGTATTTTAGTTTTGTTTTGTTTTTTATAAGAGTAATCAATTTTCACTACTAAAACAAGTATCTCATTTATCCATATATTAAATGTATTGTATTTAGTTACTTTATTTTCAAATAGATAATAGAATAACTATAGCATAAGTGTATGGATAAAATAAAAAATTGATAAGAATAAAAAATATTTGGCTCAATTTTCATGGAAAAATATGATGAGTATTACCCATGAAATTAACAAAGTTCAAATACTTCTACAGAGTTTAATCAAAAGTCTATGTCATAATACAATTTATTTTCCCCCTACTTGTTACATTTCATTAAATGTGCATACACCGTTTACAATTATTATTCTTTTATTTCAATTACAATCTGTAGACCCATTTACCAAACTAATTTGGTTTTTGTATCAACACTAGTTTTTCTCTACTTTCTAAAAGTTTTTATTATCAAAATACAAAAAAAAAAACATCAAAATTTACTTTATCTTTCTAATAACGAAATTAAAATGATAATCGACATGAATTTCATCTACGTAATAGTAAATTAAAAACTGAATTTAATTATTTACGAATGTGTGTGAATGTATTTATGAATGTTATAAAATCATTTTATGCATATTATAAATGTATGAAGATTTGATATTGTAAAATAATAAATTAAATAAAAAATGTACTGTATTTAATTAATAATTAGATGTAAGACCAAGTTTTCCGATAAAGTTAAGTAGAGCTAAATTCTGATGTCTCATTTCAAGAAACATAATAATCAAACATTACCTAAAAGATTTTTATGTTATTATAATTTTTTTATTAATTTTGTTAACAAATATTAACAAAAAAAATATGTGTAAAAAAACACCGACAGGAATTAAAATTAAAAGTAAGAATAAGAAACATACGTAGTGAATAAGAGAAAAAAAAAAAAAAAAGTGGTCGACGAGGATAAGGTAATGACTTCAGATGGAAGTGATTATGTATATATACTGTTCCCCCAAACACCAAATCCTATTCATTTATTATATTTTTATATAAGGAAAATGATATTATTTATAGATGAATATTCTTATTTAAACGGAATATTATATTTATTATGGAGTTGAAAATAAAATTATATTTTATTTATATTTTTTAATTTTGTATTGAGATTTATAGGTACTGTAAAGTTAAAAATATAGTTTTGTTTTATTCATATTTCTAATTTTTAATATAAAATTGTATTTTTATAAGTCTTAGTAAAACTTAATAATAATTTATATATATTTTTTAATTTATTGATAATTTTTTTAAGATAAAACGATGATAAATTAAATCTTAAAAATAATAACATAAAAATTAACTTTAGATATTATATCGAAATAAAATTAAAATTATGTCCTAAATTATTAAGAAAACTTTTTTAGAGCCACATCAAATATCCCTGAGTGGACAAATTATGCGCATGAAACATTTGAAATAACATATTGTACAATGACAGTGTTGAACTTTAATAATTCATCAAGTTGGAACCTTTTTCTCTATGTTGTTTACAATGGGTAAGTTTATACAGTTATCAAGAAAAAAGTTGTTGCCAGCCATAAAGCAGTGTCTTATGTGGAGGACCATTTTTTTGCAAATTGGACTGAAAATCTAAATTTATAAGTATTTTCAAATAATATTATAAATAATATATATTATATTGTAATTAAAAATATTAAAACTCTGATATTAACCGAATGATATGGTTATAATAATAAGCATTGATGAGGAAAGGGCAAAACGGGAAAAGTGGAGACATTTAACCGGAGGATCAGCCGCCGTATCTGACTAACTCTATCATTTTGAGACGTCAATTTTGTCCACCCCGTCGCCAACACGTGTGCTCGTAGGACACATATATGCAGCATTCTTTACATTTAGAGGGTCTTTTTTATTCAACATCTGAATAAAAATTATAATTAATTAAAATTATAATTAAAAGATGAAATATAAGATCCAAGCCCTGCGTGGTGTGGGTTTATACTAACAGAGTAATTTTTTATAATATAAAAAAAAATGGTATAAAACAACACAAATAATATTTTTTTTAAATTATATTTTGTGATGATACAAGTAATTATGAAATAGTCATCATATATTTCTTTCAAAATATCATATTATACATATAAAGATAAATAGACAATTAATATAAACTTTTATGTGTTTAATATATACATATTATACTTTCCAGGTATTTATTTGTTTTAAGATTAGTTCTTTTGGATTATTCAATTAATTTGTCTACCACTATTAATATAATGAGTAATTTGATAATTAATTATTGAATAAATCATTGGAATTATATGTTACACCATGAATGAAAATTCCTTTAAATTTTGAGATAGGAGATTAGGGCATATTTTCATATAAAAAAAAAAGAAGATTGATGAATGATGAAAACGTTGAGATTCTTAGTTTTATTGATTTTATACTTATATATATTGTGTATAAGATAAATAAAAATGTTAAAATTATTAGAAATCATAATAATAAGTTTTGTCTTTATTTGTTCATGTGTTAAAAAATAATTCTTTTTATAAATAATTATAATATATAAAGTTTTGAATGTCTTAAAAGTTTATACGATAGAACAAATTATAGGATCTATAAAAGTAAATATTTTAATAAAAAATAATAAAAATAGATGAAGATTTTCTTTTGTGAAATGTATTGAATAGTAATATATAATGATCTAATAAAAAATGTGACATTTTTTTTACTTCAAATATTTATTTTAAACAAATAAAAATTTATGGAATCTATTTATCTATCTATTATATATATATATATTTTTTTTTTCATAGATATATTAGATGTGAAAAAGTCACCACTAAATCCCTTTAGTTTTTGGTAATATGGCACTTATTTTTACTTATGCTTATATTAGATTTGTTAGATATAGAAATTATATCCAGAATTATACATGAGTTTTTTCTTAATTTTTTTTAAATCTAATACAATTATATACATTTTTTTATATTGATCTCAATGCCTAATTCAATAATTTATTATATGGCCAAAGTAAGAAAAAATTGTGAACTTTTATTCTAATCGTAATGGCTTGAAATTTCATAACTTAAGTGATTATATATCTTGAGCTGTAATATCACTTTTCAAATTCAATAGAAAAGTATGCATAAATTAGATTGTAATCTCAAAACGAAACAATATTTAATTTTATCTTCAAATATAATATATTTTGTACTTAATAAATTTAACTCCAAATTTGTATATCCTTTAAATGTTTCAAAATCAACAATCATATGACTAATCAATTTATATATTTATAAATTAATTTATAAATGTACATTTATGTCTTCATCATAGAGTCATGCCTCATGTACATTTTAATTAATTTGACTGTTGAGTTTTCAAGAACAAGAAGTAATATTTGTAAAAATAGTCAAACTTGATGTTTTGTTAAGAATTGAACGTAATATTTGAATAAAATATAAAATCTTTGCATTCTTTCATTCTTCTAATATGAAATGTTTATTAGGAAATGCAATAAAACTAACCTAACCTCACTTAATTTTTGTCTATGTACTATCACCATTTACACAAGAGATTTTTTATTGATTACTTTGTTTGAACACGTATTGACTTGTTAAAGATTTTTTTTCTTTTACGAATAATCATTTGTTGCACCATATGTTATCAACATTCATATTTATTAAATTTGAAAGAGATTCACACGAAATTATATTTATCCTAAATATATAATTCCATAATATTGAATTAAACATGAATTAAATTAATTTAAGAAATATTTAAAATAATACTTCCTTTGTTTCAAACTATAATACAATCTTAAACTTGTTATATTTAGAAGTAACTGAAATAGTCTTTGTCTTTTATTCAAAATATAATTTTTATAAATATATTATATATTTACCACATCTTAATATTAATATATTTTAGTAAATAACGTTAAAAATCCATCATTTACTAAAAGTGATAAATAATAAATATGTTCAAATTATAGTTTGATAAGAATTAAAAAAATGATTACTAGTAATAAAAAATATTTATGATAAAAAAAGTAAAAAAAAAAGATATTATTTTTAAATTTAATGTGATAATGACTCTAATATAATAATATTATAGGAAAGAAGATATACGTGATATAAAATACAAGAAAATATTTTAAATAACATTATTATCTTTTAGAATATCTTTAATGTATGCAATATAAAAAATAAATAATACAGTGTCTCGAAATAAAGATATAGTCTATTAGAAAAAAAATAAAAAATGTACTTTATCTTAAATTTAATTATCTTTTCTTAAAAAAGAAAAAAGAAAATAGACATAAACACATGAATATAAATTGCATGTGCACAATATTTTTCTGATGCAGTGCCACTGCACCATTAAACCATCTCAATCCTACATTGCGCATTGTCCATTGCGCTATCTTGGGTACTACGGATACACTAACCGACTCGGACTGTATTAGGTTCCGTTTTCCGCTAAACCAATCCCTCTCTTTTATATATATATATATATATATACTCTTCCGCATTCCATCGTTCGTCCTCCGCGGAGACGGAAACGCGCGGTTTCTCCATGACTGCGCGAACATTTTCCGTCACTTTCCCGATAAAGTCTCGATACACACTCCTCTCTCTCCTCTTCGCATTCTCTGATTCCTCTCTGTTCTGAATCTCTCGTTCGAGAGCGAGTTAGGGTTTCGATAACCTCGCGATTTCGTTTTGAGAAAGGGAGGGAGGGAGAGCTTCGTTAGGGTTTTTGTTTGCCGTGTTGGTATTCCGGGATTGGAGATGGGGAGCGACGATCGAGACGATAATCGGCTGATCAAGGCCAATTTCACAGCCGACGGAGCGGCGAAACTGAAGGAGAGTGTGATGGAGAAACTTAAGGAATTCATGGGAGATTATTCCGATGACACGCTTGTTGTACGTATGAAAATTGTCATTTATTGTGTTTTTGCGAGAGAAGTCTCGCGCTTATTGTAGCTTTGTCAATGTTGTGATTATGATGGCTGATTAATAACTCCCGATGGTCTTCGTATGATGAACCGATCTTGATTTTCGTTTAAAATTTGTGGAGAATTGTTGTGTGAATGCTGTATGGTATGAGTTGAATCAGGGAAATATGGTTGTGGTGGAAAATCTGTATAAATTGTGACTTTAATGGTTAGGATTTTCTCTGCACGTTATGGGGTGTGTGTTTTTATGAGTGTATATAAATTTTAAGTGAAGATGTTAAGATAACTGCATGGATATTGTAAAAATAAAGTGAAGGCCACTCAAAGCATTAGTTTTGTAGGATATCATATGTACTGTGTTTGAAAATGTGATGTAGGTTGTAGTCCATGCTAATTGCTTTAGATATGTGACTTTATGGCAATTCTGCTTGATATTATAATTTGGTGAAACCTTGGTATTGCAATCGTGTTTGTTGTTTTGTTGTGATTCTTTGAATTGCAGGCAACTGCAGCCGTCAATGCGGCCGCAGTTGTGGTCACTATGAGTACAGAAACCTTGATGTTGGGGCGATAATCAAGGTCATGGTCCTTTCTGAAACCATGGGTTAATTCTTGATGCAGATACACTAGATTATCCTCGACTTTATTTGTGTTTTTGTTTAACATGGTAATGCATGTTCAACTCTTATTGTTCTCTCAACGGATTGGTGTTGGACATTCATCTACAATGTGCTAGACTCCCCCCCTATATTAATTGGAATAAAAAGATTATGTGAATTAAATTAAAACTGTTCTTAGCTGATTTGAACATTTGAGGAAGAGACTGGTAAGAAAGAAGATACTTGGGAGAACCATACCACAAAACTTAGCTACTGTAGTTGGAGAGTCCTAGGCCTTATAACCCACTATAAAATGCTATTCTTCCAATGGTAGGACCCAAGTCTCATACCTTGCAAATGGATCTTACTGCAGCCCCAGTGCCCATATGGGCTGGCGGTGCACTGGCACTTTGACTAGTTTGGGGGAACATTTTAATACAGGTGTTGTCAACCATGTTACCCATTTGCAGTTGAAACATGGTGGAAGGATTTGATACCATTTAATTAGAACTTTGGGAGAACCACGCTGTAAAAAATTAGCTATCATAGTTGGAGATCCCAGGGCATTATAATTTCACACTAAACTCCAATACTTCCAATGTGGGACTAATGTCAAGTCATGTTCCTTGCAGTTGGATCGAAACAGAGAGAAACAGGACCATCCTATAAGAAAAGCATATCAAATGGAAGATAATCCGATTTACATAGAATATAGAGGAAGACCATACCCAAAAATATTTTAGGAAAAACCATTAAAGAAAGATTATCAAAATAGATTTATTGAAAAATAGTTTGTTGTAGTTCATTCTGATAGTGTTGTTTGCTTCACTTGACCAGCTCTGCCTAGTGAGACAATTCTTCTGTGTTACATCAATGATTGTGGTCCATTTATATTGTGTAGTGATGTGTTTTATCTTCAAAATTTTGTTATTATTTGTAAGCCATTATTGTTGTTGTACGTGTTAATACTGCATGAGGATATTGTATTTCTATTATTCCTTTTCTTTTTAATAATAAATATGCTGTAGTGGAATGAACCATTGAGTATAGACACTTGCAGTGAGATATTAAGAATTTTCTATGATGAATTTGACTTTATTGAGTAAACTAACTTTATTTTGTGCTACAACAGGATTATGTTATTGTGTTATTGAGGAATGGTAGGCGCAAAGAACAAGCTAGGAATGATTTAAATGTTTTTCTGGGAGAGAACAGTGATTCATTTGTGTCCTGGTAATTTAATCCCCTTAATATATAAATTAATGTTAATTTAATTGCAGTAATATAGTTTTTGACACCCATCATTATGCACTAACATGTATGCATATTATGTTAATAGGCTCTGGGATCATCTGTATTTGCATTTAGATTTGTACGTACAACCTGAAGCATTGCTGGATGAAGCTCCTAAAAAAAAGATTATATCAGAGGTTCAAGCTGGAGGCGATGATTCTCAGCATTTAAATTCACAGTCAGAAAGAGTGAAATCTAATAAGATATCTAGAAGTCGTCACAACAAAGATTGGAAAGGATTGATGAGGGGAGAAGCTGAAGCACTTCCCATCCGAAGCTCTGTGGTTGACAATGCTCATTTGGAGGAAAAAGGTCAACCTGAAGCCAATTATGGTCCAAGGTCCGAATCCCCTAAACCAGTTCAGAGGAAAAGGGGCCGTGCTGATGATCAACAGAGGACAAAGGTGTGAACTTCTACAAATATTTGCTTAATTTACTCTACACAGACATTTTATTCAACTTAAGTTCTTTCAATGGATTGTGGCAGTAAGCATACTCTAATAGAAGTGCATTAGTTTATAGAGTTGAGAGGTGGTGATAGTGGATTCAATTATTTCATTTTTCACTTAATGTCAATGTTGTATTTTAGAAAGATAGTTAGATTGATCAATTGTCATAGAGAAGTTCATCGATTGCATTAATTTGAGCTCCAATATTTTATTGATACTTGCTTTGAAGAATTGTATGTGTCTATTTTAGTGACCCAGTGACCGAGATAAACCAATGCCATCCTTGTGCAGATAAAATCACAACTCAGTTGTTCTTTTCCTAGCATGTTAATTTTGTATTTTTTTTCAGTATAACAATGTAATACATCTCGACCCTTTGCTTTCAAACATCTAACTGATAAACTTCTACAGAGGGAATCTGTCTCACAAGTAAATATTGCTGCTCCACGACGGCTGCTTCAATTTGCAGTGCGAGATGCAGTAGCTACTTCAAGGACACCCACTTCAGGCATGTTGGAACCCTCCCTAAAACGTCTCCGATCTGTAGTATCTACATCCACTGGTGATTCATCTTTGGTTGATCGTCCACAGAGGATGCAGCTTGCTTCCAGGGTGGCGAATCCAATGGCTACAGTGATTAAGGCTGTGGCAGAAGCTGCAGAAGATGTGATAAAATCGAAGTCCGCTGGAAGTGTATTTGATAGACTTGGTCGTGGTATGGATACGTCAGATGATAACAGGCAACTTGAAGATAGTTACCAACATCAGGAGCAAAATCATTTACTCTGTTCTCAAGGAACTATGATGGAACATGAAACTGGTTATCCTTCTGATTCTAATTCTTCAGATAATGAAGGGTATGATGATATTAAGGCCATGGATCGTAGAGTGTCTGGAGCTTCTCAGATCACCCCCTCTGTTGGAAACAGGGGCAATGATTCACTAATGATGCAGTATAGTTTAGCAAAATCTGTTGATGATAGTTTGCGCCTAAAACGGAATCAAGACCGGGAGCAACGTGATACTTCAACCAACACGTCTCATAAGATTGTGAATATATTTTCTGTTAATGTAAATACATGGAAGCCACCAAAGCATCAAGAACCAAGAGAGGTTGAAGAATTAGATGGTAATAAAACATTTTACAATGAAAGAGGAGTTCCTAGATCTAGTCTGCGATTGGTGAAGGAGAATGCCAAGACACTAAAAGCTACTAATGGGAATGTGAGTTTCTTAGACTTGCTTACATTCTGAGATGCTGATTTGTTAAAATTTAGGGTGAAGAACATAATACCTCCTTGTAGAGTAGCTCTTTCTCGATTTTACTCCCTAAGAATATTTTATCGCTTTAATCCCTTTGATATTTGGTGTGGGTCAAAATATTTCAGTTTCGATAAATATTTGGGCAGGTTCAAAACCAAACTTGAAGGTGAAAAAAAAAATGTCTTGAACTGAAAATTAATAAATATAACATGCTTGAGTATTTAGCTCCATATCACTTTCACTGATATCATGTCATTTATCAGGCAAACCCTGCTCTTGATGCTCAGAAAGAGTCCAGCAAAGCACACTTAATTGCTTCTGGTGAGTTTTTAATCTTCTAAAAAATTTTGTTTGAGACATGTGAAACATCGTATTTTGGGTGGTTGTAATTATTTAGTTATACATATTGTGTATTCTCAGGTTCTAATGCTCCTGGTCGTCCTTCAGAAGATATTGATTCCAGAACCATTTTTGTTAGCAATGTAAGAACTCTTACTCTGTTCTTCTTTTGAGAGGGCAAGGTTTGTGGATAGGCTGGATTTGTTTGAATCTGATGTTGCTTGTCACAGGTTCATTTTGCTGCCACCAAAGATGGCCTTTCTCGGCATTTTAATAGATTTGGGGAGGTTTTAAAAGTGATTATAGTTACTGATGCGGCAACAGGACAGCCTAAAGGGTAAGACATGACTATGTCAAAATTTTGGTTTCATTCATTATATATATTCAGTATATATTTTTTGCGAATTTATAATGATTTACATTTATTTGAGCTTGAGCAGGTCAGCTTATGTTGAGTTCATGCGAAAAGATGCAGCAGATAATGCATTATCTCTGGATGGCACTTCTTTCATGTCACGGATTCTCAAGGTATTTATCGCAGCTTGGTAGTTGTATAGACGTTTATCCCCTCAATTGTATATTTTAATTGACTTCATGCATTTTTGTCCTCCTTCTCCCTTATTTTTAAGATGTAAATTTCTAGTCACTATAAATGTTTGTGGGTAAGAATTTGTGTCGGTTTGAGTGTGTAATTATTCTCCTCTTATAGCAGTACCTATCAAAATAAAGGTTAATTTTTTTATTTTTTATTTTTTTAACTTCTACCCTGACTTGTATTTGTAATCAAAATGGAATTCTTGGAATCATATCTAGGGAGTTGAACCGTTTTAACATCAGCAGTGCAATGCAAATGTTGAGTTGTACAGGAGACAATGTAGCAGTCTATTGTAGCTAAATATAATTTTCAGGATAAATAAACTTTAATGGCTTGATTAGAGACATGCCGATAATGCATAATATGAGCGCGTAGCTTTCAAGCTAAATATAAAGTTAGTGAACTAATTTTATTTGCGATTTTACTCTACTGTAGGTTGTTAAGAAAAGCGCTGCACATCAAGAATCAGCTTCAGCTATAGCATGGCCACGCATTTTTAGGGGCTCACCATTCCCTTCTGCTAGGTTTTCCAGACATCCCTTTCCAAGAGGTATTCCTGGTGCATTTAGAGCTCGACCCCCAATTAAATTGGGTGCCAGGAGCTTGCAATGGAAGCGGGATGCTCAGGGATCTGACAGTAGTTCGTCTATGAATACCGGCAGTGTTGCCGCTCCCGCCGCTCGTGGTTTCACCTATGTCAGAACAGAATCTAAGCCAGAAAGCAGTTTGGGTGCGACATAGTTATTTCTTAAGATGGTGTTAGGAGTGCGGTTGCATCAGAGTGCTTTCACGGCTGAGCTAGTAAAAATATTATGTAAGGAGACGCCTGCCTTTTGAATTTTTTTATATGTACATGGAAGGTGGATATTTTAATATCCTAGGCGTCTATGTAGGTAGTAGATGACGTTTCTAAAAAGAGGTTGTAGAAGACGTTTAAGAATGTTTATTTTTTGTCTTCGGTTGAAGCTGTTGACGGCAAGGTCATTGATTTTATTGGAGGGAAGAGAAGTGTAATGGAAATATCTGGTGGGAGTTATCCTTACCTTGAAGGGTGGGCCCTCTGTGGTCTTGGTTACGGGTTATCATGTTTCTCTGCATTATTTTTGGTCCAAGTGTTACCTTTGAAAAATCAAATAAACAAAGCGAGGGGTTGAGTTCGATTATTAGACTGCCTAATTATCTCCACTGTTCTGAACTTGAGATCATTAAATATTATTCTTTCTGTAATTTTACATTCGTCTACTTGATTGTGCCTCATCATCATACTTCTAACCTTTATCCGTACCACTTCAGCATACTGTATGGAATCTTCGTCTATGTTGTTAGGAAAATCCTTATGTTATACAAATTTAAGCACATGCTTTCTTTATATGATACGTTAATATATATAAACCCTGTTGTCACAAAAGGAAAACAATTGCATTGATTAAATAAATAATTTGTATTGCTCTGATTCATTTGTCACTTGCTCTTATTCATTCAAATGTGTTATTCATTCCTCAATGCATCAATATGTCCTTTTATCTTGTAGCGATTAGAGGAATGAACAACTACAATTGTATCGAGAAATTAAACATTGTAGACCACCTTATCCAAACATGCAGGCACTCTTAACTATGTAAGTCAGAAAAAGAAATTACTAAGATTTTATAAAACCAAACATGAGAGAAAATAAATATAAAACAATAAGGTCAACATAATAATACAAAGCAAATATAGAATATACATAAAACAATGAATTTATAGAAACATTTCAAATAAAAAAATTAGTCAAACCTTAAATAAGATACTAAATAAGAAATATGATAAAAAGAATATCATGACAATTATTGTTCTTTAACTTTTTTTAATATATTCATATTATTAAAGTTATGACACGTAAATTTTCTAAATTGTTTAATAGTTGATATTTATAGTACAACTTATATAAACATCATAATTTATTGAAATATTTTTTAAATAAAATTATGAAAAATTAAATCTTTAAAATATATGATATTTTAGATATAATGAATTTGAGGTAAACATATTTATTTGTTTTTAGATAAAGTATTAACTCCGAACTTATAGATGCATGAATAGGACAATCAAGATGGTTACAAGTTTATATCGTAAAGATGCTAACTCGTTTGATTTTATTCAATTTCACTTTTGGTCCGTAAAAAATTACAAAACATGTTATTTTGTTATAATTAAGAGATTATATATTTTGACTTGTTTTGTTAAAAAATATTGACATACCAATGGGTTGATTCGTTAATTTTTTTTATATTAAAAATATTTTATATATTTAAAAATATAACGCAATTATATAAATGTTTTTTTAGTTTTTACTTACTAATTAATATTTTTATTGAATAGATTGAAAAAATTATTATATTTATAGATTAAAACACTCAATGATAATTAATAGTTTAATAGTTTAAACTTAATTTTTTAATATTTGTAGTTTAAATTATAATATTATAATAAATTTACTTATTTTAATTATGTAACATAAAAATTAATATATTAAATTATAATATATTTTATTTTAATATACACATTTTTTTAAAAATATTGCTGCAATTTTGATTCGTTGAGTCAACAAATTAAGTAGGATAGGTTAAAACAAACTCTGGATTGCATGTTAAATTGAAACAAATTAGTAAAACATAATCATCTAATCGAATACCAAAGAATAAAAGTGATCTAAATTTTTAGTTTCATGATTGATATCAATGATTCGTATAAAAGTAATTTATATGTTATGATAATATTATTAATGTTAATGATTCGTATAAAAGTAATTTATATGTTATAATAATATTATTAATTTCAATTATTCTTAAAAATCGCCTCAATGAAATAATTATCTAAAAACAAACCATACATCATTGTATCCCAATTATAAAACACCCTCGTTAACATATGAATTCTTAGATAAAAACTTTAAAATATTATTTATATTAAAATTTAATATGCAAGTAAATTTATACGATATGATACTTTGTTATACATTATTTCATCAATATTTTTAAAAATATGTTAAATATTGATATATTGAATTTACATAATTAATATAATAAAGAGATTGGTATATATAAGTGAATTTTGAATATTAAATTAATAGATATATAAAAGTTACACAATTAGAAGAGTAAGAAAATCAAATTTAAGAAAAAAATGTAAATGCCTACGTCAAATTGAAAAATTAGATAATATATACTTAAAATTTATAATATTTAAACAAGCACTTGAATAATAATGAAAGCAGAATCCTTTTAGAAGTGAGTTTGCTTCTTCTTCTTCTTCTTTTTTATTCTCCAAACTGAAGTTAGTAAAATATATTAACAAAAAGAGTAAAATCCTATTAAGTAGTATGAATATGTAACAGTTGATGACTTTAAGTGAATGTAATATTTATAAAATCATTACATTGAATGAACGAAGGTTGAGTAAGATGCTTAAATTATTTGAATTTTAAGTTTTAATTAACAATTTTAGAGTCCAAGAAGTAAGAATGTAAAATCATAAAATATATTTGATTCAGAATGAAAAGATAAAACTATCATGTCCCAGAATTTGGTGACATAATAAAAGCTGGTAATAAATGTGAAAAAAGAAGAAGAATTGATATCCATTATTTTGTTAGGTTTAAAAATAAAAATAAAAAAGGGAATTTTGATTAAAATCAAATTTTTATCTTTTTGTCACTTTCTTTTTTATTATATTTCACTTTCTGGAAGTTAATTTCTAGATATTTAAAGTAAAAATAAAATTTTTAAAAATGTTATATAAAAGAACTTATATATTTTTTTGGCTGTTAATTAGTCGGAGTGTTGGCCCCCACTTCATGACAAAGAAGTCAAGGTCAACGGCCCCCTTCATTTAAAACCGATTAATTGGAAAGCTGCAGCCACGTGTTACATAAAATTTTTTATTTAAAGTAAAAATATTTTTAAAAATTGTATATATTTAAGAAATAAAAAAAGTAAGTGTTATTTGATAAAATATTATGATCGTTTTAATTTACTCTATAATAAAATAAAAATAATTTTATTTTATTGTAATATGATTGTGTTACAAAACCAAGGCAAAATATTATTAAGCTAGTTTTTGCATGTTTAATTCTTACGAGTTATTTGGTATTCTCCATAAGAATTTACGAGAGAGAAAAATATTATTTTTATATAAATTTAAAGTATTTTATGTATGTACTAATTTATAGAATTTTTCTTATATATAATATATTTTTTTAATTTTATATTATTTTTTAAAAATATTCTTATAAAAAAGTTATTCAAATGTATATTAGCCCATTAAATTATGCTATTGAGTTAACTTGTTATCATTTTATATTATTTGTTGAGAATTTAATTGTGAATTTAAAGTCTTATATTTGATAAAAATAGAAAAATTAAGTTTTAAGTGAAAAAATCCATAATCTAAAGTTTAAAGTTTTGGGTTGAAGAAGATGTTATATTACTGTGATTGACTCGTGAATCCATAATCTAAAGTTTAAAGTTTTGGGTTGAAGAAGATGTTATATTACTATGATTGACTCGTGATCAATTTATAGGATGAGAATCTTCTTGTTGGTAAAGTTCTAGGATGAGAATCTTCTTGTTGGTAAAGTTCTACTGTGAATTTGATAATGAATTTAATTTCTGAATTAAATTTTATTATTATATTAGTATTTGAAATAAATTAAAAAAAATTTAAAGCCATTCAAAATTTTATTCCAGTCTTTTATTATTATTATTATATATATATATATATATATATATATATATATATATATTTTTTTTTTCATTTTAGTTCCTAACGAAACTAATTTTGTAAAATTAAATGATATATTTTACCATAATAAGTTTAATCATTCGTGATAAACACCGAAATTATACTCAATCATTCAAAATTATAATTGTGATATCTGCAGTGGATGGAATCGTTATCCAAAGAAACATGACTAGAATTCAAAACCAATCAAATCATATGTAATACAACAATACAAACTTACTAAACATTATATGAAATCATTCAACTTATACATAATACCATAATTTTGGACGGAAAATCCTAGGATATTTTTCTAGGAAAAACAAAACCAATAAAAAAAAAAAAAGAATCACATGAATCTCAAATTCACATCCATTATAATAAGTAGATCTAGGATTCCATCTTTTGTTTCTCTTTACCCTCTTTTTGTAAAATACCATGCACGTAGCTCTATCATGGCTTAGAATTGCAAATAGTATGCAACAAAGGAGAGGAGTGAGGCACCAAGCAATGGACCAAGAGCGGTGGCGCTGTCTTTCGGTGCCACCGGCGTGGCGAGGCTGGCCGGGCTTCTGCCTTGTCATGGCCACCGTGTGCCATGGCGGCGCTGATGGATGCCACGGCGTAAAGAACGACACAAGCAACCTTCTTCATCTCCATGACTAGGATAGTTAATTACACTGAATTTTGTGAAATATAAATAAAATAGGGTTAGACTCACGAGTCTTTTATAGAAGTCACAAAGAATCAATTGTTGTGTGTGTGTGTGTTGGGTGCTTATTATTACTTTTCAAGGTGGTTGGAGTTATGTGGTTGGTTATCATTATGAATAGAAATTTTTTTTTTGCAATTTTTGATTAGAAAGAGAAAAATTAAATATGCATTGTAGCTATACAGACAATTTTACATTGTACTTTAATCATGCAGATTATCACACACTATAGCCACACTCCATACAGTAATCTTAATGATTTCTAAAGAAATATTAATAAAAAGATATTTTAACGAATTTTTTCATTTAAAAAAATGAAATCCACTTCTCCGTAAATTAATATTTTTCATATAAAATAATTCATATAAATTCTCTTATATAATTTTTATAATTTTTTAAAAATTTATGTATAATTTAACTTTAATTTATGAAAAAATGAGTTTCATTTTTTTTATATAGTCTTTATACAAAAATTGGTCTATATGTCATAAATATAGTGAAATTTCATAGAATTTAGAAGCCAAACTTTCCTTTTTTTAATGAGATATCATAGAATTTGATTTTTAATTGTACTATTTATTATTAACTTTAACACAATCAATTGTGTGATTTTATTTTGTAGAACATTTTCAAAGTGACCACCAAACATAGTCTAGTCACAAAACATCTAATGTTGGAAAGTTTATAACTTTTCATTAATTAATATAAACTAAAATATATATTATAAATTTATATAAAATATTTAATTTAGATTTATGTAATTTAGTGAGTTTATTCAACCATAATATTATAATAGCTATCTTCTTATCAGAGGTGTAGGAAGAAGTTAGGTTTATGAAATAAATTTAAAGTTTTAATTTGTAATAAGATGATGAAAAAATTCTTTTGGAGAAATATGATCAAATGATTAAAAATATAATAATATTATAATATGTAAATGAATATAAATTTTATTTTTAATTATAGATTTGAGTTAAGTATTTAATCACTTCTAATATAATATACATGTAAAAAACTAATTTATTATTTTATTTGTTTTTATTTTTATTATGCTCATACGGATTTTTATCTTTGGGCTTGGCCCAACTGTAATCTGTTTGTTGATAAGATTTTTTCTTTCATTATGTTGGACTCTACCCATTTCCTTGGATACGGGGTTTCATTTTTAGTTGGGCCGAAAGATTTCAGTTCAGGACACGAAATAGTATATTAATGATGACTTTGGTTATGAGTTTTTTTAAATAGTCAATCAATTAGTAAATTTAGTTACTTTTTTATTTTATTTTTATGTTTTTAATTATTAATTTTTTTAATATTTATAATTAATAAAATAACTATTTTTGAGTATTTAAATATCGATAATATTAAATATTTTTTATATAAATTAAATTATTTAAAATAAAATATTAATATAATGATAAAGAAAATATTATAAAAAGACCTAATCCAAATAATATGAAATAAATATCATGAATCAGAATAATTGTCCATGTGAATAATCAAAATATTAAATTTTATTTTTGATAACATATTAATATCTTTTTCATCATTGTACTAAATCCTAACACATCATTTTAACATCACAATTACAACCAAGCAAAAACGGTTTCTTGGCGGTTGTCTTTGTCGTAGGTTTAGAAAACTGACTATGATCTTGGTTTTCAAACCAATCATCACTTAATAAACAAGTTAATTGTACTTGGCAACGCCGTCCCTTTGTTTTTTGTGTCACTTTCTTCTTGTTTGGTACAATCTGCAACTATAAACAAATACCAGTCCCACACTGGAGCCAAACAATGGCGCAACAAATACCAGCAAATTAATTTAGATCAAATTAACCTCAAAATATTATAATATTTTTATATACACAATATTTATAGTTTTAATAAGGAGAACAACATTGACTAGAATGTTCGACGACCTTAATAATAGGGAGATGAATCAACAAGTACGGTGGTGTTTACTTGGACGACAAGTAGTCCAACAAATCAGGTTGTTTAATAAAACATCAATAATCACGAATACACGTTTCCCCCTCGGTTCCAACGCCCTCTTTTTCCATTTTTTCAATACAATATTCCCCTTAACTTCAATAAATTGTCTATTTTTATTTTTTTTCCATTGACCAACAGAAACTAATCTATGTTCATGAAAGTGATTTTTATTCACCGTACTTATTTTAATACACCATCATTATTAGCCTTTCATATCATACACCAAACCTTGATTGATATCATTTGATTTTTATTTTTTTTTAAATGATATCAACTTTGACAAGATTAGTTATTATTTTTTAATTATAATTTAATGGATTTAAAATTTTATTTTGAAAATTTGAGTATGGTTACATTTCAATCTATGATTATTCACTACTCACCAATACTCTTCATCTATCCTTCACATTTTCCTCCTATAAATACCCTCCACCATTACCATTCTTCAACATCTCCACCTTCCACTATTCAATTCTCCATCTTCATATCTTTAACCTAGTCTCACTGTTCTCTCCATGGCATCAACCAAGATCATCTTCATCTTCCTCACCATCACCGTCTTCCTTCTCCTCACTCTCTTCTCCGTCAGTGTCTCCGCCCAGGGCTCCCCAATCCCGGCTCCAGATGCCGGCGGAGCTGGATCAGTAGTATCCGGCTCCGTCATCACTATAGCAACTGTGATTGTCTTATCCATATTTGTCATCTTTAAGCACTGAGTCCGTTTATGTTATTATTTAATTACATTACGTTTCTATAATACAACTTTACCGAGTGATGATGATTATTGCGAGTTTCGTGTTTGTATATATTGTATACCAATCAGAAAATAATTGAGAAATGATTTTATCCTTTCTCATCTTTTAGGCTTTGTTGAATAATTATATAATATATTCTATTACTGTTGATTTTATGTTGTTCTTTCTAAATTTGTTATGCATTTTTATTTTCGATTTTTGTAAATAATTTATATTTTAATACAATATATTATTTATATTTTAGTAGATCCACCCGTCTTACATTAAGAAGATGATAATTTAAATACATTTTCCTTCGCTACGAGGAATCTTTATTTTAAAATAATTTACTTCTGAAAATTGTTTAGGAATGTTATTCATTTTTCTTATACATAAAATAAAATCATAAAATCTAAATATATCATTCTAGTTTTTGAGGCAATAATATGACAGACTCCTACGTGTAAATAACGCTGCCTCAAAAACAACGGTTAAATTTATATGCGTTCAATACGTTTATCGTTATAAAACTAATTTGATTATATAAAATAATTATTTAAGATATTTATATGTTTTTAATAAAATGGTAGTGATAATTTTTAATTTAATTATTATTTATTTAACAAATATTTTTTTTTAAATGCTGTATTTTTATAATACCATAAATGAATGTTTAGAATCAAAGTATAAGTTATTAATGTCATTCGTAATCGTGTTAATAATATATAATAATTTATATAAAAAAAAAAAATCGTCAGACTGGTATTGCAATTAATAATTGAGTGACGTAGAATTTTGGGGTCACGCGTCATTTGTTTTGAGTTGAAATAACACAAACGTTGAGTGAATATTGGTTGACGTGAGGAAAACGTGAGTCATTCATTCCCAAGGTATTTCTCAATTCATCAAAATCTGTCTTACGCGATTGAATCAACCCAAGTAATTTTGAAGTAGATAAAGCAATAATCTAATGTGGGTTATAATCCATGAATTAATTGGTCTCATTACGAGTTTGAGCCTTATTATATTTCATATTTTTCATCTTCTTAAATATCAATCAACTTATTTAGTTTATAGATTAAACATGTTTGAGTTGAGTTATGATTGTTAGGAGAGAAAGAAAAACAGATGATATAAAACTTCTCTGTCTTTTGTGTATTTTATATCAAAGTAAATTTTTATTTATAGAATCTATTTACATCAAACTTATTTATAAACATAACTACTTGAATTAATTACAACACTCCCCTCTAATTCAAGTACATGAATCAATCACACCCATTTTAACTTTCAATCTTCTAAATCTATCTCTTTTCAACGACTTGGTAATTATATCTGTCACTTGAATTTCACTAGAACAATGAAGTAGATGTAAACTTCCATTATTCACCTGCTCACGTAAAAAATGAAATATAGTTTCAATATGCTTACTCCTACCATGAGATATAGGATTATTAGCTAGATTAATGGCTGATTTATTGTCCACGAACAACTTAATTGGTCTTTCTATTTTCACTGTCAATTCTATGAGAATTGAGTCCAATCGTGCAGCTTGGCATGCTGCATATGCACCAGCAATATATTTAACCTCACAACTAGATAATGCTACAACTGATTGCTTCTTTTAGCACCAAGAGATTGGTGCTCCCAAAAACATGAAAATGTATCTGCTGGTGCTCCTTCTATCTAGGCTATCTCCTCACCAATCAGAATCCGAATAGCCAAACAATTCACCTTGCAACTGACCCTCTTTTAGAAATAAATTTCTATGACTCACTATGCCACTGATGTACCTCAACACCCTTTTTACAATAAGAAAGTGTGCCTTCCTTGGATTATTCATGTATCTGCTAATCAATCCAACGATAAATAAGATATCAGGCTTGCTATTGCAAAGATATCTCAATGAGCCCACCATCTGTTTGTACAAGTTGTTGTCCACTTCCTCCTTTTCATCACTGCATTCATCAAACTTCAAACTTATCTCTGGTGGAGTAGCTGCAGAGTTACTTTCCTCCATATTGAATTTTTTCAAAATTTCAGTGGCATATTTGTGTTGATGCAATATCATTCCTCTGTTGTTTTCAACAAATTCCATTCCCAAAAAATATCTTAATCTTCCAAGGTCTGCCATTTTAAATTCAGCCATCAAGGTTTTCTTAAAAACTTCTATATCTCTGTAATACTGCTCCCTGTGATCAATAGATCATCCACATATATGCACATTATCAATAAACCAACTCCATTCTGATACTTTACATACACACCATGTTCAACCGAGCATTTTTGGAAGTGATGTTTCTGCATAAACGAATCAATCACTCTGTTCCAGGTTCTAGGGGTCTGCTTCACACCATATAAGGTTTTTCTCAATTTGTAAACCTTGCCTGGACTGTCTTGAACCTCAAATCCTGGTGGTTGTGTAACATACACATCTTCTAGTGGC